>JAFBJW010009053.1:4546308-4567486 GCA_016785235.1 Pseudorhombus dupliciocellatus | reverse complement strand
GGGGGGGGGGGGGGGGGGGGGGGGGGGGGGGGGGGGGTGTTGTTGTTTATGCATTCATTCATGTTTTCTTACAACATGCGTTGCTCGGGGAAATTACGACTCACGCTCTTTAAAACTGCACGGAGCCCCGAAATCCCTGCACGAGCGGAGCCAGAACGCAGAACAGGCTAAACCTACAGGGGTGAAATCAATACAAGCATTTATTTATTCAGCAGTTCTCTCACTAACAACAACAATATTCCACCAGTGCACTCGGGTGTTAACAGGTGGCGATATCAAAGTCATTGAGGAAAATTCAATTACGCTCCAGCACTTCGAACAGTGGCTGTACGGGCAGAAAACAAAGCGAATGAATGAGCGCTGACTAAACTGCGGCGTGTTCAGGTTTACTGAGCTCTGACTCAATGGTTTCTGTGTCTGTGACCTCCCGCTGCAGCAGCCGCGCCCCTGCAGCCAAAACAAAGCCATTAATAAGTATATATAAAAACACATTCTCCCAATACTTTACACACATTTACATAAAAAAAGCGCCGGCAGAAGGCCTCTTGACACCAATGCCCAAAACAACACTTACCTTGCATCCACCGAAACCATTATTTGGGTGATAAAGAGTGTATTTTATATCGCTGCGATAATTTCCCAGTGAGGATAAGTGGCCCTGCGTGAGCAACTGCATCATGCATGCTCTTAATGTTAAATAGATATCAGAGGTCCCCAAATCGCACTGGAACTTTTATAACATCTCTTAAATATTGGAGTTTTATGGAGGGTAATAAGGACAAATGGAAAAGTTGACTATCCAGGAGCTACAATGGCCTCATAAAAGCAGATGGTCACCGAAAGAGGGAATTTTAAAAGGCGTTAATGCCCCAGAAGGGCAGTAATGTTCAGGATTAAACAGATGTGGCAAGAGCAGGGCGGACGATAAAAGACTCATCAGAGCTTTTATCTTTTATCTGTGATCAACATGCTCTCATCCAAAATAACGCCCTGCTGTACTTCCTTCACTCTGCGTCAGTACTGCATCTTCTCCATCTGTCTGGAAGTTTCATTTTACTACACAGCAGATAAATACCTGGTATGATTTTTTTTCCATACTTTTTTTTTTCTCCTTTCTGTCTCAGATTATCAAAAAATAATCACCAATGATTTTTCTCTTTGTCACAGAACGTAAGAGGCTTAGTTATCTTTGCTATCTTCGTCCACTGAACAAGCTTGTCCAAATCTCCAGACCTGCTTCTTCAAGATGCATCGGGAGGACGGTTATGAATTCATGAGGTGCTCTGTAAACACGGATAAACAAATCAACAAGCCTCGAGCGACACTCCTATTCCCGAGCTATCCAACAGCCAAAGCGGCGAGGATGTCAGGTATAAAGTAAACACTCGAGCAATGATTGGACTTCCTCTCACAATGCCACTAACATCCAGCGCAGCCGTGAAGCCACAGCAGCCAAAGATGCGCTGCTAGATTAAGATCAGCCATGAAGAAGCAGCCATGAAGACGTGTCTGCAGGATATTAACATGTAATTTGTCAGTGCCACGCCCAGCAGTGCTGCCACTCATGATCGTCCGCTTACCCAGTCCTCACGTGTGTTTGAGCAGAATGGAGCAAAGTTTCAGAGACAGAGAGAGGGTTTTAAAAGATCAAGGTGAACAGAGACAGATATGATGCAACAGACGCTTAGCTTTGACACAGTTCCAGGCATTTTGTCAGTGTGACGATGGAAGAAACATTCCAATACTAATATAATATAATAAATATAATAAATAATACTAACATCAATTTAATCTAATCCATACGACAGTGTTTTGAAGCGTGTGTGCTTGTGAAGAGCAGAAGAGAATAAGACAGAGAATATTAATCTGCAAATTAACTTCTAACTGTAGCTCATAATCTACCTCATACATACAATAAATTATACAACGACACAAAAGTATAAAAAGCTTAAAACTTTGTTTCTTTGTTCTTGAGTAAATGAATGATGACCTGCCAGAAGCGATTAAAAATATGGGTCTCTATCTGTAGTACATAGGTATGCAGATCTAGGGCAGAGCTTTGTGCTTTAAAATGTTTAAACTAAACACACTGAGCGGTGGAGAAGTCTGACCTTTGTTTTTTTCTGAAGTTTGTTTTTACTGCTGCAGATCCCGGGACGAAGGACTGTTGGAAGGTTGTTAGACAACATTAAGTTGAAGCTGAAGGAAGCACCAGTAGTTTTCTCCTTTTCATCAACACACATCTAACAAAGTCCTCTACACTTTAAACCTTCAGCTCAATACAATCGACCGCGTGCTTCAGAGGAGCTACACATCGTTTCTCGGAGTTGGAAAGGTAAATTAAAGAACACAAACATGAAGACGGTTAAGGGGGCTCTGTCACTGCAGCAGCTGCTGGTCTGGTCGCGTTCAATTCATCCATCAAGTGATGTTGGAAAGGAATAAATGAATCCTCCCCCTCTTCAGGCATAAATGCAGCTGAAATGCTAAGTCATTGTCTCTGGCTACAGTCAAGTTAGTCAGAGTTGGCCTCAGGCAAGAAAAGAGGACAGGAATGGAGTGATAATGGAGGGAAAAAAAAAAATCATGAAACAGAGAAACTTTGAGGGGGATAACAAAAGGAGGATCCACTACAGCAATTCACTTCAGATGAGTTAAGCGGTTAAATTTTCCTCATCTCCATAGCGACCAGGCCCTTTACTAGGGTGTTCCGCTGCAGCTAGGATCCCAATCATTGTGTCGCGGCGGCACCATGCTGGCACGTGGGATGTTAGGAAGTTTGCCTTCGCCACAGCCCAGCAGAGAAACACAAAGAGGGGGAGGGACGAACGCAGCGAGTGACTTCTTCTAATTAAGCACACACCTGTGTGAGTAGTGAATTATTATAAAGCCGATCAATTTAAAGGACACATTTACAGTACGTGCTTGCACGCAGGATGGCAGGTCACTGAGGAAAATACAGAGTTCTCATGTTCACCTGTTTCATGCTCTGACTCAGACACAGAGAAAACTGGAGTCAAGTTCACCGGAGACTCTTCGCGCGTTGGTCATGTAGTAGTGGTCGAAATACAAATGAACGCGACAATTACAATAATGACATATCCAATAAATACTCCTCTGTGCACAGTATCTGCTCGCCACACGCTGATTCCCATTTCCACACAAACGCCACTGGAGTCGGAGTGAAGCTGTAATTTACCCCGTGTGCTCAGGCTCGCTGATTGTTTTACCACAGCTGGCAGGAAGCAGCGGCTGCATCGGCCGCTCCTCCAGCCGCCGCGCTGTCACTGCCCCTCAGAGGAACGCTGCGGATCCACAGCAGCAAACAGCACACTGGCAAAAGGGACCCAAATACCAACAAGCTAATCACCGCTGTGAAACTGTGCACTGGTGGATGTTTGCTCTCTGCCTCTTTCTTTCGTTTCACTGTGAAAGGGGGGAAAGCTACTGCTAATGTTAAAGCGGCTCACAAACCTCCAGAAGAGCCTTGAAAGCTCCGAGGTGAATGACGGCCGCAAAGTCAGAGCGATCGGAGGTGAATTCAAGGCTTAAGGACGTCTGCGTGTCACCAAGTGCAAAAAGGAACAGCTGCTGAGGTAAACAACTGTACAGAGGATCCATGGAAAGTGCGGGTGGAATTATGTGGAAATATCGCAATACTATATTCGATACCGTTATACAATACACGGTAGGAGGTGCGATATAGTATTTTACCTCGAGAAGTAGTAAATGACCTATCAACCAATCTGAACATTAGACGTTTACGTTGACGGGTTTGAACCTCCTTCTCCAAATGACATATTATTTAAATGGCTCCTCCTGCTAACACATGTACTGTAGCACTTCGCGTCTCGTTACATCTGTTCGTGCTCCAACACGGGGTTTCCTGTCACCACCGCTTTAGAAAAATTCCAGGATTGCTCGATTTGTTCTCCGCTTGAACGGTGCAACCGTGTGTGGGCACAGACAACTGTGTACCTATTAACACAGAGCAACCATCAAGCCTCCACCCACTCATGCTCCGCTGGAATTAAAACAAACCTCAAGAAACAGCTGAAGGCGGAAGAGAGAGAGAGTGAGAAAAAAAAGAGAAGCAAAATGTGGGAGATGGAGTCAGCAGCAGCAGCAGGAGAGTCTGGTGATGCTGACACATGCGTCAAATCAAAGCAGGAGACGGAAAAAACACAGAGGCAGAATCCAGATATCTTAATTGTTGTTCAGGGCAAAAACTGTGATGGAGGAAGGCAAACACACTGAGAGAGCTGCCATGACTGACATACAGCATTTCTTATAGTAAATAAAATACATCTCACTTCTCATGGTGTGAACAGGCCAGTAACCATAACTGTCACTGTATAACTGGTAGAAAGGTTCAATTCTGACCCCTCATATGTTGAATTTTGACTAATTTCTTTGATTCATCTTTAACTTTTAATCTTGAAATATGATATAGCAGCTTTCAGAGAAGAAATGTAGCTCAGAGTGCTTTGCATTGAATGTAAGTTGTTGAAATATGATTCATGATAGGAGAACAGATTTTAAGAAACATGAACATGAATAGATTGAATGAAAAGTTTTAAAAACCTGCATAAAAATTGAAAAGAAAGAAAGTGAGCACAGGCAGGTTTGAGATCTGGTCGGAGGCTGAAGCGTCTCCACTTCCTTCCACTATCTACCAATGAAGCTCAAATGTCTCAGACATGAACCCTGCCTTGCGTGCAGCAGTGAAGGAGGGATGGAGCCGCGCGCTGGGAAAATGAACGTTGGAATATTTATCAGTGAGATAAGAAAATGATACAAGAAAAAAAAAACATTGTTGGGAAAAATGAATTTGGCGTCCACTTTGGACTTTCAGTCCCATCCACTAACATGGGGGAGGCAGGATTAATGACATATACATCATATCAAGATGCTTTGCTTTTGGAGAGGCAGTTTGTATTTTCTATCAATGACTTCCACATCTGTTAACTGTTTCATCCCAGGGCCTATGTCTGATAAAAGCCACCAGGACTGTGTTTGGTCACAGATTGTTCTTTATGACTCAGGTGTACAGTAAATAAAAACAATTTGTTCGGATAAGGCTAACGCGGATTTCCTATCACAGACTGCAACGGCAATGAAGGCGGGATTAACGTGAACCGGGTGATGCTAATAAACTAGAACCTGACGGATTGAGTGTTGGCTGAAAAGAGCAGAGGAGGAAAGAGATAAAACACAGATTGTTTAACATTTTCCTTCCGTGTCTTATAACCGATCTATCTCCAGAGACAGAGAAACTGCTCAGTCTAAATCAATTTTATAGTTGACTGATCACATAGCATCCCTCCCTCTGCTCGCTCATGCCCTTATCTGTCTGTGTTTATGTTTCCACGCAGTATCTCCCCAAACTCATCTCTGCACGGTCAATCGCAGAAGAATAATACAGCGCAGCCACACCTCTCGTCCGCTGCAGCTCTCAATACCCCAGCCCCCACCCCCGAGGTCCAGCACAGCTACACCCGTCTCTCCAGCTCTCTGCGTGATGCTAAACCTGTCAATATGTTTCCCCCTCAGGCAGCGGATGCAGTTTAGCTTCCTTCTCGTAATTAAGGAAACGTTCTACAAACAGCACCCCCCCCGGATGCTGTGCTCACAGCTGCGGTGAATTCATTTCCTCTTTTCATGAAACAACAAACATTTATCAGTTGAAACAGCGATGAGACGTTGTGTGTTTGAAAAGCAAACAAGCCAGTACAGTTGCGTGAGCGTGTCCAACAAAGAGCCCGAGCTGCTTTGGATCATGTGTTTGGGAGGAAAAAGGATTTAAGTTGCACAATTTGTAAAGGCCACGATCAAGCATCTAAAGGTCACCGATGACTGCTCTCCACAACACCATCACAGGAACAAATACCTGCTTGTAACCAGCTGCCCTCCCTCATTAATCCCACCACCGAAGGGTTAATCTACCCGGTGTAATTTTTAGAACGCGAGCCCTCTGGGTCACCCGTGAAGTTTTGTGATAATCATCTGTCCCGTTGCCGCGCTTTAACAACATGCCATCGGCGCCGGGCCCAGCGATTAAGACTCGGCGCTTCCTCAAAGAGACTAATTTACCGCTGCCGCAAGGTTCTTAACGACGGCGTAGTGTCAGACAAATTTAAATGTCAAAACCACTCCATCGCTGTTTTTTTTCATACGAGAGGGCAAATCATTGGCCTCACACTGTCAATTAATCCTTGTCCTGCATTTTATTATAAATATTCTATACTATAATATTCACAATATTTTCAGTGTACTCCTGGTGTCCTTGGTGTTGGGGCTCTAAAAAAGTAATGGTTTACTTGTTATCAAGTCATTTCTGCTACAAAAAAAAAAAAACCTTAGAATATGATGACGTCCAGAATCTCTCATACAGGGACTTTGAGGTAAAGCACAATGCAGTGAGATCAATGTCACCAATAGGTCTCCATGAATTTCATTCACAGTTAAACAACCTTTAGTCGTTTCTTTTCTGCTGTTTCCACATCGGCAGCTTTTTATTTAGATGTTTCATAACTCAGTTTTCACAGTTTCCTCACAGTGCTATGAATTAACCTGTGGTCATCACTGATCTGTCATGATCAGCTCAGGGGTCAAAGGAGCACAAGTGGTAGATGAAACATTTCTATTTGTGGGCTTTCATTTGAAATTGAAACGCTGCTTTTTATGTTTTGTATAAGTTATGGAAGAAATATGTTGTTGAACAATATTTGATTATGGAAATTACTTCAGGACCCCTCCTCTGTGTCTCCAGCCTGATATATACGGTTTGAAAAGCACTACACACGGGCGGATTCACTCGATAGTGGACTATAAAGTACAAAGTGAGTGATTTCAGACCCAGCCTTTGTCAAAACTGCAAACCGGATCACAAAGGAAGCGAGTACCACATGTCAGAGAGAAGTTCTACAGCTCTGAGCCAACAGACCGTCTAAATCACCCCGCGCACCGTCTCTGTGCGTCTGTGGCTGGTCTCTCAAGACAAAAGAAAAAGCCTGTAGGAAAAAATGAGAAATTTCAAGCAGAATTCACCCAGCATGAATTCAAGTGTTACAAATGTGTTGTAATGAGAATTCCTCTTGTTTTATAACACGGGGGAAAAAAAGAAAAAGGAAACATTCCCCTTCGGTGCAATTCTGTAAAACGTCAGAGTGACGAATGGAGCGTGCATCGTATTTGGGTTTGCCCATTTTTGACGGCGGTGGGTTTCCAGGCGATGCAGTGCTAATCTTCACAACCTCTTCACACTTCTTCAGCTTGTGTCAACAGCGCTGTGAGTCAGCTAGCCATTCATATGCTGCTACAGATGGTCCCATCCCTCTTCTTCAGCCCGGCCGCTGACATGATCCATGGGGCTCTGCGTCTTGATTTAGGGTCTCTTTCATATTTCTTCTCACCCACAGCAGAGAGGCATTTCTCTACGACACCCCTGAGGCAATGACCCTGGCCTGCAGGAGGGGGGGGGGGTCTGCTGGGCAAAACTGGACCCGACACGCACTCACACGCGTGTAAACACATGCACGGCATATCCTAAACACATGTGCGCCGATTTGAGCTCGCGCAGGCAAAGGCAAAGGAGTCAGATGCTTCCTCAGAAACACAAAATGAGCCATATGGTCAACAACGCTATTATAAATCAGAATTAAGCAGACAATCAAAATTGTGCAAATGAGCGCTAATTTCTAACCACGGCCAAGGTCTCCACCTGCTCATTACGGAACGATAAAAAACACCATGCGCCCTTTCACTGATACAATTACTCTGGGCCACTCAAGTCAAAGGGAAAGTCAGTGAAAAAATTAAACGAGCAGTCACCGGTGATTGTTTCCCCACTCAATCTCAGTTTGTGGAATTTGTATTATAATAAGCTCGCAGGGTTCCCTTCTATCTGGAGTCAAAATTTTCCTCCAATTTAGTCTCTATAGGCTTCAGATTGCCCTGTCAGAAAGGACTATAAGGAAAGACTGTGTGCACCACTTCCTTATCGCTCCGAGTAAATTACCTCAGGATCAGATACAGGCTGCCAACTCAGAGAAACTCCACTTTTGCAGACACGGAGAGAGAGAGAGAGAGAGAGAGAGAGAGGGAGAGAGAGAGAGGAGATGGAAAAGACTGAGAGAAAGAGAGAGAGAAGGGAAGAAAAATATAAGTGTCAAGACATGACAAGAGGAGGAGAGCAGCCCCCGCAGAGACTGATAGTTTCAGCTTCTCTCAAAGGTCATCTGCTGTTATCTAAAGATCATCTCCAGTCACCAGCGCTCACTTTTCTACACTCGGCTCAACAGCTGAAGTCAAGCACCTGTCAATTTCTACTCTCATAACCTGCAGCTACAGCAAAATGGCTACGGCTTCTCGACGCGATCAATCTGAAAAACTCCTATTAACACAAGCACGGAATGAAACAACAGGAAGGCTAAAGGGCAAATGTCACCTGCAGGAGTTTGTGTCTGACATCTACTCTGTAATGGCTGTGTTACAGATTATTTAACAAGCCAAAACAAGAGAATGGGGAACATACACGGGGGAAACCAATCAATGTGTCTGTAATTCGTTACGTTTCAGAATTAAACAGAGAGATCAAGTCAGAAAACTGCTCGGACATGTGAGTTTTGTTTCATCTTTTTAAATCACATTTTAATACATTTGCTATATAAATCCATCCATCTATCTGGATTATTGATGAATCAATCATTTTCTTGATGAATCAATGAATCCTTTGGTCGATTAAATGGCCCAACTCGATTTTTTTTTTTGATTTTGCCTAAAAAGTATTGACGAGAACTGACTTTACTTTTCTGAATATTGGCAGTGACTGATATTTCAGAATCCTTTTTCAGAATCATCAAGGTTGACACGTCGCCATCATCACTTCCTGCTCATATTACTGCAGGTCACTCCCCAGTGGAGGCCAACAAAGTTCCAGAACATCAATCTGTCATTTCCCTGATTTCCAATGAGCCACGACTTTCCTGTTTCTCTTCATTGTCTCTTTATGATTTGAAATATGCCAACATCTTCCCAGGAATTTATTTTACCACCTTCAACCACACAAGAAAGAAATCGATTACAGCTCCATATAAATAAATCCATGACATTTATTAAAAACAACATCAACACGTGTTGTGATGAGTCAGGGATTTTTTTTCTTCCGCCCTGTCTGCCGTCGTGTACTGGGAGCTCTGGTGATATAAAGCAAGTGGCCTCAGAGACTAGTCACTTTAGCAGCTCGTGAAGCGGAGGTATGATTAAAACTCGCTGCGAGTCATCTGGATGCAGGCGGCGGTCTTTCACACGCGTCTGGGGACATTCGCACTGTGGCTGGGACGTGCCTCGACTCCTCCCGGCAGCATTGTGGGGGAGCAGCTCCAGCGTGGTGGAACGGAGCAGATGGTGAACGTATGCGGCGCTCATGCATGTCATCATCACCTTCATTAGCTGAAGGTGACATATGACATCATCTGGCCCGCGTGCATTATGGGGGCCAGAAAGAGTTGTTTGCTCCGCTTTTTCGTCTCTTTTTATTGCGGCACGGTTCAAGGTTGTTGATGGGAGGTATTGTGAGTAATCACAATTTCCCTGCTCACACACACACACACTCAGCCTCAGCGGCTACTCCTCCTCAAGCCCCTACCCCCCCCCCAGTCTCCCCACCTCCCCGCATTAAGGTAAATAAGGGCTTCCAGCAGAGAGCCAATGAGCACGGGCCACTGAGCAGAGATGCATGTTTGTGTTGCCTTCCTCCCAGGACCCTGCTCGTTTATCTTGGCTGTCAGGTAAAGGGCAGACTCAGAAGGTGAAACTTTTTTTTTTTTTTTTTTAATAAGGCCGACTTGGTTTCCATAGGAACAGCAGGACAACATATCCGAGACATTGACAAGTGAGCAAACTCTGGTCTCGGGGCATCCTGCACTGTGCCACATTGTTACTGGAGACGTCTCTGTTTACATCAAAGACAACAAGCGAATTGGATGAATTCTCATGGAGCCTCCGGCCTCGGACCTTTTACTGTGAGAGGTGAGATTAATGAGCGCATATTCACACCTCGCTTTCAGCTCAGGTCAGGAGTTAAGAGGAAGGTCTCCACTTATAAAGAGGTGCTGACTCTTCTGCGGCTGCCAGCTCCCTGATAAAGGCAGAAAGCCCAGTTGACCGCCATGCATCCTGTGATAATGAAATGATCCTGCATAATGAAATATAGGAGGAATATTTTAAAGATGAGGAGCAGACCGACTGGCTGTGACACTTTCTGGTGACATCATAAATACTGAGCAGCACAAGGAGTGGCCTCCTTAAATCTGTCAATATTCCAAATGCAGGTTACCTACTGTATGCAGAATATTCTCTGGGCTCTAAGTGCATGAAGAAGGAACAAATTGCGCAGGTAATGAATACTTAATGACGACTACATTTTTCACTTTGCAGCGGTAAACGGGGAAACATGTTTAGTTAACAAATGAGTGGGAAATCGAAAAGCAACAGAAGGCACATCACACTCTGTCAAAAGCCTGCAGCTGTGAGATAAAGCAACACAATGATACTAAGATACGGCAGGCTTTGTTTGCAGGTGCACATCAGCAAGAGCAAAATGAAGTCTCCTCTGGACCAGAACTCAACGTGGATGTGGTCCACGTGTAATGGTAAAGTCGATAAGAAATAAGGCGCCTTTAATAAGACGGCCTGCAGCTTCAATGCTTGGAGCTACAGCAGCAGCGTTGAATTCATTCATCAGGCACCAGTTTCTTATTCAGTACTCATCCCAATGTCGTCATTATCTAAAAAAATAAGTAAATAAATGATGCCTGATGCAGCTCTACATGCAGAAAACAAAACAAGAAAAGAATCATCCGGGGGTTTATTCTGGATGTCCATGGCTGAAACTGCTCTATTAGTCTCTACAGTGCACAAGCCTTCCCGCTAACAACTGTGAGGAACCGCTTTTGTAGTCAAAACAATATTACCGTGTCCTTGTGATTAAATCACATGACAGGACATTTGGTCTTTTATGACAATACAAATCGATCCCACCCACCCGACGTGCCTCCTCAGCTCTGTGGACATTAACCTCGCATTTTTTCCCCGCAACTCTTTGTTCTTGTTTTTTTCCCAGCAGCCCTCTGATTTATATTTGAGCTAAAGTGGAAGAGCGCTCCGCCGGGACCGAGTGTGTGTGCTCGACGGTAGATGGCGGCAGGCTGATATCACACACGGGGGCGAGGGGTGTGTGCTCTGACAGCTCAACAGTTGACAATAAGGCCTTGGCTGTTAATGTCCTGCTACCTGGATCACCGCAGGGTCACGATCGGCTCCAGATGCTGGAGGCAGGCGTCCAACTCGGGGTGGACAGAGAGAGGCAGAGGGGAGGAGGACTCACTGAAAGATGAATGGGATGAAACACACACACACACACACACACACACACACACACACACAGATAGATGCACCACCTATATATGAATCAAATGTTCTCTCTGTTCAGCGGCAGTTACTGTGGCAACATCAAGGATAATATCTGAACACAAATAAACAACATCTCTGTTGTTTTTTTTTTTTCCAAGAAACCGGATTGAAAATGGATCTGTTCAGAGCAATCTTGCATAATTCAAAAACCAGGGAGGGATGGGGCAAAAGCAGAACTGTGCACACGCACGCACGCACACACACACACACACATACGTACAAGAGGGATTTATGAACTCAATTTAGTCAGGCAGACAGACTTCTTGATTCTGTCACTTGGGATAATCGTCAGGATGTGGTACTCTGACCGAGCCCCAGCGTCTAAACCCAGGCAGGATATAAGGTCATGTTGGAGTGGAACTCTAGCCATGCAGCACCCAGACCTCAAGTGCTCCAGTGGTTTTGTGGTTATCTGCAGTAGCCAGCTGTCGCAATCCAGAGGAGTTCTTCAAGAACGTCCCCTCTCCCCATCCTCTCATCTTTCTGCCCTCTGTCTCTTTCCCCAATCACAACGCTCCAATCCACTCTCCCCACACTCATCCGCCTCTCGCGCGTGTAAAGTATTGTTTTAGATTTTAGCATTCTCCCCAAAGATGAAAGGCTAGAATGAGTCAAAACAAAACTTTTAAGCTCAGTGTCGGGAGCCCAGACAACACATTAAATTACCCAGTCAGTTTCCAGACAGGAAAAGAAGAGAAAAACCTCAGCTATATTTGAATTCCACTTTCTGAACTGTTGCCTTTGAGATCGCAGGGGGGCTGTACACCACATTTATTTCGAGTTGTTTTTTGGCATGTGATGGAAGCAAACAACTCCTCTACTTTCTCACATGAGAGTGACTAAGAGGACAGCTATGCATAATATATTTGACGGTGCATGTTTAAAAGGTTATTCCTTCCCATTGGAAATTAGGTCAGTTCATCACTGCAAAGGAACACAGGAGGAGGTGGTGAGATGTTCCTCCGTGTATGTGTTTATCATTTGAATTTTGTTTTCTGTCTGTCAATGTCAGGAACGACATGGACAGGACGCACTGCTCCACAGCAAAGATCATCAAAACTGAGGCAACTGTGTGTGCACGTGCGTGTTTGTGTGTGTGTGTGAAACCCAAAGATAAGAGCTCCACCTGCTGGTCAAAGAGCCAACAGCAGATCTATTTGGATTAAGGACCACAGTGGCCGCAGTGATTTCACTGAATGTAACAGCAGGTTTATCGATGGACCCAGAGTCTGTAGCAACGTGTGAGCAGGACAAAGAGAGAACAAACAGATGTGGCGTTTGTCAGAGGCTGCACCTCATACTAGTTTTATATTTATTTAAAAATGATTCTGTCCTCTGCATTTTTCATCCCACAAATTCCTCCACTGCAAAACAACACAACTGATAATGAACCTCAAATTCTTCTTTATGTTATTTTTACAGACGGAAGGTTGTGTAAGCAGAAACACAGTCATGTCGTTAAAAAGGCACAAACAGCATTCCTCATCAGTTCTCAGTGTGCTTATGAAACTAGATCCAGATTTGCACTTGGATCTGAAACCAAACTGCACTGACTCACAAATATCAGTCCTTTAAATATATCAGTCCTTTTGCAATCATGATCCATGAATCACTCTCAGAGAAATGATTCAAAAATGACAAAAACAAAACACCATCGTGTTAAAGTGATGACCCCATCAGCCCCTTGATGCTGACCTGCACCAAAGTGGTGGTAGTTATTCAGTCTGTTATGTAACACAACTCTGTTTGAAACCACATGAATATTTTTTTTTGTGGCCACAGCTGATAAAGAAACAAAGAAATAATCAAATGAGGGCAGGAAAGAATGTAATGATCTCGATCAAAGAGGAGTGGAGTCCTAGAGTGCAACATAAGGGTTAGGATACATGCTAGGGTTACCAACCAGGGGTTAGAGACCATTGCACAGACTTGCAAGGTTGATCTCAGCGGTCATGAGATGATTAAAAGCAAAAATGGAGGCAGAAAAATTAATTTCTGTGGCATGAATATGGTTTCATAAGACTTAGCTTTAATCTTATTTGTGCGTGTGTGCGCGTACGACCGTCTCTTACTGAATAATTGAAACTCATAAATCCATCTAGGTTTGCGAGTTGCTGACAACTGTAGGAGACACATGGAACCTGTGATGAGAGGCCACGAGCCGAAAAGGTCGAGAGGCAGAGCGCCGTGTTTTATTATTCAACACACGCTCTCCCCTGGTGGGAACATCGTGTGGATTTCACAGTGAGGCAAAGACAACCCTCAAATGACGAAGCGTGTTCCCGGTGTGGGCCGGGTTAACCTAAGCTCTTGATGCTCCTTCAATGGATTCCTATTAGCGGAGCTTAAACGCTGTCATTTCGTTGTTAAGCCGCGGCTGAGTTTCTTACCCATTGGGGGGATGGGAGTGGAAATTAGACAAATGGCGAAAAGCGCAAAAGACGATTCGCTCGCGTGAGGAACTGAACACGGAAGCATAGACCTGCTATTACAGAACCGACGCCTTGTGCTGTTCAACTGGCCACACACTGTGAAGAGATCTGCTCTATGACTCTTATTACCATGTGATTAACCTCTTCGGGATTAATCGGGCAGCAAACGACACAGGCAGGGTCAAAGGTCAGTGCTCGGACAGCCACTCCGGCGTGAAGGGCGGCCTATTAAATGAAAGGCCACACTCCTATCTGCCCAGCTGTCTTCCAGCATCTTTTTCGATACACACGGAGGTGCTGTCCTGCAGGGCTCATCCCTCCCAGTCAAAATCCACCAGCGCGCAAGGTCAGTTGCCTTATTATCGTAAAAGTAAAAAAAAAAAAAAAAGAAACCTGTTGTACTCAATTAGAAAAAGGCACTTTGAAAATATAAACACACCACCAAACACCTGGTGTGTGTTGGCAGGCGTGAGACAGACTGCAGGTGGGGATGAATTAAAGCGAGTCTGCGCTGGAGGAGGTGATCATGAATAAAACATCACACTCACACTTGTTGAGGCTGTAGCTTTTAGCGCCGCTATAACTCCTGGTTGTTTTCTCCCATTGGCAGAGAGAGTGTAAAAAAACAAACAAAAAAAAAAAAAAGATGTCATAAAATACATCCAGAACATGGTTGGTACCTGCTCGTGTCCACACGTTGTTTCTAAGAACAGGTGTGAAACCAAATTAGCAACCAATGGGAGGAATTACAATCCCTGTGGGGCAGTCACATGACTGTAATTAAGTCTTTGTCGGTTGGTTACGGCACACACCTAAAGATAAAATGAGACTGGAGTGTGTGTGTGTGTGTGTGTGTGTGTGTGTGTTTATAGAGAGGGGTGGCAGCTTCGTGGCAGCCTGCCATTCCGTCAGTGTGTGCATGTATCCATGACGGATGAAGGAAGCATGTGGGAATGTTTTGACCTTTCCTGCCCAGACGAGGACGGTCTCTCCCACCAGAGAGGTCCGACGTCAGCTCCACAGTGTGAGGGATGTTGCACTGTTTGTTGTGCAGGGGCATAAATCACGTGAACTTTTTCATCAGCCTTGCCGCGTGACAAAAGAAAGAGCGTAACAGCCCCCTAACACCTTTACAGCAGCGCTGGGGCAGGGTATAGATAATCATTCTTCAACACCAGAGCCCCGCTGCTCCTGAGTTCATAGCAATAAAACACACTTGCGAAGCCTTTTGGACTTAATCAATATTTTCTTGCCTTAACAATGGATCACGTGATTACATGTAAAACAGAGGCACATCGCCCTCCCCCTCCTTTCTGTCTCAGGTCTACAGAGATATTTTTTGCGTCTTTTGGCTCCTTTGTTTTGTGGAACAGAACGATTTTGGATCCCGCTCGCAGCTCTCATCAATGTCGCAGCGGGCGGCTGTTTTAAACACAACAATCTCTAAGAATCTGCTTTTCAGAAGCAGCTCAGCACCGCAGCGCTGAAGGCTGGTGAACACAGTCGAGCAATTAGCTGCTAAAGAGATTGATTATTTCCTCGGGGGGGTTTGTGGAGACCAAGAACAGAGGTAAAAGAATATTTCGACTTAAAGTAGAAATATAACAGGACGAAAGATTTTCTTTGATAACCGCAATGATCTATTTATTTTACAACAGTGGTGAAATACAACCTGGATCTATTTCTGAATCCACAGGGGATAAAACTATGTAAAAAGATGGACAACATGGCTGTTCCCCAAAAGTGAAGCCAAAGTGTCGCGACCACGCATATCAACAGGACGTCGCTACAGATGTGATCCACTTGAGGTCAGAGTTAGAAAACACACTACTACAAAGTATGCATGTGCCCTAAGATGGCAGCATCCTAAATGTTTTAAAAGGAAGTCGTTTAATAAACCAGAACACTGATCAGAAAACTACACATCCATTTTTCTTTCTCTCACTGGTGTATAAGCAAAGGGCAAATCAGGAGATGGAGAAAAACAAACAGGAAGGAAGAATGTGGTTACCAATTCCCCCCTGAAGCGAGACTCCATCATGTATAATCACATAGACGTCGAGATGAAAGCAGCTTGTGTTCTTCCTCTATGATGTTATCTGATTGTTCTTTATCTTTTTGTTTACCGGGGACCCAGATGAGGACGTGCATAAAATCTGAGGCTCCCTTGTCATTGTTTTTTTTTGTTTTTTTATTTCTTTATTAAATAAAGCAAAGCTCTGGTGAAACTCACAGCTTCTTTAAAACTATAAAACAATCTTTGCCGGCAGATGCAAAGAGCTGTGATGAAAGGCTGTCTGCACAGACTCACATCTATGGCTTCACACACACACGGAGCAACTTTACCAATCGTTTAAGGTCTCTGAGGTCTCAATAAGCTTCTGTAAATCAGCCGTTGTCCGGCAGCGAGTTTTATTCCCCTCTCTCTCAGTGGATGTTGGGTTATGACCCATATGCGGGAGGTTATTTATTGCTTTTGTCTCGGCTTGTGTTGACTCTCAGCCACTCATCTATGGTTCTTGGCAAATAGGAAGCAGCTCAGGGTTGAAGATCTGCTAGGCCGCAGGGACTTGGTTCAATAGCCTCCTTAAAGCCTCTAGATTCTCCTATTTTTTTTTGTAATGACCAAATCAAAATGAAAACCGGCAAGCGAGAGAACAAGTCTCCATGAGTACGTGTTGGAGTGAACGAGGGAGCAGAGTGATGACGGGCGGCGTGCAGCCCTGCTGCTTTCACGAACACATCTGTTCTTGGAGATCACTGAAAACAGGCAAGTTGTTAAAGTCAAAGTGAAACTTAACCTTGACGGCGTGTCTCTAAAGCAATGTCACTTTTGACGAGCGACCGCGTCGGCGGATGTGCGCGGTTGCTAGGATGGTCGTGAAGGACCTTCCTCTCCTCTGGCCCCGCCTTCTTCCTCACCTACGCGCCGCAGCTGTGAAACAATCTCAACAAGGCTGTCATCCTTTACAATGGACCGTCAAACCTGAACCGGCAACTCCAACCTCGCCGGCGGTTTGAAATATGGGCTCACCTGCCGTTCCTGCTGCGCTGACAGCACATGACAGTTAAGAGGAACAACCACAAACAGAGGATATATGAGGGGGTCCTTGAGTGATGACAGCACGGGTAAGATCTAGAGCAGTGATGTAATGGAGACAAGGCTGCTGACTGATACCATGAAAGAGGCCAGTTTGTCTGCTCCGGTTCACAACCATTCATATCGAAGATCTATGTCTGTGGGCAGCTAATGGATTAATTCCACAATGGTGTCACTTTGTCCATGGGGGCAGTATATATATGAAGGGTGTGTGTGTGTGTGTGTGTGTGTGTGTGTGTGTGTGTGTGTGTGTGTGTGTGTGTGTGTGTGTGTGTGTGTGTGTGTGTGTGTGTGAGTGTGTGTAGTCTACTGAAGCTAAGATCACACATCGTGATCCTGACGTGTTGGGACAGCAAAACCTTTTGACCTCAAGCAAAATAATATATCACAGGAAGGAAGGGCTGCACATGTGAACAGACTGTGGTGGCCCTGTGTATTGCTATTAGTAGTAGTAGTAGTAGTAGTACCCGTAGTGCCAGTATCAGTAGAAGTATTGCTGGTATAGAGTCTGGGACAGACAGATTTCTGGAATTATCTGAGAGGTGTTTGCTCACCTGCCAGCAGAATTTGGGAGGTTTTCGCAGAGATGTCATGTCCAGCTGGGTTTTAGTTTACTTGAACCAAAAGTTTAGTTTGACAGTAAACCTGAAATCTGATCCACGCTACAATAAACCTGAGACCTATTCCACATCCTAATGGACACTGGTTAACGGTTTGAATCGTGTTATTCTGTGACTGGTGATTCTCCATGCAAACAGAGGAGCGAATGTTACAGTGTAGCTGTTTGGCTGGTAGCTACTCTATGACTGAGACTGACAGAAAATCTTTCCCCGTCAGAATCAGAACAGATTTTCACGGCGGCTTCTTCAAAACTTATCATTCATCTTCTCTCACAAACCTTTTTACGACGTCCGTTCCATTCCAGCAGGACTGTCCGTCTCCAAACACCAGCTCACTCACACACAGCTGATCGGCCAGGCCGCCATAATACGTTCGATAGTGACGCAGGCTCCTCAGAAAGTCCCTGAGAATGAAGCCACAAGGTTCATGTATTATTATTATTATTATTGTACGTGTCTGGATTTATCTCGCTTTTATCATTTGTGCTCTTTGAGTAAATGTAAAATCATAAAATTACACTTTTCTAGTTTTTTTTTTATTTAATTATTTTCACTTTCACTCCACCACATACTCTATATCAGCCAATACATGCATTTTATTGGTGCGGTACTTTTAGTGGAGTTAATGATTTTTGTCCATTAATTCTAGCTCTGTAGAGTATTTAGAGTACTTCCTCCATTACTTCTTACCTTCTCCTGACAGAGAGCGAGTCCCCAAACACTCTGACCGGAGCTTTAAGCGGGATGGAGTCTTTGCTGCTGAGCTGCATGCTGACTGACTGGGTGGGCTTCCTGCTTGGCGTGCCACACAGTTTGTGCACCTATTACCCGGAGAGACGGAGACAAATTTAGCCCGGAACGCTGCTGGGTGGAAATGTGCAACCTGTGCTGGTGCGGGACAAATGGGCCTTACTTTAGCTGAGGGAGAGACAGATGTTTCTGACAGGGCCATTATTGCAGCCTTGACTATCACCCTAAATTTGTGAACGTGCAACCTCACAGGCAGCAGTCACGCTGGAATGCCACTAGATGGAGCTGTGGTGTCTTGATAAGTATAAGGAAGCAGGAGCAGTTCAGCAAACTCTAACTGTGAGATCAGCGCTGAATGATCAAGACATTATGGTTCAAGCTTATAGATAAATGTGTCCTGCTTTGAGTTAACGTCTAAGCCTGATGAATAAGCTGTTGACACTCTTCTGTCTTGAGGTTTAAATACTAAGTTCCTGACTGCCTCAGAGCTGCCCACATGGAATTCTAAATGTCTCTGCTGTTTGATTCAAGCTATTTATCATCGCTCTCCAGACCCCATGTCTGACGTGAGGCTACATAAAAACAATACTCTGATAACCTCATCCATTATTCACACTTCAGACACAAGTCGCCTCAAAGGTTCTCTGACCTGTGCCAAGAGGCGGGGTCCACTTTTCTGAGCATGCCTGACAGCGTCACGAACCAGCGCATGAACTCCCAGCAGCACTTGCTCTAAATCCTGAGGGCCTTGCATGCGGGTCGACAGGCCCTCCAGCGAGCGGACGAACTCCCTCCAGTGGGCGTCGATCTCGGCTATGCTCGCCAAACAGCCCCGCATCACGTTGAGGCAGTAGCCCATGCAGGGCTTGGTCTGGGTCAGGCCCTGTGGAGCATTATCACGATGGGATCAGGGATTTGGCAGTGGACTTTTCATTACCTCAGACCATAGGCGGCGGGGTCGTACCTGGCAGTGGGGACAGTAGTGCATCTTCAGCAGGGCCCGTCTGCACTCGCGGCTCAGCTGCACGTGGTCAGTGGTGTTGATGACCTCAATGCCCAGGTGCAGCGCCTGAAGCAGAAGCTTCCCAAAGACCCCAGAGCGAGTGATCTGAACTGCCAGGAGCTCGGGGACCCCACCAAATGGTCGCACGTCGCGTCTTGATGACCTCACGCACTCAGCGTAGCCTGCCGATATTTCGCCAGGACCTGGGTCGATGAGGTGATTGTAGACAACGGGGAGGAGCGCGTCGAAGAATCTCTGCACCAACTCATCAACGCTGAGCTCGGACCCCAGCAGGAAGAGACCGATGTCGGTGAAGAGCTCCCGCACAGGGCCCGCAGCCTGATCGGCCATGCTGTGGTGTAACCCCTGAAGGACGCCATTGGTGTGATTCTCCGCCTGCTTCATCAGAAGCTCAAAGGTCTCTGTGGAGACAAGCGAACGGGGGACAAAGGAGAAAAGACAAAAGATTACAGAGGGAATTCAGCTAATTTTTCCTCAGCATCATCATCTTTATCTAGCTTTAGTTGCTGCCTGATGAGAGTCAGACAGAAGAGAGACTCCCATTGGATGCTGTGATTCCTTGTTTAGAAATGTCTTTTTCAAAAAAACAAGTATAAGAGGTACTATTCACTGGATTGGGAACTGCTGTGATATGATCAAAGCTCCAATACAAAGATGTGTTTCAGGAGCGAGAGCAGGAACGAGTGGACGACAGAGGAGGACGGAGAAGAGATATGAAGAAAGGCAGAGGTTAAGAGATTGAACCGAGGGGGGAGAAAGGTTAATAGAGATTTTAAGGATGGATAATGGGAACTTCAACAAATCAATTCCTGTGAGAATAAGCAATTATTATAATGTCCATACATTTGCATACAGCACACATGTAGATCCCATTATAAAATCATGCATGGATGAAAGAGTCCATTTTAAAATGTCTTCACCGTGCTCATCCCAGCAGGGAACACAGTGCTGCTGGAAATCTCTGCAATAGCTTCACGTGCACGGAATTTTCTCCTGTGCGTGTGTGCGTGCGTGTGTTTTGGATTGTGCAACATGGCGGTGTCAAAAAATAAATCACATATCATGCCAACCACACTTTATTACCTCTGCCTCTGAGATTATGTTTTATCCTGTATGTTTGTTTGTCTGTCTGTAGTTAACAGGCTTACACAAACCCCTCTGGACAAGTTACCATGAGACTGGTTGGAAGAATGTGGTTTGGGTGAGGAAATAACTCATTACATTTTGGTTCAAATCCACCCATGTATTTAACTTTTTTGAAATTGGGAGATATACTATATTTATCTAAATATAAATATTGGCCTATATTGGTATTGGGAATTTTGGTAAAACTCAATTCTGGAAGAATTTAAGCACATCAACAGGCAAGATAAACCATTTTAAGAAATAACAATATCCTAACACTTAAAACATGCCTTACATGAGGTTTTTCCTCTTCACAATAGAAAACGTTTCACCCAAGCAGCGAGCTTGTCTTTATCCCTTTGTCTCACTTCTATTTTTTTTTTTCAGTTTATGTCTCAGCTAATACCTGAGCCATGGCCATTCTCACATCATGTGCTTGTCATGAGGTGTGAGAGGCAGTGGTCAGGGTGAGGGCCTGGGGTTGCCCGGGGGGGCCGAGAGTCTGAGGAGCTAGGGGGTAGGTAACCAATGTGATGAGGGCTTAGACTGAGAGTGGCATACAATATGCACCGACACGGAAAGGTTGACCGAAGGCCCCCTAGAGAGGGAGATGGCGAAAGGAGGGGGGGGGGGGGGGGGGGGGGGCGGGGGG
>JAFBJW010009053.1:4424576-4546297 GCA_016785235.1 Pseudorhombus dupliciocellatus | reverse complement strand
GGGGGGGGGGGGGGGGGGGGGGGGGGGGGGCAGTGAGAGGTCTGACATGCCCACAGGCAGCTTTAAACTCTGAGGCTCCAGAAACTGAATCTGATCGCCGGTCTTCTGTGATCTTGCATGAGTGTGATGGTTCTAACGAGATCTCAGACCTTAAAGAGCAGCCCGGAAAAACAGGGGGGACGTGTAAAGAATGCAGACGACAGGTGTGACACGTGAAAATGCAGAAGCAGCATGTGTAAATGACAGAGAGGAAGAAGGAAAGTGTTGAGGCGAACAGAGAGACAGGCAGAAAGGAAAGTGTGCTTGTGGAGTGCAGTTAACCATTACTGCAGCCCTGGGGAGTGTGAAGCAGAGACGGCTGAATTATGAGGAGTCCCACAGGGATTACAGCACGTGCCTGGGGGGGGTTCACCTCGTTAGATTGTGGGGTTAATGAATACAACATCAGACCACATGAAGAAAAAGCAGTAAACAGCTCTGTCTCCGATTTCTGTCCATCTCTGCTTCCCAGGCTGCAAATCCTGTCCTCGCCGAAATGTGAGGAACTTAAGAGAAGACTATTCTGATCAGCGATTTTTGCCGACGAAATAAATCCGCTGCGTGACGAGAACACCCACACAGAGCGGCCCCGGCTGTGTTAATGACATTATTTTGCACAAAAGAGGGGTGTGAAGCAGTGTCTCTCATTTGGAGACTCAGACTGGCGGCCAGCCCTCAGGGCGCGCCTGAGGACAAAAATAACACGAGGGGAGGAAGAAAGGAAAAAGAGAAAGAGTGATGCAGCGGAGCTCTAAGCAGGAGAATGGGAAGGAAGTGACTCTTTTTCAGGACAGAAATATTAAACTCAGCATTTTGTGCAAATACATGTTTTAAAGCCGCAGTAATCAACATTAGAGGAGCTCAGATGCCTGAGATGATGTACAGCAACTCAATTTATCACCTGACTCCAGTCGCCCTCATAGTTTAACTGAGCATTTTAGTGTCTTTAAGCGCACTGATTTCATTTTACAACCTTTATTTGGGTTTGATTTATTCTCACCGCTCTTACCGGTGCAGCAGATGGCCCCAATAAACCCACCGCACTCTACCTGCTCATCACCGAACGCCACATAAACAAAGTTAGCAACTAGCTTGACAAACGTAGGGGAGACTGCACAGCGATACAGCTTGGTATTTCCCTTGGGAGTTGGTGGAGAACAAACCAGAGCAAATAGGAGAGCGTCTACTAGATTACAGGGCTGCTGGATGTGAAAATAAGCTGTTTGTGTTGTGTTAACTTTCTAATTCAATAATGTATTGCTCTTTTCTGCGGCACCTGAGTTGTCAAAACAGCCGCTGATGAAGATTTAAAGCTAAAAGACTGGAGACTGAAACATCACTCCATGTTCACGCGCACCACATGTTCTGGATTTTCTCATATTTCTAATCCCTTGTGTTAGGAACGACTCGGTGTGCTTGTTTTGCCCGAGCATGTGTCGATCTGAGTGTCGATGACCTCGCTGATAAGAGGGGAGGATAGAGGAGGCCGAGTCATCATGACGGGAAATACCGTCCTGTCAGATTCTTTAACATCTGAAAATGCTGAGTGTGATTCGACAGAGTTATTATATCAGTTTTGTCAGATCAGACATGTGTCTTGATTTTCCGGCAGTGTAAACACTCAGTGATTTGTACTCGACAAACAGGGCTCTGTGCAAACAAAGAGTGATAAACAAGCGTCTTCTTTTGTTGCTTTTTTAAAGTCTATATTTAACGAGTGGTGTTTTCCAACAGCAGAACAGAACCATGCGATGTGTTCTGCCATAACTTTTACATATTTGTTTTTTGATGCAATGAAAAACAGCGGAGCTGTGAAAAACATTCCCAGCTGTGGGGCCTGACTCTGCTTCAGAGCTGTTTTCCAGCTCTCCCACTCTCCCACTGAGAAAGAGCAAAGAGCAATAAAACAACACCAACACGAGATAAAACGCTCTCCATGCATGATGGTGGGAGGACAAGTACAAGCCGGAGGATTCATTATTTTTGATGAATTTGTGTGCGATTAGGGTTAAAATCAGAACATGTCATTTGATTCCATGAGAGTTAACACCACCCATCAGCTTTCTCCTTCAGCTGCCGGCACGGTAAATATATTCCCATATATGTGAACAATTAATGCTTGAAAGCTCGGGGATCGCTGGCTATTATCCAGATGTATTGGCTATTATATAAAGCCCTTTCAGTTAAATTCCTTAGCAGCGGAGCTTTTCTCCATGTCTAAAAGGCTTTTAAATTTGATCCCATTTTCTTCCTTTCTCCCATAATTGCTGCATTTCTCATTTTCTTTAATGTAGGATGATCTGGTTAACCGTGACAGGGCAGCTAACCGAGTGATGAGTAGCACTTGAGGTCAGGCCTTGTGGCAATTCACACTAAAGGGGGGGAAAAAGGGGATTTTTATTCCACTCCATTATAGAGTCTCTCTCTCTTCTCTGTGTCTGATTGCTTCTGAGATAACAGTGATGTCCGGACAGAGATTTAAGTCAAGTGCTCCCCAGTACAGAGGCCAACCAGTCAAACAGCTGCTTTCACCAGCAGAGGGTGACATTCTTAAACTATGATTGTAACCTGCAGAAAATCTGAAATCAGTGCATTGCAAAGTAGAGTATTACATGGCACCTTCGTCAGCCCAACAGAGTGGGCAGGCACAACATCCAGAGTTCAGTCTAAAAGATAAGATGGTGCCTCCAATCGTAAAAGAGATGATAGGTCTCTGATGTCTGATGTTTTCATACAGATGAGTGTTAATATTTCTCCAGAAGTCCATGAACATTTTAATCCTGATTGTGAAAGAAAGTGAAAAAATAATTCTTGATCTGCCTCTTCAATCAAATCTGTTCCTCGGCTCCAATAGCCCAAATCCTCCCACCAGGTTTCAAGAATATCAGTTTAGTAGGTTGTGTACAATCCTGCTGACAGTCAAAGCAACAGCGATGAAAATATAAGCTCTTTATATCCGCTCTCACTGTGTTTGAGTAGAAAGGTGTCAAGGCTCAACGCCTCTGATACCGCTGCATGTTACGGAGCATAAGTAGCCCTCAGTTCATCTGTGACATGTTTACTCAGTGAATGAGAAGCCAACCCAAGTGTAGCATCCTCTCAGACCTGAGGAACAAACTCCCCGAGCAGCAAAGACTGGAGCGTCATTCACACTGCCTGTGTGCTCTTTTGATCTTCAACTTTTCTCTGGCTTTTGTTTTTACTGCAGCTTCAATGTGTTTCTAATTATTCTGCACCCTTGGAGCACTTTTAATTGCATTTGTTTGTTTTTGTTGTCTTTTAAATGTAGTTTAAATTTCCCCTTCATCTGCCTAATCTTATTTTGGTCTTGAATATTTTATTTTTAATGCATTTCCATGACTTTATAAAGCGCTAAGCTGGCCTTACCTAGAAACAGCAAAATGCAATTCAAACCACAAAGCATCGGGGAAGAAAAACAATTTTTTTAATATTAAGAGGAGTGTGGGAATAATTTGCCTTTTGACTTCTCACGAGAGTTTAAACAGTGAAACATGGGCATCAAATGTGATATGTGCCTGCACAAGACTGCACACACACGTCAATGACAAAAAATTATGACGATTTGTAAATGAAGCTGCGGCGTGCAGACACACAGCCTAACATTCACCACACCCAATATATGCCTAATTAAACTCTAAGGGGATAGTTCACCGAAATGAATCCACTAACACTGATCACTATGCTGGTGCTCAACCTGCATTCACATTTTACCGATCACCTTCACCAGGAGCTGACTGTGAAGTACTGGTCCAGACAAGATCAGTGCTTATGCTGGGAAAGGTCTCACACGGGTAACAAAAGTACACACTCACAGTCACACACACCAACACAAAACAGAGACATGGTTGATGTGCACTGTGATACGTTAGCAGATCCCAGCCGTGCGTCTGTTTGAAGATTCCCTTGCTTCCAGGTTTCAGACACTCAAATGCCGCCAGCTGACCTCAGCCGAGCCGCTGAACAGCACCAACATGTCTCTTACTAATATGATTCATCCTGCCTGAATGGCCGTGACCACAACACAGGAGCACAGTGACATCTGATCGGCTGCGGAAAGGGCCGTTCTCCATCGAGGGAGGATGAGTCAGTGGCTCTGTGGCTTCAGCTCATCCCAGGGCAGGGGACACAATGAAAGTCAATGACTTCCATGGAGGCACAAGCGGTGGAGTCAACAGAAAGCTATGTCTTAATTGTGGTGTATTAGAGGATGAAAAGGCAGCCGCACACTCTGTTGTTCCAGGAGTCTGTTTGATGACATTGTGCTGAAAAGAGAAACAGGTCTGACACTCATGATTTCAAAACTTCAAAAAGAGTCAAGCATCTGCCGTTTATGGTCTTTCTAACGGTAAATGTCCCCAATGTTGGATGAATAAAGGGTTGTTGCGGCACAGAGCAACAGGCAAAGTAACTTCAGTCGATATTTTGCTGATCTACTATTTGCTGACTGGTTCAACATTCTGATGGGAAATAACTTTTAAATTTCAGATCACATACACATTCCCTTGATTAAGACTTTTGGTGGAGTGCACGCAATGACAGAGGCAGGAGAGAAATGACAAAGTCTGATCTCTGGAGAGTTTGTGTCACCAGCTTGTCCCGCCGTCACGTAGCAACAGACGGATGCCACCAGAAACTTTGAAAAGCCCTTGTGTTAAAGTTTTTTTTTTTTTAAACATGAATAGTTTTAGCTGTCTGGCTGCATTGAAACCTGATACTCACATTCAAAAGTGTAAGACTCAGCCTCCCGTTTAACACTTGGGCCATCAGGGCCAGGCCACAAATATATCCTAAAAAAGAAGTGTAAGCATCGGACACTTTGGTCGGGCCTTGCCATTATTTCTGAAAAACAATCACTGAAGTGCAATGAATCCTGGAATGAGTTGGCCCTGAGAGGGTTCCACTCGTCATTGCTCAGGGATGGAAGGTCGCATTTGTCAGCCTTTGAAATGAGACGCAGTCAGTCTTCAAATTCAGCCTCCGATGGATGAGACAGCTCATGAAACGTCTTTGATTTCGTTTTATTTCGATCTAACGTCAAGAAGCTAGTTTCGCTTTGCCTCCTTAAAATCCAGAAATGTGTTCACGTTTGCTTACACTTACAACATCATTCACCTAAATCCACAGGATGCAGGACTGCCTGGGTTTTGATAAGAGAATTTAAAAAATATATATATTTTTTTAAATGTATTTTGGCTTTTCAGGCATGACCAATTTTCACACAAGCGTGTTAAGTTGGGCTCACACAGACACGCAGCTCTCCAGGACTGAGCCGAGGAATCCGAGTTCTGCGGCTCAGACGGCAGTGAACGGGAGAACGTAGAAAACAGGCAGATAAGGCAAATGAATCATACTTTGCATCACGCCATCCGGCAGGCTGTCCAGATCGAGCTGGAGATTGAGGTGAAGTACAAAGTATTATTCAGACTGGAAGAGTGAGCCCAGTGTACCTGCTCTGATCTACAAACAAACCACAGAGCAAGACTGGGCCTTTTTATCTCCGCGTGTGTTACAACGTGTTGGAGCATGTTCGCGTGAGGGCAGGAAGAGACGTACACGAAGAGGGAAAGACCCCGTTAATCTGAGCCGTTTCAAGCCGATTCTCCACTTGAGTTTAAACCTTCTGGATTGATGAAACGGTGACTGACAACTCTGAGAGGAACGTTTCAAGTCAAAAAAGGGTAAGAGCCCCTTGGATGTTTTCTTTTTCCCCTCCGTCTTTAGTTTCAATAAAGGAGGCATTGTTTTAAAAAGTGAAAACAGTCGTTTGCTCCAAAGTGGCACAGCCGAGGGGGGGGAGAAGCAAATCATAACAGGGCAAAAGAGAGACAAAATAAATTATGAGGGGAAACAAAAAACAGAGGAAAAGAAAGCGAGAGAAGGATGAAGTGAAATAACAGAAAGGAAAGTAAGGAAACAGAAAGGAAAGCAAAGCAAATGAGGAAAAGCATGAAGGAATGGATGAAGGAAAGGAAAGGCACATTAAGCCCCTGATTCATTTTAATCTGTTTTGCCTGGACTCAGGTTCAGTTTCCCATCAGCCTTTATCTCAGTGCACTTCCTCCCTCACGTCGATGATCACGCCCCTCCCTGCGCACACGTACTGGCTGACAAACACATATTCATCCGCGGCAAATCCAGCCCCGCTTTCATGAATCTCACAAAACCCTGCGGAACTACAACAAAAGACAAGCCCCTCTTCCCGTCCATCTCTCCATCTACGTCTCCTCTCCCTCCCTCCCTCTCTCCCTCTCTCCGTTACCTCCACGAGGCTTAAAAGTCAATATTTGAGGATCTGTTGCAGCTCTTGAGCACTTCAAAGCGCACAGAGCTCTGCTGTGAACACAGCCTTTAATATGCCGTTCAGGAAGAGAAGCACAGAGGGTCACAGGGAAGTGAGTGTGTGTGTGTAGGTCACGGATCCTTTCATACATGCTGCACGTTTAGAAACAAGGGTCAGGTTTAGCTCAGGTTTAAGGTTTTCTGGGTGTACATACCGGAGGAGAGCAGGCTGCCGCAGTTTTAAGAGCCCGAGTGAAAATAATAACATCATAATAAAGCTTTCATTAGCTTTCAAAGGTGGCTCTGTGTGAGGCTGTTGAAGGTTTCCTGTGGCTGGCCTTGGGGAGCTGTTAGCTGCCAGTGAACGAGCTGACGGGGCTGTCGTAAGCCTCAATGGAGGGGCTAATGCACACAGCAAGCTAGTGATTACTCTATTGAAGTGAATAATTACATTAGATTTATGAAACAATGACATGGAACATTTGGTTCAAGGATCTGTTCGGGTGATTTGACTCCGGCGAGGAAGCAGGGAAGCACAGCTCAGGTTTTATTCACTGCAAAGAATGAGGCTGTTGAGGGAAAGTGTTCAGAGGATCGGGGAGAAAGACAGAAGACTGAGATGTGTTTTGTCATCTTGTCCCGGCTGTCATCTTCTTGAGTGTGTACCTTAACGTGTTGTTGCTGTCTTCTTTTCGAATATAAAGGTTTTACCGTTTCAATGAGAGATTTACACTTTAATAGAAGCAATACACTCTGAACTCATCTGCACTTCCTCTTGCCATTCAGAAACACAACTGAAATGCCCATGAATGCTGCCATCTTGCAGATTTGGACCCAAAGACCAAAGATCAGCGGAGCATCGATGGACAGATATAAAATTAATCGTGTTAGATTTGAAAGGTTAAAAAAAAAGACACAAGAAGCTGAGAATGTGTGACGTTTCTACTTGATTAAATGTCTTGACTCAAACCAAATGGAATGATTGAATTGTGAATGAATAAGCCTTGAAACCTTTTCTTGCATGCATGTTTGCATCTATCTGGATGGATGTGGTAATTTCTGTTTATCACATTTTGTTTGTTTCTTCTGTCCACATGAAGCACTGTAAAGCACTGTTCTTTACAAATAAAGTAGTGTTATTTCGGAGTATGGCAGCACATGCATCACAATCATATCTGAGCCACATGACCAATCAGAGAACTCTCCAACACAGATTTATCACCCGTACTGAATGGGCCATGAGACAAGACACTGGACTCTGTCAGCAGTAAAAACAACATTCATTTGTCACTCGTGCCAGGATATTGTGATAAGCAGGACATTTATGCCATTATAACTCTGCCATGCAGGGGAGAAGGACAGGATGAGGGGGAAGAGAGTGAGCGGGAAGAGTTGGCGCAGACAGGGGGCTTGGTGTGTTGCTGTGTGTTTAGGATTTCAACGCCCAGACTACAGTCTAATCCCTGGAGACTCCTTCCTTGCTTAGGAAATACTTCCTCCCGTCACACTGACAGAAGATTTCTCTTCTCCGAACAACCACGGGTGCGCAATCCTGAGTAACACGCCGGGAGACCGAGCGAGCTGGGGGAAAAACTCGACACTGATGTTTTCATGAAAACAACTTTCTGCTGGAATCATGCCTGCAGTTTCCTCAGGGGATCAGTTGTAGAAAGTCATTTCTCTCACTATGAATGTCTCTAACGTAGACGGCAGTCCTGTTTGTGTCCGGTACCCCCCCCCTCCTCCAGGTTTGATGTCTACATTATTTGAAGAATGGCTGGTTAAAGTTGAGGGCTTCTTCCAGGAAGAGTGCCTATTATGGCCCGAACCATTCACTTAACATACCACCGAATCAAAGTAACGTGGTTTGTGTGGAAAGCTGAGTGTGAGCTCAGTCTGTGCTGTTCATTGCTAACTGTTGCACATTTTTGTAGCTGCGCGGTCAGCGCTCCTACACAAACATCACACTGTAATATTACCCTGCTGGAGTCCACGCAGCCCAGCACCACGTCACTCTGGAAACAGAGAAAAATGTGTGCAAATCTGTCATAAAGGCACAGTTCAAGTTTAGCAGTGTGCTTTGTCATCGATCTAGAAAATGGCCCAGAGACAATAACCCAGCAGCCATGAATCTCCATTTCAAACAGCGTGAAGTGCTGACGAGGAAGAGTATTTTTAGGGTCCATCCCTGTGCTTTGAGTGACTACGGTATGTGAGTGTGGACATACATATACACACAGTGGACCACATATGGACATGAACTCACATCAGTCTTTACATTTCGCACGCTTTAAAAAGCATTAAAATGTAACTATTCAAGTAATTTAAACCAAATGTATCTGACAGGGTTTTTTTAGGGTTAGTGCTTAGTTTGGAACCGGTTCTTTCTGTTTCCACCAACAAAGAACTGGCTCCAGGTGCTAAATACTGGTGCTTAGCAGGCACCAACTACGTCACGGGGCAGGGGGCGGGGTTATCGTGACGTGGTTCAAAACAGCTGGCAAGTGAGCCATCTGTTGTTGGACTTTCTCATTCAACTGTAAACCTGAAATGAGTCAAAACCGAAACAGCAGCAGTCGGAGGTGGAGACCCGGTGCTTCTGTGGTCGTCTAGACAAATATGGATATGTGTGGAGTGTCGAGCAACTCCAGAGTAAACTCAGAAAGTTAAAAAAGGAGTTCAGGGAGGCTACTAATGCAGTGACGTACTGACGTTTTACGGTGACGCAACTTGGCTCTGTGCCGATGGAAAACCAAACTGGCTTTTGGGAAGAACGTGTTTACAACCAACTAGGCACTAGCAACGAAGTAGCACCTACCACCTGCTTATGGTGGAAAAGCCCTATCAGACAACACACCTGTGACACTGTGTGAAAATAAAAACCACAAAATGAGTGATCATTTTGCTCCATGTACCGTCCACTAACATGCAAGGGGGCGGGATTAAATCGTACATGTCCCGCCACTAGGGGGCGATTGAGATTCGTTGGCTTCACTTCTTCGCTTGCAGGGAGTTGTAATGTCGTCCGTCTTTTTATACAGAGGTGTATAAAGCAAGTAGCTTCCAGTCTTAATGCTTGACTGACCAGGCTCTATAGCTGAGCCCTTGGTGTTAGACGGGGAGACATAACAGTGGTATCCATCTTTTTATTGACTCCTCAGCCAGAAAGAAAACCAGCCACTTCACCAAAATTGTCTGACCACTCCTGCAAGCGCCGAAAATGATAACAAGATTAAAAAGCCTCGTATGAAAACAGTCCCACTGCTTTACAGCAGTACGAGTGCCTGGATTATTTGGGGAGGTATTGACTCTGAATAATCCTGCTTCCCTCTAAATCCTCATCCTCTGACTTCAAACACTGCGCAAAGACTTTCAATAGAATCTGGCGTCCGCCCAACTTTCTCTCCATCAGTCGCTCATTCTTCTTCTTTGCATTCTTTTTCACTCTCTGTCCTCCCCTGGATCAACTGTCCAGCCTCGAATCACAAAGCCAAGCACAAATTCTGTGGGAATCTCGAGGAGAGGCCCCTGTGTTGCCTGGTGCACACACACACACTTGGGCACACACTCCTCTTGTAAGAGTGACAACAAAGACGGCATGGCTGCAGAGCCGGTGGACAAAGCAGGTCCCACACAAAGGAGCAGAGAGCAGGTTAGAGGGGATTTGAAGGCCAGCTGTGAGAATCTACCTATGTGCCCATCGAACAATTCCAACCATGATTTAATATAATCGACTTATGCAGCTAACACACACATTATCCTGGGATCTGTATGGTCGATCACTTTTAGAATATGTTTTTACTCAAATCACGAGATATTTCAGCCTGGACCAAAGTGTTCACGCAACTGACACACAGATCACCCCCTCACACCCCACCCCTTAAAGATCTACATATATGCCACCACAATGGTATTTTCTGGATAGCCTGCAATCTTTTTAAAGACAGCAACTGCTATGTTACAACAGCTCGAAAAATACAGAATGTTTGTTTATACAGCTCGCTCTTACCCCATATCTCTCTTATTATATTTTCTCTACAACCAGAAACTATTTTTGACACTACAAAACAAAAAGGCAGCGTCTTTGTGAGGCAGCCTGGTGTCGGTGGAGGGGCCTGTAACACGAGGAATGCTCATTTTGAAGACAAAAGACGCTAAAATGCAAAGTCCTATAAAAAGCAGCATATTTTCCCTGACTGAGGCAAGCAGCCAATTTGTGACCAACTTAGAAACTTTACTGGCAGGGAACAGTGTGTTACTGTAGTCAGCGATGCAGCGCTGTTCAGGGCTGGTCACCGCACCGTATCTGTCCTTGGAAAGAAATTATTGTTTTGAACTTGAAATTCTTGGACAAATGCGGAACGCAAAGGAGCAGTTAGGTGAGCGTGGTGGCTCCTCCGGCTCTGCTTTGAGAGCAACTTTTTGCTCAACGTGCACTTGAAGAGCAGCCAGGTCATCACACTGATGAGATATCAAAGCAACTGCACCAGGAAAAAAAAAAGAAGTAACTGGGCAGCAGAGGAAATTAGACATTTTTTAAACAGACTAAATCCTGCATGAATAGTAGAAGACTTAATGTCAGATGATCTTTATTTCAGTGATGCAGTTTGATATACCGTCACTGCAAACCAGAGGGGAGCAACTTAACAAACTTCGCATCGTCAGACGTGTTCATCTCCAACCACAATCATCACTTATTGTAGATTAATACATGCAAGCTCCACCACTCCTGCTCCAAATGTCTGTCTCACCTGTCGTCATGTTTGAACAATGTGACACACCACCCTCCACAGTTACCTGTGATATTGCAGGCAAAAATAAACAAAAACATTGGAGTCCATCAATTACTGTTACTTTTTAATGCCTTTACCAACGCACTTTTTAATTAACTAGGTAACAAAAAACTTCAAGGGACACAATCAAAGTACATGACCTCACCCTGCACCTAAAACCAATTTAACAAAAAACAGTTACCATATTCTAAATCGCCTTGTGTGTGATCTCTCCAATCAATCAAATAAAAATTAGTTGCGTGAAACAGATGACACTGGAGTTGGTAATTTGTGGCACAGGAATATACACATTTTGACAAAGCCTTTTGTTTCTCAAGTAGACAAAGTGTGTAATAATGCAGGACCCGCCTCAAGGCCCAAATACATTTGGAATTAATGAAGAAAGGGCCTTGGGATTCCCTGAGGAACCTCTGGCCCTGAGGCAGTCGGCCGCTTTGCCCAATTGGAAATCCAGCGGTGCCTCCAGGGGCATGAAGAGTCATACCAGGCTTTGGTAGAACAGAAAGTTCAATTAGATGATAAATTAGATTCACTACTAAACAGGGCAAGATTGAATGCGGAGGCGTCACCAGATCATGACTTTTCATTTTCTCCTCCAGATACTCATCCACCCTGCTAACATAGATCATCCCTATGTAGAGAATACAACAGAACGATTGTCTGCTGGCTGGTGGTGCTGATGGGACGATTTATATCAAGTCTCTATCAAAGCATCTTTCATAAGTGACATTATTTAGGGCTACTGGTTGAAGAGATGGGGCCAAAAAAAAGGGCTCAACATCAGGAGTGTGGCAGTGGCTCGGGAGCACACAGTCACACATTATTCAAATATGTAGACAGCCAGGCATTACGTTCATAGAGTTTAACTGAGTTTAACCGTCTGTCTTTCATGTAATTTTCTTTTATTTCACATTATAAAGTGCAGGTATTTTCATTTTCTATTTTCAACATTTTAAAATTGGGAGCAAAGGTCCTAATTCAGATCATGGGGCATAGTTCTGAGAAGATCACATTAGAGTACAATAATGAAATATGTATGAAACGAACGTCTCAGAATAACCAGACACAAAACAACTGATGTCTCTCTGTCTATCTCCCATTGAGGCGGTCTGGAATCTTTCAGTAAAAACTAATGGATGAAGTGTTCCTCTGTGGTTGACAAGATTCTCCTGCTTCTTAATGTTGATAAGCCATTTGTAAACACACTGGATTAGTTGAAAAATGTTCTGCCACAAAGCTGGGGGGGGAAAAAAACACTGAGAAAACACTGTAAGCTCATGAAAAGCAAACACCAGGCTCAGATCTCAGCTGGTATCCACAGCCTCTGATATTTGCTCGAGTTTAATCCCCAATTCTTCTTTGCGTCAAATTTGTCACCGATGAAGAAAGTACAGCTCTTCTCAACATCTTCATGCCACTCGTTGTATAACGTCTTTATTCTTCTATTCAAATCAAATTAAATGTTCTTTTAAAGGACTCAAACCCAGGATGTTGTGGTTACATGGAATGGGCATTGACCAACCGAGAGCTGACTTTACTGGACTTAACAAAACCACTGAGATAGAAACTCAAAAAAAAAAAAAAATCATCTGTCTAATAAGCAGCGATCAAAACAAGCACTCCTCCCCTGACTTGGACCTCCTTGGCACAGAGCGTGTTGTACCAATTTGACGGCTGATTGCGGCCCGCTCTCAGTCAAGCTGTGGGGCCGCTGCCATTCAACTCCACTCCCCCCCCATTCAACCCCCCCCCCCCCCCCCCCCCCCAATTCAGAGTTAAAGATGTGCAGTGGATCCTTTAAAAGCTGGTAAACAGAAACACAATTAGCATGTATGGGTGCAAACGGCTAATCCTGAGCCCAACAAGTTGCTTTGCTCCTCAGCCATACCGGCTCTCAGTCCTGTGACTGTTGGATCTCACATTCATCTGCACCACTTGTGCTCTTGACAATGGCCCCACGCTTGCAATTAGAAACAATTAAAAAAAAAAAAAAAAAAAAAACAAGCAAAGGCTGCATCTGCTGGATTCATGAGCCTCATGTTAACAAGAGCTTTTTTTTTCCTTCCCAGGCTGGAAACCAAAATGACTGGAAGGAAGCCCACAAGCCACAATGTGCTAATGGTCACAACAGCTTCATGCCATGCACGTTTGAGAAACAGTAGCGTTACATGTGTAGCAGCTGGCCTGGACTCCCTCATCCTGTGCTTGTATCACGCTGGAGGTGGCTTCGAGATGAAAACAAATGTTCAATTGTTGTCCATTTATTGTGTTTTCATGTTTTTCCCCATCCCTGCCTTTGTTCTCGGTGTCGTGCAGCGCCGCTATAAACACGCCTGTGTGGAGTGGGCCCTTGGCTTGGCCTGTGGTGGCACTGGTTGTTGCTTTCTTGTGAAACACTCAAAATAGGCAAAAGCACTGTATAAAGGATTGGTTTGAATTTCCGAGTCATAAAAGATGATGTATTTGAATTGTACGGCGCGAGAAGAAGCATCAGACGACAATGCTTTTTGATTTAGTACGAAGAACTGAAACGCCAGAGTGGTTCTGTCCAAAGTTCGGGAATGAATGTGTTCAATGCAAAGACGCACAGATATGATGAAATGGCAGGTGCAGCTGCAGCCTCATATCCAAAGATAAATGTGTTCAAATCTGCTAGTTTTGCGATCATACCGTTCAAGATCATTTACATGTGATCGATGACAAATAAGGCGCCCTTTACTACCTCTCAGATTTTCTTAGTTGTCAGTCGGCTCACTGTGACTCACTGCTGCAGCGGGTCTAATAAAACCCTTCCCTCCTTAAGTCACACAGGGGCAGCTCTCATTATTTCATTCACAGACGCAAGAGTAACATTCACTTGCAGTCAGCGCAGGGCAGTACATGGCTTTTCAGATACTCCCTCAGATGAAAGCTCGTCCCAGAGGAAGCCGCTCCTCTGATCTGCTGATCTCAGGCCGCTTCTGTGATTCGAGCAGGCCCTCCTCACAGCCTCTCTCTCTCTGGCATTTCAACAGCTGATTCATCGTGGGCTCTGTTTGAGTTTTATTTGACTCCTGCCCTACGGGACGCTGGAATTGCACAGGTTGGTTGCCATGGATGTCGGACAAACCTCGACAGGATGAAGAAAGATCTCCCCCTAAAGCCCCGCTCAGCAGGCTGGCATATTTGTGCATTGTGTGGACAATGTGCAGGAACCTCACAAGCGGTGAATGAAAACATGGTGTCCTGAGACTCACTGACGGGCCAGGAGCAGGAGGAAGGTTGAAAGTGATGGATGCCATCAACAGAGTCTTTTTTTCTTTTGCTACAGCCTGACTATCTTCTGGATGGGATGACTTCAGAGCAGGGGGTCAGGTTCATTTGAGGACAACCTATTGAAGCATTGTGGCGCAATTCTCTGAAGAAAAAAGAGAAAAAAGTAAAGAACCATTACCGCGGGATGAGCTGCGCTTTGGAGCTCTCCTCGTAATTAACAGCTCGAGCGTTTGTTTTCGTTTATTTGAGTCACACATTATGCTGAAAATATTGAGTCCCCCCCTTTTTTTTGCATAAAGGATGCCCTTGAAGTCTTTCTGGGCCCATTACAAGCACAATAACATAAGAATCGAGTCCCGCAGGAAAACATCTAAATAGCATTTTATAGGTTTGTTTTTTTGTCAGTGTCTCCTTAGAGTTTCACACTATTATCCATCGACATTCTTCTAATCCCTTCACACACACACACCCCTCCCCTTCAGCTGCATCATATAAAGATGCCTAATTGAAGGCTTTGCACAAAACAAATGACCACATCACTCGTCCCTCTTCCTGTCTGAGGTCGAAAAGCATTATACACTCGGCCTGTTCTGCGTTGTCTCCAATTGCACCACAAGCTGCCAATCATTCGGAGACTTGACGTATAGGACTTTTCCTGCTCACTCCCAACCCACCCACCCCCGAAAAATACTGTCTAGCAAATTCCCCTGAAAAGTGTTTATGATGAGGCAGAAGAGCTTGTCACAGTTGTAGAAGTATTAATAATAATAACAATAATGAATAGAAATAAAATAAGAGTTTAGAGCAGTCTTTTGGGTGACCAAGGGAGAGTTTTTGGCTCCTCCCCACTTCTATAATAACCCGAAAACACCTGAAACACAGGATGAATAACAAACAATTCCCTTGGAATAATTCAACACTCGCTCAAACTTTTTTCCCCTCTGATCAGATCCTGCCAGACATTTCTGTCCCTCCTTGCTTCCCATACATATGGAGACAAAGGCTAAATCGCCTGTGGTGAAATAGAACAATGTGCATGTGTGTGGGTGTGTGTGTAAACAGACATGTTTGTGTGTGTTGTTGTTTGTGTAAAAGAAAGACGAAGAATAGATAAGACTTTAAAACTTTTTTTCATATTCTCCTTTGTGCATTTTTCTGCAATAATAAATATGTATTAAGTAGGAAAGGTAAGGAAAATGTACTTGGGAAACTACGATTGGATAGCAGCTGAATGGATTAGTTGTGATAAAAGTCAACCAATCGCTTACACAATCGAGGCAATTCATAGGATTATGGAAATGACTGCAGCCAAAGTTTGCTCTGGAATTAAGAGAGCAATGCACCTGATGTCATATTGGGAGCAGCTCTGCTGCCGCTGCGACTTCAATATGCGACTTTAATTCCTAAACCTCTGTTGCCACTTGCATTGTGCTGCCTGGATGCTGGAGGCAGCTGCCAGTGTTTGCTGACTGATGAGAGCCGATGTTGACAGGGAACTCTGTTTGGTTTGGCAGGAGCGTTCACTGGCTGCCATTCCACAGATGAAACCATGTGAGTGCTGCTTATTTTGGGAGTGTTTTTCAAACAGCTACCGGCTCCTGCAGTCTAAATTGACTGCTGCTGCCCTGTGTAAACATTCACGGTGTGGGGACTATCAAGAGGACTTTACAGGACAGAATGAAAAACACACCTTCAGAAATGTAAAAAAAAGGCTCTGCATCCTGAACACCTCATCTTGCTCAATGTAACTTATGATATGATTTCTCACACGAAGCGCCCACCACTTAAGATCCCATATATAAAGATGGACGACAGGTCTCCACCTCCTTCCACTATCCAGAAATAAAGCCAAAACATGCTGGATAAAAAAAAAAAAAAAAAGCACTACCATCTCGCAGCTATGACGTCAATGATGGTGATATTCTAAAAACAGATCAGGATGCAACACTCGGTCCAATTTTCTTTCATTCAACCCCCCCAATTAAACCCTTGAAAACCAGATATGTATTCATCTAGAGCTGTGTTAGCTGATTTTACCTTTTCACAAAAAAATGATATAATAACACAAGCAGCATACTTAAAAAACCTTTCATCAGGCCAGCAATGTTTGAGACTTGGGTTGAAGTATTTAGAAAGGTAGCAACTATCTTTATAAACATCAGCACAGATGCAACGTGTTTTAAATCAACATCCAAACCTGAGCACACACACACACGAAACGTCTGAGGACAAAATGAGGACATAGCCCCTGAAAGCCGCCACTGAAAGACTGTGATTACGTGAGACACTCCTATAAATCATTTGAGTTGAGGAGGAGGATAAAAGCCCGTCTTTACACTGAGAGACGTCATTAAAGGGAATTGGCTTAATGACATGTCTGTACATTCAACTCATAAGCTTTGTTGCCCACCCATCTCAGCCATCACATGACAGCTTATAGCAAGTTGGGAGAAACATCCCACTCTGGGCAGGGACGGCAAATAGGCCGAGGCACGTTGCGGCCTGCCACTCGGCCGCCAGTCACCGCGGAGTGAAATAACGGCGAGGAACGGACGTCGCTGAGGAAGGAGGAGGTTGAACAGGGACGTAGGGCACCTTGCAAAGGAAGGGAGGCTAACCGCTCCGGTGTGTATCCCAGATAGACGTTTACCCCCAGAGACGGCCTCCTGAGTCTCCAACAGGAACAGCCAACCTGTCTCATGATCAGACTGTGTTAGATCTGCAGGGAGGACAGAGCCCACTCTGTTCGCTCTGCCTCACTACAGGCGCTCACACACACACACACACACACACACACACACACACACACTGTTTTTATAACTCCCACACAAACCCTAACTCCTCAGCGTATACTCAGATGTCCAAACAAACATCTACACGCATACAATTATCCACATAAACATTAGTGCTCTCATCCAAGCAGAGCTTTTGAAGTTTAACCCTTATAACAGCGACAGCAGTGAACTTCTACCTTGAAAAGCGGCCACGTTGCGGGAGATGAGAAACTTCAGGCTGGTGCTGGACATCTGGAGAAGGTTCTGGATGTCTCTCCGAGCGGCCACCTGATATTTCTCCTCCATCTTCTTGGTGCAGCAGGTCAGGTTCTTGGACGAGCACACCTGCAGGTCAGAACCTAGGAGCGATTCAGAAGGAGTGTTATGATCGTAGAGGTTTAGGGTTAAAATTAGACTACAGGATGAGGCAGAGTCATTTCTCCATGGGGTTTCATTTTAACAGCCCCAAATCGTGCCTCTCGTGTATCACTGTGACATTCCAGTCAGAGAGATAAACCTTGAGGAACATCCACATAACGATTCCATAAAAATGAAACACACCTCCGCTCTGAATTTACTTGATAGTCAGATACTCAAACATACGCATGAAAAAAATCCTCCTCCGGCTAATTCTACCCTGCAGACTCTGGCTCCAGATGACATCATCGGTGCAACGGTGTCCAGGATATTTTGGAGTCATCGTGAAGGCTGTGCCAGAATTGTTTCAGTTAATCCGCTGGTGACATTATCGCAAATGTCAAAGATCACAGGGGTCACATTGGCTTCATCCTCTGGGAACCATGAATGACTGTCGATAATTTAATGTCAAACCAGCCTGGTCAAAAATGGTGGACCCATGAGAGGACATTGAAATGGTAGATGAACTGACAACATCAGGTAAAAAGTTAGTTAAAAAATGCTTTAAAAAGTTTAAAAAGTGGAGCTACAAAACCAAAACATGGGGATCCCAAGGGAGGATCTGAGTCAAATCGCTATCGCCTCACCAAGGCGATCGTTCCACTGCAAACAAATGTAAACAATCTGTGCACGTGCAGGCAAATCAAAAGGCAAAGGCACACGTGGAGGAATTCAAACTCTTCAAGATAAGAGAACATGAAAGCACTGCAGGCCTCTGTTTTCTAACCTTAACACTCCCCACATCCATCTGCACTTCCAGCAACACAGACACCAGCTTTTCTTTGGCCGGGATGCTGGACCTCTCCCACTGATTGTGTTCTGACCTAAACTGAAAGTTGCCTGGCACCTCTCCCTGAACAGGCAGCGCCAAACATCTCTCTGAGATTCCTGGAATTTCTTGACGTTATTTTTCGGAGGGCCGCACTCGCAAACAACTGCTAAAATCAAGGATCAGCCCTCATTGCGTTATCTGCTGCGTTTCAGCATGTCTCTCTCTGCGTCCGTGCAAAACATTTTTTTTTTATTTTTTTTTTATCTCTGCTGCGTCCAGACGAATTTGGACTTGGGCGGACCTAGCTGCTGCCAGAAAGGTCGCAAGAGGTGCAGCTTTAAATAGAAGCAAGTGTTTTTACAGGGTCAGCGGCTACTGAATCAGGGGCTTATCGACACTCATACTGCAGGGGGCAGAGTAGGAAGAAGTCCTGTTCATTCTGCAATTCAGGAAAGATTTAAAAAAAGAAAAACAGAGAGGTTTAAATCTGCACAGGCTCATTAAAGGGATAGGAGTCATGATGGTGTTTGGAGGGTTATTTAGAGGTTTAGGAGGCATTTGAGGGTTTTCTGACAATTAAATCTGTTTCCTTGGAGAAGCGTGATGGGAGCAGTTTGTGGCAGGGTGGTAATCAACACCATTAAGATTTACTTTTTCCAAGAAAAACACACAGAGCAGCAGCAACAGCAGGTCGTCCTCTCAATTACAGCACACGTGAAATATCCACCTTAATTCCTCCCTGCATGGTTTTGACAGAACCATCATGTGGTACTTGATGGGTGCTGTTCAGACAGTTTACCTAACTTTACACTAAATAAGTCCTGTTTATCCCAGCAAGCCACTTATCTGCTTTAGCCGGCCGAAGGAGTGGAGTTTGGTTTCTTATTCGTCACGACCAGCGAGTAATCTCAGAGGATTTATTTCCTGGTGTTACAGGATTAAAGCAGTGCTTTTTTTTTATTCCCTGCATTTCTGAATTAAACACTTAAATAAACTTAAATTGACTTTAGAGTTGTCCAAATTCTTGGTACATCTGTGTCTAATAAAAGCAGCAAAAGTGAATCAGCATTAAGAGACTGAGATCATCATCGACACATTAGAGAAAGTGAAATATTTCTACATGTGAACAAACGGTCAGTTAAGCAGATTTAGATGGATGATATAGATTGTACGCTAAAGACAATAATGGACTTTTTTTCTTATTTCCTTTTATAATCTTGATTTTAAAAGTCCCACAGAGATAGCTCAAAAATAGCTCAGAGTTCTGCATTTACATTGTCTGTATCATTATCACAACACCACACACGCCTCAGAAAAGTGTTTAAAAAGGAGTTAGTGAGACTGCAGAGAGGATTTAAGTGGAAGGAAAATGACAGGTTAAAAAGAGTGTGTGCAGTTAAGAGCTCCTCAGGAAGGTGAGTCAAACAGCAAAACTTTTTTTCAGATGGAAATACTGCAACATATTCTAAACTGTGTGATAGTGTAGTGAAAGTTGACGGCCTTCAGAAACTCAGCCTCAGCTCCAACATACCTGCTCTGGGACTCAGAGGCAACAATTGATTGGGTCCAATTTGCCTGAGTTGGAAAACTTTGCGCACTTCTTCGCATGTGTTGGTGCTGTGCCCGAACCCTAGTCCACAGAGACCCGCCAGGAGGACAAAGCAGCTCGTCCACACTTCACCCATTTCAACAGAACGCTCCCAGACAGAAGAACTCCAAATGAAAATGTCTTTTGGAAGTTGGGGCTCCCTCTCAACATGTGTAGTCCCAGGTCTCAGGTGCGCCACGTCCGCATCTCGGGTCTCAGGAGGAGGTCTGCGTGGTCTGGTGTCAGGGTGGAGGAGTGAGGCTGAGGAGGATGATTCAGGTCCGGACGCTGACAAAGTTGCTGCAGTGCGACTCGGTCTGAAGCGGCATGTTGTCCAAGGTTGGACCGAGAGAGGAGGCGGAACCGTGGCGTTACCTGAGCTCTGCAGGTGACCGACGATCAGACAGCGACATCTGGTGGACGGCTCCAGAGCTCAAGTGTAAGGGCACGGTGTATTGGCTGAAACACATCTGCATAATATGTAGGTGAAATACATTACCGTAATGATATCAAGGTTTGAATTGTCTTGACGCAAAACCCATCCCAGTCACCACAAATGAAAAGAGGTGTCTAACCTTCATTCCCCTCAAACCCTTTTCATTCATATTTTCATCTCAGTCGGCTACATATTGTAAAATTGAATATATTTAATTTATGTGTCTTGATTTTTTCAAGAATAGCTGAGTGAGGGACTTTGTTTTTGTTTTTTTTCTATTTCAACCCTTTACCCCAAATACCTTTAATAAAGTGAGTTAATTCTCACCTCTTGGTTTCCTCCACATCGGTATTATGACTTCTCCAAAAACTGTTTTTCTTCTTTTGCACATATCCATTCAGTCACATATCCTATTTTTTAGTCATGTTCCAAATCATTATTTTTGTAATTTGCAGCCTCACAAAACTCATCTTAACCTTTTAGTTATTTGTGAAATGCCTTGAACCTGCCGCTGCAAAAAATAAATTCCCAAATTAGGATCAATTAAGTACTACGTAACATTCTGTTTAAAATATTTTATAGTATACTTTATCCAACAAACATGGCTCACTGAATAAACATCTCACATTCTGCAAAAGTTTCAACAACTTTGTTATCAAGTATTGATGTATTCAAACACAACGTTACAGCTGTGACCTCAAAGCTTTTCAAACTAGAAATACAACTAGGATTATTTCCATTTGACAGCAAGCAGTCAGAGTGTTGGCCCCCTTTGGGCTTCTAATAAATTTGAATAATAAAATGATCACTCATTAAAAGTTCAGATTCCAATTGGGATTTGTAGTGACTCTGGGGAGAACTACAGTAACCTTTCATCTCAAGTCAACAACAAGTGTATGTGCAACTCTGGCCTTGTTCATTGTGAGACCTGTGAGATAAACAAGTCAGAGAAGTTTGATGTAAAAACTTTAATCTTTTACCAATAACATTACAACCCCATTCCAAACATACATTGTATCGCCCCAAATGGCCAAAGCATTGATATGTAGCAGAATGCAAATCATTTCTGGATTTTCAGGTCAGGATCCAGGTCAGCTCCATCTCCTCGTTCCTACACAGGCCGGGACAAGTGCAATACCTCCAGGTACACAGCATTGCTACTAATCCCCACCTGCACAGGAAGGGACAGCCACTCATATCCAAGTACTGTACATACAAATACTCACCATGCAGGAAAAATATTCGAGATGAAAAGACATTTCTTGGTGGTGCACAGTTCACCAGCCCAGTCAGTTTTGCATGGATTTGCACAGCAAACATCAGTTAAAGCTGAATGCAAACCAGCAAAACTGACCAAGTGACGATCAACAGATGAGTTTTGCAAGAAAACAGCATTCAATTTTCAGAAAGATACAGTTAGTTAGAAGTACTTCAAGTGCTTACATTGCAGTAGATAGGGGAAATCACTACCTGCACTATAAGCACTTTAGTACTTCTGAAACTGAAGTCAGGGGTCGAGAACTGTCAAGTGCTGCTGGTTTAAAAAAAGAAAAAGGCATTACAAAGCGTATTAAACAAACAGATTGTATTTGATGTGACACTCCCAAAACCGTACAGCTTAACAGGTGGAGAGCAAGCAGGCCACCATCAGTTTTGCATAGATTTGCACAACTCATCTATTCTTGTAGTGCAACTATGCAAAACTAGCAGAGAACTGCGAGATATTTGAGCCAAATTAGAAAATTAGAAATGGGTCTGGTTGGCGCATGATCACAGCCCCTTATGCCAGAAGGAGCACTTAGGGCAGTAGGTGCTAGTCTATTTCACTATCTGCACTAGATGCACCTTAGCACAAAGACAGTACTTCAAAATGACACTAAGACCAGAAGCTCTGCACACCAGTGTCCGGGTATTGCTGTAAGTGCCTCCACTGCAGTAGGTATTGCATAGTACTACCTGCACTGTAAGCACTTTGACAATACACAGACTGATTACAACTTCACGGGAGGATGGTCACACTGACGTCCAGCACTTCACAGTGGATCTGAAAAACAGAGGGACACATGGGATCAGTCACGCGGACAATAAACAAGACTTTGGGGCATTGCAACAAGTTACACGTGCGGGTTCTGGGTGCTCGATTTCTGAAAACGAGATAAACCGATCTCAAAACGTGGTGGGTGTGTATGTGCGCCCCATCATGAGCGTGCGGGAAGATGTTGTGATTTATTGCAGCAGCAGCACGAGGTCAGTGAAAACATGAATGAGCAGCCTGCGGCCCGCGTCCCTGCCGCACGGGCGCGCCTGCGCGGGGGCACGGTGTTGTTCACCCCTCCCCCACTGCCTTTAACATGGCGCCTCGAAGTGCGCCAACCTTCGCATAAATACCAACAAACCGAACCGATGTAAACGCAAAAAAAACCGTGGCGCTGCAAGTAAAAACAACTTCAACCTGTGTGTTGTTCGTTCAGCGGGAGAAACGCCGCGAGCTGCGGTGTCGGAGCTTCTAGAAAACACGGGCTGCTGTCCACGCAGGAGCAGACGGTGCTAACAGCTCGCAGCAGCCGTGCTGGTGGAGCGGCTGTTAGCCTGGTGAAAACACGGCACACCGAGCTAACCTCATCCCAGTCTCACCCCCTAAGCTACCAGGGGATGCGGCATGGGGACCATGCCGGGCTGTTTGCACGGAGACAGTCGGCTTTTGTTTCCGCTTCTCCGGCTAACGCCATGGGGAGTGGGGGTTTGACGACGCTGGTCAGCCGCTAGCCAACAACAGCCGAACAATACACACACTTGAAAATAACATCCAAGGTGCATTTAACGCGCTGCTCTGGCCACATGTACCCAGGTTAAGCGTCACCTCGCCCGGCTCCGTGCATTATTAGACTCATATCAGAGTTAGCCCAGCCGGAGTATTATGCTAAGTTAGCGCGGCTAGGCTAAGCTGGCTAAGCTAAAACGCGCGGCCTAGAGCTGCCCCATGTGCTGCTGCTTTGTTCTGGGGGGCACTTTAACTCACACACCACTGCACTCGAGTCCGAGCAGCGATATAAACACATTAACTAACTTCTTTTCAAATATCACGGTGCAGGGGTTTCGCATTAACTCCTTGGCTGTTGATTAAAAAGCCATATTTGCCCCTCCGGTGGTGACGGTGGGCGCAGCGGAGGAAAGCTCCGGACAAGCTTTTTCAAATCTCCCTCATTCCCTCAATGGTGGAGCTGAGGGGGCTGCCATGCGCCTCACGTTACACTGTTTTCATCGCCAACATCTCGGTAATGTCTCACTGTGTTGATCCCCCTGCTTCCACCGAGACACCACGAGGCGAGGAAAAAACCTAAACGCCCCGCTCCGGGTTCAAGGAACCCACGCAGAGACTGAAAACCGGGGCAGGAACCCGACTTCCTTGCCGATAAACATGCGCTCGGCAGACACTCACCAGCCGAAATCCACCATCTTCGCTCACTTGCTCGGGCTGCCGTGTGGTCTCTCAGCGACAAAAAGAGAGCGGGATAAACGGCGAACTATCCCGAAAACTTTTCTACCGGCGGACGAAAACGACACGCGGGGTGGGATCCGAGGCGACCCGAGCTGGATCGGGAGCCAGTAGCCGCCGCTGGAGACGATTGCGGGGTTAGGAAAGTGGCGCGAAGGCGACCAGTTGGTAACCATGTGGGTGAATGAAGGGCGGCTCCCACTGAACGTAAATATCTAGCTACAACCCCCAACTCTCCACATTAGCATACATAAACTACGGTACTTCCGACCTGCCTCTGCCGGGGAAGGAGGCGCACACACTGGGACCCCTGCAGATTTCCCTCAACTCCAAAACATCATTTATATCGAAAATGCATGCATGTGATCAGGAGAGCGGGCTGTTCACGTACGTTTTAGTTTAATGCCGGTGTGTGTTTAGGAGCGATGGATGATAGAACCAGAGTCGTTTCTTTCATTTTTTTTTTTTTTTTTTTTTAATGATGAAATTCCATTTTGATAACTTTTGTGTTCTTCGTTTAACAGCCAATTAAAGCCACTGATTAACCTGTTGCTCCAAAACGAATTTTAATAATGCAAAATAATGCATTGACCCCCTGGCTCAGATATAGATGTATATAATGTGTTGGTTTCCATAAAGACTCACAAAAGGAAAAAGTTTATATTTTGTATTGCTTTCCCACAGATTTGTAAATTAAAGTTTTGTAAAGTTGCCACAGCAAAATGGTTGAATTTGTTCTTCACTAGTTAGTTACTTAATTACTTCTATACTTTCAGTTTGCTCTAGACAAAATGGTGTGCAACATATACATATAAACGAATATAACTAAAACATGCATGTAACTCCACACAAACCTAACATAAAATAAATACAGGTTCTCTATTTCATTCCTAAATCCAAACTCATTGGGTTTTGAACCGTGAAAATAAAGTTATGTTTTTTTTTTCCCCTTAATGACAATGTTAATAATTAAAAGTCTTCAAAAATCCTTAAACATTCAGTTATTCAGGTTTTGAAATCCAAACAGCCCTATAAGTGTAGACTTTATTCTTTGAATGTAGCTTTTAGCATTTTTATGTCATATAAAGTTCTTTTTTAGATATAATAGAAATATGGAAGAGACAGTTTGACCAAAAATTAGCCCCAGATAATTAACTGAAAACATTTAACTGAACTAAGAAAACATGGTAATGAATAAGGAAACAATATATTTAACAGTTGAAAAAAACCCTTTAGATGTAATTCAAAGAATTGTTTGGAGGTAGTGCTGACATTTTTAATTTTAGATTGTGATTTAAAAAAAAAAATGTTTTCAGAATAGTTTTTTTGTTTTCAAAATAGTTCAAACAATAGCACTGATTGTTCAAAACTAAGTGTGTATTATGTGGGAAACCTCAGTAATTAAACCTTGTGCAGGGTTGTGAAATGTTAAAGATCATTAGTTCGTTTGAGTTTTGCATTCCTCTCTAAACTGCACCAGAAATATCCACATTTCATGCTCACAGTCAATTCGCACACGCCCTGGTGTAGCTTTCTTCTCAGATTTGAGACAAAATGTCTGGATGCTGTGGACACTTTAAGACCAAAGGCAAGAGCCAATAAACCACAACAGAGGAGCAGTCGACCAGTGCAACAAATTTGGGGGCCTTGGGCAGGATGTGGGGCCCAGGCTCAACACTCTATAGTTTTTTTCTTTTTCAAAGTAAAAGATCTCAGTTGATTCAATTGAATCTGTGAAAATAAAAACTACTTTTAAGAGTGAGGTTTAAAAAACCCCCACCAAAAAAACCCTCAAACACATACTTCAGATGTTTGATAGATTTTATGGAAAATACAATTATCACATCCAAGGATTTTCCTTCAATGAAAAACAAAGACATTTTTTTCATCACCAAACGAATGGCAGATCATTTGTCATCACTTTGATTACTTTATTTAAACCTGTGTCAACTACACCTTTTTACCTCACTTCTTTTTTTATCATTGCACAATTTAGATCAAAAATGTACAAAGCCAAAGGTGCAGAGTTTTATTTCCCTTTTGACAATGACGATTTTAACAAATAGAAACGTGTTAATCTCATAAAATACATCAAACACCTTTCAGGAATTTGTACTTTTGGCCACTTTGTAGTTTTGGCCACTTGTGTTCCATTAGGAATTTTCTGCCATTCTACCAAACAGATGTTTCCTCTCTGAACTTATCACCATCTCATTAAAATAATTGTCTGTGGTCTACAGGGGTCGGATTATCCAGTATTTTCTTTTCCTCTGTTCTTGGAATCGAAAACGTACCCAAAGGTGTTTGGAACTTCTTTTCTTACTGGTCTGATCATCAAATGGAGCTGTGCTGAGTTCAATAAACAAAGAAACAGAGGACCCTTCCAAACTCCCTTCCACCTTTCTCACATTAATCATTTTTAATCATTAGTCATTTTAAATGAAGTATAATGAAATGCGCTTGTTCCAGTGAGGATTATACAGTATAGGAGCCGGCCAGCAGAGGGAACTAGCAAACTAAATACTGTACTATGATATTATGGTTTTTCAACTGTAACAAGAAACGGTAACCACAACTTCCCATCACTGGACTTCCTGTGGTATTAAAAAGGGAAGAGCATCTCTGAGCAACACACTCGAGAGAGAACACTTGGAGAACAAAGCAACAAATCAATACCCATCAATAGGTTTAAAGCTGCATGCACGAGGATGTTTCTGTCAAGTTGAGCTTCACTTCACATGCCTCAAATTGAGCCACTGTTCAAAAACGTGTCGCCCCCTAAAATCCAGAATATCTGAGTTTCTCAGTCATGACCCCCAACCCCCCACACCAGGAGCCAGCGGTGGGGCTAGTTCCTCTGCATATGGAAGTGAAGTGGGGGGTGGGTGGACAGGGAGGTTGTAGACTTCACATTGTCCCATGGGATCAGATGAAAGCATTTGGCTCTCCTCATTCGACCCCCACCCTCCTCAGTCCAGCTCTACGCTCTCTGCACAAATGATGGTTAACGATCTATCGGAGCAGGTATCAGTTACAAAAGCATCTTCGGACGACACATTTCCTTTGGTAGTTAGGGATAGAGATGAAGGAAGAGCCATTTGACATGTAAACCAGATCAAAGTTGTTATTATTTCACTGTAAAACAACAGAGAGATCGCTTCCCATGTAAAATGTGGGAATTCAAAACAACATGCTGGTAGACCTTGAAATATATTCAATTCTGTACCTGGGATCCAAAACATCCCTTCAGATAAAGCGCCACATCTGCCAGTTTTTTTTTTTTTTTTTTTTAAATGGCCTTCCATGCCTGAAGCCCCTCCCACACCAGGGGCCATGAGTCTGGGGGTCTCTGTTTTGTTCGCCCCATACAAACCGGGCCACCATTGTCTTGGACTGACCCCCAGGTCAACTGAACTCACCTCGCCTGGGGATAGAGATGAAGGAAGAGCCATTTGACATGTAAACCAGATCAAAGTTGTTATTATTTCACTGTAAAACAACAGAGAGCTCACTTCCCATGTAAAATGTGGGAATTCAAAACAACATGCTGGTAGACCTTGAAATATATTCAATTCTGTACCTGGGATCCAAAACATCCCTTCAGATAAAGCGCCACATCTGCCAGGTTTTTTTTTTTTTTTTTTAAATGGCCTTCCATGCCTGAAGCCCCTCCCACACCAGGGGCCATGAGTCTGGGGGTCTCTGTTTTGTTCGCCCCATACAAACCGGGCCACCATTGTCTTGGACTGACCCCCAGGTCAACTGAACTCACCTCGCCTGACCACAGCCCATTCAGCTGTGAAGCTTCACACAGGACAAAAACATCTCACAAGCACAAGGATCACATGGGGGGGGGGGTCACAGACTCTGTTTGTTATATTGTGTTTTTTCTACAAGATAGTAAAGCACAAGTACAAGTAGTTAGAAAAAAGTTTATTAGAGTATATAGTTCACCGTACAGTTTGAATATATGTTTCCACATTTAAAAAAAGGAGGAGGTTTTTTTTTTTTTGGCCAGGACACATCGAGTCTATTAAAGAAGTCAATTATAGAAAGGAGTGATGAAGTTATCTTTGGCACATTTTCTATTATAACTGTCCCTACGATATTTTAAAACACATCTCTTGCCAGAGGGGAAATTGTGTTTTGCTGCAGGACAAGAATGAGGCCGCCCAATCCTGTCATCTGCAGCTCTTTATCAAACGTGGTTAACACGAGGTTACAGGCCGAAAAAGAAAAGTGGTTCACTTTGAGAGCGGACGTAACCCAGTTCACTCAAAACACTTAGTAAAAACAAAATATTTCATTTCGCTTTTTTCTGGTGGAGCACCTGTTTAATTCTAGCTGTGCCGTCGTCTTGTCTGATGCACCGAGCACATGTCCTCGAGATCGTCTGCTCAGAGGCAACAGTGTCCCTGGTGGAGAGGAAGCTCATGGAAGCTGACAGGTTGAAAATGTGCTGCATGATGTGGCTGAGGGAGCATGAAACATGTTCACCCATGGATGCTGTGAACAGCACCGCAGGAGAAACTGAGACAATTATGCACTGAACATGCACTGCACTGCTGAGATATATTTCCGTTGCTTTTAAAGATGATTTAATAGCTTTTGTTGGTAAATTTCTGCGAAGGCGACGCTGCAGCTGAGTGAGAAATGGTGCCAAAATAAAAACACTCCTTTTTCCGTCCCGTCAGGTGTAAGAATACAATTAACTGCAGAGTGACAGCCACTTTCCCAGGAGCACCATTAGAGGAGTAATGGAGAGACATGCCCCTGTGGGCATTTTACAACTTCAACCTCCAGAAATCATCCACACGGATGGAAGTTTTTAAATAAGTCTGCTTCAACCCAAGCTGAAAAGTGAAGTGTCTGATGAAACAACTTATACAACTAGATCCTGTGATAAAAAGTGAAAATGTTTGTTGTGGCTTGGGATCTCCGTTTCACAATGCAATCTAGTTAAAGGTCATTTTAAAATGATGGCATCTGTTAAATGGAAGTTGACTCCTGTGAAAGCCAAAGAAAGAAAACTGACTTGACCAGAAAGCTCAAGGGGAAATCCCTCAAAAGTGTTTTACTACATTGAAATGCTCCAAATCATTTTCATTTTGCTGAACTGCTAAAAACTGAAATTAGTGTTAATGCATTTTAGTGCAAGGGGAATCCGTCCTCCACATTTTATCAATAAATTAAACAGGATACACACTGAAGCTGCCACAGGGAGTAGCAGGAGGAAACAAAAACAAACAAAAGCTTTCGCTGCACACTACAGGACGTAACTCACAAACTGAACACAACAACTAATGATCATGACGCCATTTATCTCTCTGATTGTCTCTTCACTTAGAAAACAAAGCTCAACAGCTTTTTGTGCCCCAACAAGCGTCGGACTGACGACTGTCATGTGTCACAGGGACACTGTGCCACAGGCTGTAGCCAGAAATGAAATGCAGCGTGATTAACCGTTGTTTATCAAGATGGACGATAGGATGGCTCCTAAAGGAGAAGCCAAAGTGTCTGGACTGGCCCCCTGGTGGCTCACTGCAGGAGAGGTCATAAATCGCTCCTCCCCTATGCTAATGAATGGGTCAAAGTACATGACAAGTGATTTTTCTTTTTTTCTCAAAAGGTGGTTTGTCAGTTTTGTGAGTTCTTGTCAAAATGATGTTTGTTCAAGGTCTCGTTTTCCAGGAAGTTCAAAATGAATTTGTTGCTATGAGAACAGGGTGAAAGATGCTGAGGTGACTCGTGATTGGTCAAATGTGCGTCTCGATGGGGTCTCGCCATCGAGACTCCACGGACACAGACTGTGGTCACATGACAGAGTCCGTGTCCGGGATGTTTTGGCTTCAGTTCCAGCTCTGGTGGGAGGAAGTGGAGTTGTCCATCTTCATAAAAGTGGTTAAAGTGGTAGCAAAAGAGCCGAGCGACAAACATTAGACTTTGTAGTAGATGTTGGTTGGAGTCTGAGGCGTGATCTCCTGAACAATGTAGACAGGTGGACCATAGTCTCCGCTCACTCGCTCATAGTGGCGGCAGATCATGCTGTCAGAAGGCCGCAGAGGAAAGACGACGTCGCTGCGGTCCGAGCCGTTGTTGTCGCTGCTGATGCTGTCCCGCTTTGGCACGGCCAAGGTGTTGAGGGACATGGAGGCGGACTGCTGCCTCTCTGGGAGGCAGTGGCGGCGGCGGCGCTTCCACAGCAACACCAGCAGAATAGCGACGGCAAGAAGGACGACGGCGCAGCCGGAGAAAACCCACACGAACAGCTGCGTCTCGGAGTCACCGCCGCCGCTGGGGTCCGTCTGTCCTTTATCCGAGCCTGCGTCTGTCAGGAGAAACAAGAGGAGAGGCGGGCGGAAGAAGGAGAAGCTGAGATGAAAGAGTGAATCGGGACACGTGACAAAGAGATTTAAAAACGGTTTCACTCAGTTTATGCCCTGGTACAGCGCGATCGCTTTGAATTAGCCTGGCACAAAAACACCTCTGTCAAAGCCGGACACTGGAAGATATGATCTAATCTTGAGCGTCACACTAGTAAACAGCGAACAGGTCAACGGGTCGTGAAGACTGAGAGTTTGTTTGTAAGATGGAATAAAAAGAAGATCATTCAAAAACAAGAAAGTGTCCCTGATCCTTCGTGTATCAGCGGGGACCAGTTTTCAGTCCTTTCAAAATGTTTCTGTTTGATTTAGAGGACAACTTAGATTCAACAGGAAGGTTGACATTTTCCTTTCAGTAACAGAAAGAAGAAATTTAGATATACTCCTCTTTAAATCACTGAATCCAAAACCTCATGTAGTTTATTTGATGTCCTTCTCTTCACATAGTGTCCTGCTGAAAATATTTTTAACTACTGCAATATTCATCCCTGTTTGAAATGCTCCACACTACTTTTCAAGGCAAATGAACACCAGCCTCTTTGAGGATGTATTTATGAAGATAGATATATTTCTATAGCAACCAATAGGCAGAGTACCACATACATGTACTAACATGTACTGATTTTGGAGGTGTGACTCATAAACTATCACTGGTTTTAGTTTTCATTCATGGAATCTTTTGACAATATAAACCACTGTATATACTATTTACAAATATGCTTATGTATCCTCTTAAATACAGTTTGTAGTTTAAACATTCACAAATATTACAATGGTACTTTAAGTGTGAACTCTACTACAAAGTATTAGGACCACTGCAATTTAGTTGAAATTTTATGAGAAGAAAGTTTTAGTATGCCCAGTCACATAAAAAGTTGCAATATGTCATATGTTTCAAAATGCCACAGACAACACTTGCACATATTCTCCAGGCAATACCTGTTGTCTTCTTTGTACCCGTTTTGTTTTTAGCGTCACGTTCTTTCCCAGACTCGTCCTTGGCCTTGGGTTTTGGTCGTGAGGGCGGGAACCTGGTGGGAGACTCCTGGAGGATGGAGGGGGGATCTGATGAGCCTGGAATATGAAGCAGAACAGATGAACAGCTGACCTGAATAAAATCCCAGCGCATGATCGCAGCGATCACACCTCGCGTCTCATTTTCATTTCATTATTATCTGTGGCCTCAGCACGTGGGTGGAGTTCTGTCATAACAATATGGTAAGTGTTTGCCGTCAGTCCCTCGGAGCCTCTTCCTTTCTGGACTGATTATTGTTACACTGACAGTCATTCTGATAAAAAACATTTACAGGAGAAAGTGGGGGGAAACATTTTATCAAATAACAGAACCACAGAAAGTTGTGTTTTGAGTCACAGCTGGGACTTTAGGGAAAATAATAAACTCACTGGCACTTTCACTTGCTACACCTCCACCAACTGGTGAGTGACATCTCACTGAGTGCAGCCAATTCACATATTTCCCTGGGGTTTTTTTCTAAAAGGAATTTTGGAAATCGAAAGTAAAGGGGGATTCCACCAGATTCGCATATGCATGACACGTTCCGTCCCAAGTCTGGATGAAAGGGAGGATTGAGTCAGAGAGGACTTTAGGCAAAGTGACTCCTGACAGAAGACAGTGTCTTGTGTTACTCTGGAGGAGGAGTGGTGTCAGATCAGGTTTGTGGAGCTTTAGAGACTTCATCTCAGGATTTCAGCCTCCTCTGGCCATGGTGGGACGGAACTCCGAGCACTTCACTGCAGCCCATTTTAATGGCATGATACAACTCTAATACATTTCAGTTTTTTTGAAGATGTGCTTGGAGCATTTCACCTTCAGTGAAAGGTGCTACCAGGTCAGCCAGCCCCTTTACTACATTTCCGATCAAAATCACGTTCTCTGTTTTACTAACCGCTTTAGCTATGACTTCATTCTCCCTCTGTGATTACATAGAAAGATAAATAGAAACCATAAGATTCCTCACATGTCATTCTCTTCTTTGTAAAATGTTTCATGTTTTATTTTATAACACACTTTATTTTATAACACTCACAACCTAACTGACAAGGTTATTATATAGTCTACATTTTTATAATATTATCAGATTCTTTTTCTTTTAGGATTAAACCCATTCATCTCACAACTCACAGAACTGTCCTGTGACTCGTGGTTGGAAACTACTGGACCAAACTGTGAAGTAGATCCAGTAGAGTTTCTCCAACATCTCCACCGTGAGAGTCCTTACAAGCGCATTGCTGCTTTAATATTGATGCATTATATGTACTAATTTAACCCGGATCAAAGCTGATGAAACACGTACTTTGAGCGTGATAGATTCAGCACATGCGGCCTCTGTTCTTTTACTTAAACTCGTAATGGCGGAATTTAAAATGAGTTTATCAGTTTTTATTTTTACTCAAGTCATTTTTTTTCCCACCACGGCTTTTTTAAGTCTCTCAGAAGTTCCTCTGCTTTGTGGAAGCTAAACTCCGAACTGCCGGAGTAACCAAAGACGGCAGGTTGAGGGCTGCAAAACACAGGCAAAAACATCGCACCACATTCCTCACGACACATTAATAATGTGATTTTCTCTGTGCAGATGGCACTTCAGTGAAGTTGACCCTCATTCTGAAGCATTTTAGTAATCGTCACTTTTAATCAACATCTGTAGGTTTACAAGAGCAACAGGAATGTGCACTCACACACATTTACCGATGAAAACCCACTGATCGTTTTTTTTTTTTTCACAGGAACGAGCCATAAATCTAAAAATAAACAAACGGGTTCATGAAACGAACAAAATGGATGGAAACCGCAGCGAATCCCAAACATGACTTAACCCAACATGTGTCGACATTAACAAGAGATTACTAAATCGGCGTGATTGGTCTTTCCTGGCCGCTTGAAAGGTTTGTTTACATGTGCAGCGTGTGTAAACACAGCAGAAAAACAGCCCTACGTTCCCAGTTATGATCAGTGGAGAAACAGAAAACGCTGGGATTTTGTTTTCATCTCTAACCCAAACTCCTGAATCATTTATGAATAATACTCCACATTTCTGAGGTCAAATAAATTCCATTTTACGGCTTGAGCAGATTCAAGCTTTTTAAAGATTTAGAAACATGCACAGAAGTGCGGCATCTGTCGATTTGTCTGATCACGTGGAGTTCAATAGCACACACACATACTACAAAAATACCACCCTCGTGTGTTCTCGCAAAGGTTAAACACTATGATAATGTTGTGTGAAAACACAAATCCTCAGTATATTTCAATGTGAACACAAACTCATCCTCTACTATGGCAGTGGACACGTTAGGAATCAGATTTATCAAACTGCAATGTATGTGCTAAGAGCACAACGCAATCGGCTCGTCTGACGTTAAAGCAGAAAAAAAAAAAAAAAAAAAGATTATTGAAAGCAACCACCAATCCCAATGATGGCATGCAAGATTACACTGATGGCCTTAAGCTGCCAGCGGTTTGAATTAAGGATTTGAGATAATTCACGACGGTAATCTCTCTTCAAGAGCATGAATAGATGATCGAGATAATCTGACCACTTAGCCATTCAAGAGAGGTGATACGATTGCATGCATAATAAGCAGGAACAAACATTATGTGCACAGATATCTGTGTCAGATACCTGCATCTGTGAGCCTGTCTCGGCCTTTCATTCACATGTCTGCTGGCACACACGCACACACACACACACACACACACTACTTACTCTGGCCGACTCTCAGCACCAGCTTCATGGATTTGGTCCTGCACACTCCTCCATTCGTGTTATCCAGACCTTGTAGAGCTCCTGTGGAGGTCGCTGACACACAGAGATGAGGGAAAATGTTAAGTTGTTCTGTGAGCTTGAATTTCATGTATTTTTCATAACACAAGATTATCAAGCAAAATGCAGTTTCCTTGATTTCTGCTTCAGTTTCCAAACGTTGCATCATTTATGCATGAAGATGCAGACACGCACGCACACACAACACAGCCTGCACCAAACTACATGCATGCAACTACGTTAAAAATACACTTGTCATCTCGCTTTCACACTTTAATAACTCATTATAGGGCTTGACAATAAAATGATATAAATAACCAAACTCACATTTATATTGCAGGTTTAGTTTTAGGCTTTGATTTAGTTTTCAGCTTCGCTGTTCATTCCAGTTTAAAGTCTTTGTGACTGACTAATTTTCATCTTTCATAATTTTGCCCAGCCCACTATGACTGTAGTTCTGCCATAAACTATATGAAGGTTAAAAATCATCCAAATGTATAAAACATTATACACTTCAACAGCTTAGAAATGGTTACAACAAAACAATAGGAAACAACTAAAGGGAAAATTGTCATAATAACTGAGGGTTTACCGCAGGACTCTTGAATTCTTGAACTCTCAGGTTTTGCAAGGAGGAGGTAAAGAACTACAAACTAAATGTAATTCTGTCAGTAAATCAACTGATCCCTGATTTTCCTGGTGATTATTTCAGCTCTGCAGATGCCGCTCGGAGAGTGGACTTTAAATCAACTTATCAAAAACAATTGACACACTAAAAACTCCATCAACTCACACACATATACACACACACCAAGAACTTTGGTTCACCCCCTGTCACTCCCACACACACATGGGCTTGTTAGCAGCATTTAGGTCAGATAACAACATCTCAGAGGCTACGAGCCACGTTGCCATGAAAGCTCCCATCAAATCTGCCTGATGCTGTAAAAGCCTTGTGTGATTTGGGGCATGTAAGCCCTTGAAATCACACTGGCCTGCCAGAGCGAAGTGTGCTGTCAGAGTGTGGCGCGCTGGATGAGGCTACATTGTCAGACTTGCTCTCTATATCATGCATCACTTGCCACTAAGATGCTGGTTTAACCGACAGCGGTCCAATAACGAGGCCACGTATTTTGATTCTCACGCAAACTGACAAATTGAGAGGGAGCCAACGACGGTGGCTTCCTCTCGTCGCAGGAGGGAGAAGAAAGAACGCGAAGCAGTTGCTGCAGCACCGAGTCGAAGGCCGGATGTTGCGCATGTTGATTTGCACTGGGACACACTCAGGTGGCAGGTCTCACTCCACTCACACTTACAGGTGATATAATAGTCCCTCCCCTTGAGGAACTCCAAACCCCACAGGTTGGGGCTGAACTCCTGAAACTTGAACGTGAACTTGACGTCCCGTTGAGGCTTGTCACAGTTCAGCAGGGGCGTGTCAGTCTTGTCGATGGCGCAGGTCTCGATCTGACTCCGGGAGACCAGGTACACCCTGTAGTACTCCTCTTTCCCGCCCGGGGAAGCATCTGCCCGGGGACACACAATGTCCATCTTGTCCCCTATCTGAGGATACAGGACCAGACCCTGACCTGCAGTAAATCTGAAGCAGAAACAGAAAAATAAATGTAACTGAAAATCAGCTGACATTGTTTTTTTGTTTGTTTGTTTGTTTGTTTGTTTTTTTCAAGTTCTCTGGTTCAAGGAATAAAGTGCTGACGACTTAAACATTTGAAAGTGTTGTCGTCTGTAAAAGCTGCTAGAACTCATCAATGAAATGAAGAAAACTGAAAAAAAAAGTGACAAAAACCCCACGAGGCAAAGAGAAAAAAAAGTGTGTGTTCATCTGAGGAAGAGCAATTTTACATTTTAAAACTGAAAACATGAATTATTCGATCAGTTTAGTCTTAAAGTCATTCGCCAAACAAAAATCCTCCTCCGTCCATTGGTCAGAACATCCAGCAAACTGAAAACATCAGCCTGGTCGAGTTGATGACTTTTTCACAAGTTTTCAGTCAAATCATTGATCTGGAAATTAAAAGTCACTTGACATCATGCTCAAGTAAGTAAGTGAGTTTTCCTGTAGCCCCCTCATCAACACCAACGACTAACCGACTAGTTCCTAACACATGGGTTGCCTTCTGCTTATAAATCTTCGCCTGCACGTGTTGACTTCCTGTCGCCCCCTGAGGTCACAGGGCAGCAGCAGCAGCAGCAGCAGCACGAAGTTGCCTCGTGCACCTACTTTGCATTGGAGCGGCTCCAGTGGATGGAGTCCAGGGTGGCGGCGCGGCAGCAGCAGCAGAGGACGCTCAGCAGCAACGCGGCACCGCAGCTCCGTGCGCTGCTCCCCATCACAGGCAGGTTGACGCCGCACGCTTCCACTCCGTATCATAAACCACCGAGGACGCGCACGACGATGTGCCGCAGCCCGTGCATGTCTCCTCCAGGTGCGCGCCGACCACTCATCCCCGCGCCAGATCCCACCGAGCCGCGACCCCTGCACGCGGACGAAACGTTCCACATTGTGCGTATTTGGCTCGAGAAGCGTCGGTGTATTGAGGACAGGGAGACTGTGCGGGGTGTGCAGTCATCAGCTGACTGACCGGTCCGCCCATATCCACACTGTGCGCATCAGAGCGCCTGGGTGCGGCGTTTTAACTTCGACTGCGAGAAGAATTAGAGTTTGTTGCATTCCTTGACTTCACTGGGGGAAGTTCGATGCTTCGGTGTGCCACCACAGCAATCCGAAAAAATGTCCTTGGATTTATTTATCCACCTCATGTGAATAAATTAACCATCAACAGCTACCCTTTTATTTCCATTTTATTGAGTGTTTATCTTCTCCATCTGAAGGTCCAATCATTCACATGTAAATCCCTTAGAGGTAAATTCATGATTAAAAGTTCTATAGGTGAAATTGAATTGATGTTGCCATGATGTATTTCTATGGTGTTTTTTAATCAAGTTTGCCTTTGATGATACGCTTTTTGATTGGTGTGTGAGATAAGATCAAAGAGGATAAGATTTTATGAACCCCGGAGGAAGCTCTTGTTCCAGCTTGCTCCAAGATACAGCATCAACTATGTATAACAGAATAGAGCATAGTGGATTAAACATTAGTGAATAGCAATCTTCGCTTGCCTGACTTGAAGATTCTGTTTATAAAGTCCGCCTACATTAAACACACACACACACTGCAATCTTGTGCCCTGACTTCCCTTTGTTCCTTAACCATTGTTCCTAACATACCCTGACCCTAACCACGAGTTTTGATAGGTCCACCAGTCCTCACAAGTTTAGTGTTTATTCTGGTAAAGAGTCCTCAGGAGGAAACAAAAACCGGCACATGCTCACACCAATTACGGTCATGCCAATTTTATCAGGTCAGAAATCAGTTCAGCGAAGTAACCATGGGGACGGCCATGAGAGGAGCTTTATCCCCTGTTGTTGGGGAACACTGACTCATCGATCTCCACCAGGCAATCACCATAAATAAACACACTTATTTTCATAGACCTGACTGGGAACAGAACATAAAACTTCGGTGCAAACTCCTCAAATAACACACAGTGAGAGAAATCCCCCATGAAATTAATGTTTTTATCTCAGTGTGGATCAATACATCTGAAAAACATCTGTGGGTGGATGAGTTGGGATTTTCTTTAAAATCCTGTATATTCTGCATCTAAGGAGCCAAGGCAGTAATCCCCTTCATTTGCAGAGAATCTGAACTAATGACAAAGTGGTTTAAAAGATTACACATGCCAGGCTTCTGTCACAAGAATAAAACAGCACACATGACAGCTCAGCTGCACAGAAACGTCTGATTTTCTGTCGGGCCGGGCCGGGCTCTGTGTTTTCAAAGTGCTGGCAACATCTTTCATATTTATAATTCATTTAATACTCGAGGTTGAACTACATAGAGAAAGCAAGCAGATGCAGAGATGTTTTCTCATGTAAACACAAAATTATACAAGTCTGATGCTTGGCTTTCCTAAAACAAACTTCAGACACAGCAACCTCAGATGTTTAGGATTGATTTTATTTCCTTGTGCTCAGCTGCAGGCATTTACAGTTACAAGATGGTCTCTAAACATGATGTTAAAGTCAAACGCCCAGATACCAGCCTGGTAATAATTTACCTCCTGTCTGAAACATTTAACTAATAAGAAGACCAGTATAAAGCAAAGTGAATTTTCATGAATACATTTTGGCTGACGATGAAGCAACCAAAGTATTTTCTGGGCATTTAAACTTAGATTTTGACTCTTTCATTCTTCACAAAGCTAGAGTATCATAAGAATTCCCAAAGCAACAAAGCATTCACCAAAGTCCTTTTCAGACTCTTTTCAGCAGTTTGTAGAGTTAAAAAATAGCACTGAAGAAATTCACTCAGACCCATCTGTGGAAGTTGGTGAGCTGTGGAGGGAACACTGCTGCTGTTAGTCCATTGTCTGAACCCTAAACCAAAGCACACATACCTACATTCAAACTTCAGGGTTAGGGTTTATCATTTTGTTGGTCTGGACCCCTGCCCCTGGTGCTGGAGGCATGCAGTGTATCAAAGGAATAACAAAATCAGAAGGTTGTCAAGGTATATTTAGATCAAGATGCAGCACTGTCAGGAAAGGGTTGTTGATTTGACACATCCAGCAGGTCAAAGGAGGATGTTTTAAACTGGCCTCCAATGACTCCAAATGTCTGCTGAAGAAAGCAGATTCCTGCAAACCTGAAGCAAGCAGTAAAATGTAAGAGTGCTAGAAACGACCAGCAGACAAATGCAAGAAGCTGCTTGGCAGCAAGGAGAAATGTTTAGAGGCTGTGATTGCTACTGAAGGTTCTGCAGACATAACTAAGAAAAGGATAGCCGTTTTTCATCATTTCACCAAAGCACCTTGAATATTTTATGGAACATTCTCGTTCACAATTATTGAACTCATGACTGGACTGTTTTCAGTGATTCTGAAAGAATGCGCCAAAGCCTTCGTCCATCCAGACGGTCGTGTTATTTAATGCCACTGCTTTCCTCCATCACTGAATCTGCTGTCCTGCACCTGAAACAAGTACCTGAACCTCTCCTGATTCTGGCTGATTAGACCTTGTCCCAAGTTAATGGACCTCGGCTGCAAGGCTGTGAGACTGTCAAATTGCATATATACTCAGTGGGAACAAGAAGAGGTTCAGAGAAAATCCAACCAAGCAGGAAGTAGAGGAGAGATCAGTGGAAACAGCTGAAAAGGAGCTAACATAATGTTGAAATGTTCAAAGTGTGCACATCTTACTGTGCCACCGCTGTGGCATCGTGACAATTTTGGGAGTAGTAGAGTTTGAACAGTTTGTCTGCGGCAGTTTCACTTTCTGTCTGCATCACATTCCTCAGTCCCACGATGACTCATCCTTCACTGTCCTGCTATCGCTGTTGAGAGCAGTCCCCTTTTTGCGTGAGATCTCCCAAAGTAAAGCTAATGCTAACATGGTAGGTGTCTGCTGAAGAACAACCCCTATCACGATTAGCATTAACCTCAACCTGGGACAAGGCTTGACGGCTCTGTCCTCACTCCTGGGCTTACCTCAGTGTCTGGGAATGCCTGCAGGGGGCGATAGACACATGGATTACTGATGGCTTTGAGTGATCACCAATACATTTCAACGGACTTTTTGAGTCACAATTATTCACTATACATACACCAATAACTGGTTTTTGTGAATTTGCGGTAACCTAGATTAAAGTTCACAACAGGCAATGTTTTCATTTAACTGATGAAAACATGGTAAAAACCTAATTTGTGAATTTGTCTCTATTTAAAAAAAAAAAAAAATCTCAGAGGAAAACACTCTGATGACCTATCCTAATCTCAACTCTTACTTTGGAAACACAACTACCCAATAAATAAATAAAATTACGTCTCTGTGACACGTAAACCCTTTTATTTTAACTATTCTTACATGCTCTCTTTTAAAATGGGGCTTTCAACGTCAAAAAAATAATTTATGCCCTTCAGTCTGAAAACATTTGAAACCTGAAACATGTTTCTGTGTATTGGACCGTATTCATGAACCCCAGAGGCGTGAGATTAATCAGAGGCGTAGGGCGTCGCACTCTCAGTAAAGTTTTACCCCCACAGAGACTGTGAAATAACAGGATGTACCAGGTGCTCCTACATGTCTGGCTGAGAGTCAAGATACTAATCTTAGTGGAGACGTGAGGAAGTAAGTCTGTGTGTTACGAGTTAGATAGGTACTGACCTGTCTCCACATTGACAGCACTTCCTCTTTCAACAACTGGCGTTTCTCTCCTCCTTTGCTCAGTGCCTCTCTCTCGTCTGTCGTCTCTCCACCCTCCGAATTTCACCTTGTGTCTGCTGGTCGGTTGCAAATGTGGGTTTTATACACTTTATAGACTTGTGAGTCATACAAAATCCCCTTCTGAACTGAATGACTATCAAAGACGAAATGAAATTCATGCAACCAATATGAAGTATAAGGCCATTTGTGTTCTATGTAAATGCCGCCTACAGACGACAAAGTTTAATCGTTTCTTGGATTTACAATCTACACAACTTACTGTTATGCAATGACGGCAACAGACGTTTCCGCACAGAAGGCTTGAAGAGGAAATAGAGTGACGTGATGAATATACTCTTTAATAAATGAAAGGTGGCTATGGTTGAGCAACGTGGACAGATTCAGTCTCACTGAAGGGCAAGAGATGCAAAGAGAGTCTTAATAAAACATGAAATAATTCACGTAAAATAGACAAAGGACAGAGCCATTACAGTAGCATGGTACATTAATGAAACGAGAGTAGAGAACAACCTGTTCCAGTGTGAAACACTCTCAAAGATTTTCTGCAGTGTGTCCTCTCCTGACATGTTTGACTGGCCGAAATAAAAAACAACACTGAAAACAGCTGTTGATTCTTCATTTCAGATATAAGAACGGAAGTTTGCGTTTTCCATAAATAAAATAAATTAGAAAATGAATAGGGACCTTTCTACAACAATTCGTACTACTCACTCTCGTGAAAGCAGCACTAGGATTATTTTACATCAACAATCTGCCAAATCGTACACACTGGCCATTTAAATAATGCCAATTTAAGTGTGTTAACAAACTGTCCATGTAAGCTATATTTATAGAGCATTTCTCTAGTCTTGATGACCACTCAGAGAACAGTTTTATATCCACCCATCCAGACACCGGGTCTGTGTGTGAGTAGAGAAGCCTGGGATCAAACCACTGGTAAGTTAAGAGCTCGCTAATTACCAGGTAGTCTGCTATGTTTGCGCTGCGCTTCACATGACACACAACACTGTATCTAAGGGCTGATGCTATATTTACAGGTATTTTGACCTCAAACAAAGTTTTGCACAATGACTCGTTTGAACAGAAACGATCCATTTCCTAAAACAGATGAACAAAAAGAATAAATGTCAACTTGCTGCAGGCGTCAGAGGAAGAGTCATTAGAATATTGACAGATTAAGACTTGAAACATTTGGATGTATGCTTTTAAAGAAACGTTTAACACAAATACTTAACAGCCATTTCTTAACAAGCCACATGTGCGGTGTGAGAACATTATGACTCTGCAGGCTCATGAAATGAACTGGATTTCTCATTGTCAGTTATAGGAGTGTCCTAAAGGGGGTTTTCAGAGAGACCCTTTTTCCCCAAATGACTGTGAATAAGACAAACCATCTTCATCAACATCTCTTGTGTTGCCTAGAATTGTGTTGCCCCATGGTGTTTGCTTGTGGTATCCCAGTAACCAAGTCATAACCGCTCTGTTTCGGAGAAGACGAGGTGCCTCCCCAACCACTCACACTACCGATCCCCCCCCCCCCCCCCCCCCCCCCCCCCCCCCCCCCCCCCCCCCCCCCTCCTGTCTCCAGCACTGTGAGCAGCGCTGAGGGAATTTGCTGGCTGCACCTCACTTTGCTGCATCTCGACTCACTGGACCTGGTCATACACGCGGCAATCCTGTTTGAGAGCTGAAGAGGAAACACAAGAGACAGATCAGTAATGTCGCTGAAAGGAATAGGAGTATATGAGGAGGTGGGGGAAGAAACAGAACGGTGGCAGGGACCCCCCCCTCTTCACATGCTGGAAATTCACAACGCGTAACCAGCTGAGCCACGGTTCAAATTTTCACTCATCACTTTGCCAAGGGAGGGATCGTTGAAGTCCATTGTTGCATCCAAATCACATACAACCACTTCATCAAACAGAAAAAAAATTGCCCCGGCGGTGTCACCCAAGTATCTGTCAACCCCCGACATTAATATTCAGGTCGAAAGTAATTAACACCGTGTTTTAGGCCCTAATGTCTCTGTGATCCAACAGCGAAACGGGCTCCGGAGGAAGATATCAGAGAATATTTCCACAAAATCAAGTTTGGAGTTTGAATGTCGGGGCTGAGACCTTTGGATGACACCACAGGAGCAGAGAAGGGCTTTTATGTTTTGGTCTGTTGTTTCTTCTCACTTTACAAGTGTTCACCAGTCTCTCTAACTGTGTTGACCCCTGAAACACTTCCCCCATCTGTACATCGCCACGATTATCACTGAAATTTAAATGTCTGTCCTTCCCCCAAAAGAGGAACTCACGTCATATTTATGTGTTAAGGGTGACGCATATTTCAATCTTCTTAGAGGAGCACTCACATTCACTCACAACCTCACCTACTTTCTAGTCTTTTCTGAGCTACAGCATAGGAAACCAGAAACGAAAACCAGCGAGAAAGTTGCTTCATTAAAGCAGACGCGTTGATCTTTCTCTGTCTGCTTCTTCGGCGCAGATCTCCGTTTCAGCGTTTCCACGTGGGCTACCCGAGGGCCTGTCTGCACCATGCTTTCCTGTCATGTGTGGGATACGCATGAGAGGCCAGACAGACATACAACTGATGTGATCTGATCACATTTCCAGCTCTCAATGCCGTCATCTCGCCGCAGTCTGTGCGTCGTCAAAGTGTGACATGAGGTTTACCACGGGGAAACTCTCAGACGCGACACAGACTGAGGCTGATTTATTTGGGCAGATTGATCTTGTTTTAATATCCTTACAACATCTGTATCAAACCAAAAAAAAACCCCAGCAGTTTACGACACATTAAATAACTAATACCTTGATAAACACTTTGATCGGCAAAGAACAGAAGAAAGCCGTGGTTTCCCCAGATCAAAACCCCTGGGTCTAAACTTAGCAGGTTAAAGGAAGTGTGGGTGTGTGGAAATACCGACAATGGTTAAGGTTCAATTCCATTCTGGTTTCATAAAAATTTTCTATCATGTCGTCACATTTATAACTTCAATACAGCCCGCAGAACAAAATGTTTGTTTTCTTTTTTTTTACGTGTTCGGTTATTTTTTCTGAAGACTGGTCAATAACTCACATTTTGATGATACATTTTACACCTAATAAGTATGGTAAACTGGATTTATTGTATCAAACTAAAGAAAGGTGTTTTGTGTTTTTGTCCAACATATGATGTGAACCACTGAAACCATTATTCACTCTCCCCTCTTCACATAATTTCAGGTGTGTCTCTTTTCTCTACCTCAGAATGGAAAATCTTTCCATTGTTCCTCCAAAGTCAGGGCTTGAATCTATTTTAGTGAGGGTCTTACATCCTGTATTCTTTTTTTGAAGGGTCCTCCACCCTTCCAGGTATAATTACAAAAAAGGGAACCTGTCGCAGGGAGATGATGCTGAGGAAGAATCAAACGCGCAGCCCTTGTCCTAAATTCAGCTCTATTCAATTTCCCTTAACGAATATTGCAGCATTAAAAATAATATGGCATTAAATTTGGTGCAAGAAGTAGAGTTTGAAAGTAGAAATTACAAAGTCCTCTTCAGTCATTCCTCTGGCATTATAAATCTTAAAACTGAAGTTTTATTCCGGTGATACAATCATTTTACTTTAAATATTTGTGTCAAGGGATTTATCTTGTTATGTGGAGATAAATAATGAATAAGATAGAGCAAGAGAACGAATTTTGTGTTGATTTTCAAAAGTACAACTATAAATGGCTTTGATCACTTTCATTACAACTGGAATGGTCTTTTATCAAAATAAACATTTGAATTAATGTCAAACGTATGAATAAACATGAATCACGTTCAATATTCATAAAACCCATTTCAAACATTCATGTATCTTATGTTTTTTTAATTATCATCATTTGTCACTTAATATTTGGAAAAAAGGATCCAGAAAAAACTGAATAGTTTATTATAGTTAGAAAATATAATATAGAAATCATGAATCTAAAATAAAAGTGTGATTATTATAAAAATCGTCGTATTTTCTAATAATCTATATTTAACAATTTGTTTGTTTAAATTAGAAATTAGAGCAGCTGAAATGTTCTCCGTGCACAGACACTGACAATGACTGTCGCAAGGACTAAACAAATGTTATCATTGTTATTAGAGTCATGGTTCCTCCATTGCTCACATCAAAACTAGAGCCGATCGGGAAACAAGCATTTCATTCCTAAAAAACACATAAAGCCAGGGATAACCAATCACAGCCCCTCACCTCAACAAACGAGCAGCACTGGCATCTAGTGGTGAAGATCAACAAATGCATCATCAGTATAAAAACATCACAAGGCGGGTCTTTACGTCACTACGAAGCAGAAATTCAAAACAAAAAGACATTTTTAAGATTCCAAAAAAATACAGCTGTTTGAGGAATTGTCCCTTTTTTAAGTTTAAGTTTGATTTTTTTTTTCTTCTTTGGGTTGTCAATATGGTTAATATTTGAGTTCAATGGTTAAAGTGGAAACTGTCAGTAGAGAAATCTGGGGGTCAACAAACTCCGAGTTAGAACCTGGAGTTTCAGAAGTTTTAAGAGTTAGTTCATTCAACTCTGAGTGAAGCTCGTGCACGAGGAAGTTAACAGCCCTCATCAATGGAACGCAGATAACAGGATTCACCATGGCAACAGGTGAAACAAAACCTGGCTCCTGCTACTTGTCCCCAGTGCAGGTGGCGACATTAATGACCGCATCTGCAGAAAATTAATCAAAACCAAATCCTTATCTCGGGGTTAACTAGCTCAGAGTTTTCACTAAAGCTGCCTCCTGAAATGGACGCCCGGTGTCTGGAATAGTGCTTTAGTGTCTAGACAACTCAATCACACATTCCAAACACCATACACGTGTGTGTCTTGTGAAAGCAAGTTGGGTTGAATCATCCAACTTGCCATTTTCAGGACAGTGTTTTGGTGTCTGCTGCATCTTTATAGACCAGTAACAATGTTGGAGCTTTCTTGAAAATGGAGCCAGAGATGGTGAGGAAAAAATGTTTCTCATATTTTCAGTTAAGTTCATAAAAACCATGTGTGTTGCAATCACACAGGAACGAATACCAACGCAGGAGGAGGCGATAAAGAGCTTACGGCAGCCAGCAGGCACACCTCTCTGTGTCCTGCTCAGTTTCTCCCACGCACAAGGACAACAAAGGAGGTAAGACGCAAATTCTTATGATTTACAAGTGCATTCTATAAATGCTCTGTCCTTAATGTATTAGTCTCGGCTGATTCTAGGCAGCTGAATGTTAGGGGCTTCCACTCACTGAAAACTACAATTGCTAACTGTTACTTTGGCAGTGGTGAGTTTTGCTACTGCGTGGAGACCAAAGGAGGCGCTTATTAACATAGACGTGTTATCAGCCTGAATGCTGATGTCGACCCGACCGCAAACAAACAGGCTCGGTCTAGATTCATTCTGTCAGTGGGCAGCCGTGCCTACAGGGAAGAGCTTCAGATTGCTTTCTCCTCAGTCATGACTGATAATACCATACCTGACTGTTCCGTGGGTGAGAGTGCATTTTGACATTGTGGAGAATTGACTTTGTGTTTTTTTTTTAGGGAGAAATGCTGCTTCTTGTGAGGTAATTTATTACATTTTCTCAGCAACGTGGGGGCAAGAGTGTAGTGTCTAGGTTTAAGCTGAAAGGTAAGTCACCAACAAAACTAAACAAAATTTCAGTTTTGATGTTCAAAAGTATGTGTATGCTGAGTTGCAGTAGAGCCACAGGTTGCATTTACGCAGGTTGCACAATCAGTTCATCAATTACTGAAGAAGTAAAGATTATTTATTACATTACAACTGATACCATGTAACTGAGGAAGTGTTGATCAGTGTTGAGCAACAGACACTGTGTCTGTGCAGCTAGACAGGAACTCAAACGATATAAAAAATATAATTTCTCTGATATGTAAGGAATGCTTGTATGCTGTAGAAAAGTAATCAACGCCCTTAAAATATATATTTGGATTTACAAAATGTTGATCAATAACTAGCATCTGCAAAAATGTGTTCAAAACTGAATGTGTTTTTCACTCACCAATAACAGGGGGAAATCTGATTCTTTTTTCGCAATCCTGCTACATGACAAACATGCAGATGAGAACATGACCCCCCTCATGAATGTGGCACATGTCCATATTCATAAATGCTAAGGAGCTTTTATACTTTCAGAGACAAATAACAAAACTAATCATCTCCAGGTTCACGTCACCTCAATGGCTAACGTGAGAGGGCCACAGACTCCTCTCCCTGCGGTGAGCAACATCTCCAGCAGCTCTTGGCAAGGAGAGGCCATCAAGGGAATCGAGATTACAGCCACACTGCTCATCTTTCTGGTGAGAAATTCTTAGTGGCTCCAATATATATTTGGTCAATATACTTACATTTATACTGTATGGGTTTTTTTTGTTTGTTTTTAATCATGCAACAATATTACGGGTGCTGAATGAATGAATCTCATTATCTTTCAACAAAGCCAGACCAGCAACTTCCATCTGTTCCCTCTATTCCAAGCAAAGCAAAACTTCCTTTGTAGTGTAATATTTCCAATGTACAATAGTCCTGATAATCAGACTCGTCTAATTCTCAGTCCTCCAAAAGTCAAACCCTAAGTCATCTGAGTGCAATCACCTGCTGCTCGTCTGGGCTCCTGCAGGTGGGCATCTCTCTGAACGGGCTGGTGGTCTGGGCCCTTGGACTGCAGCGTCGCCGTCACTTTACACGCAGAGGCAGTGGTCAGCAGACGCGCGCCGCCAGCAGCTTCCGTGTCTACGTACTGAACCTGGCCTTGGCTGACTTGGTGCTTCTCCTGCGGACCCCCCTCATGTTGGGCTACATCGCTCACAACTACAGCTGGCAGTTTGGCCGTGGCTTCTGCCTCCTCATCATGTTCCTCCGAGGCCTGGGGCTGTACACTTCCGCTTTCCTCCTCTGTGCCGTGGCCTTGGAGCGATGCCTGTGTCTGTTAAAGCCCGTGTGGGCTCGACTGCAGCGGCCGTCCTGGGCTGTTCCTCTGGTATGTGGGCTCTTATGGCTGTTAGCCGCCATAATGTCTGCCCCCTACCTGCACACTGCTGTCCTGCGTGAAAAGAACGGGACATACCAGTGCCAAGAGTGTGGAACCTTTAACATGGGCCTGTTTCTCACAGAGACCATAGGTGGTTTCATCTTCCCCCTGCTAGTTTTCCTGGGAAGCAACATGGCTGTCTTACTCGCCATTCAGCGGCAAACACTGCCTCAAACACCAACCTCCGCCAGCCCTTCAACTGAACGCAGGATGACCAGGATGTACCATGTGCTCTTTTTCACCATGCTTTTCTTCCTCACCTGCTGGGTGCCCTATTTTGTGTGTCGGTTCCTGCGAGCCCTGACCGAGGACCATCTTGATTGGACCAAGCTGTATACAGGAGCAGTACAGGGCACGTACATATCACTGTACCTGGTGTACTTGAAGAGTGCTCTAAATCCTGTCCTCTATGTGTTTGCTGCCAAAGGCTTAGGGCGCGCTATCAAAGCCTCACTTGTCTCCACGATTGAACAATTTTTCAATAACGACTCCTTAGAGTCCATACGAAGGAAGTCAATGAAGACCGTATCCATGTAACCAAGAGGTACATAATGTTTGCGAGCTGTAGGCAGTTTTGTATATTAAAACCATAAATGCTTTCTATATTTGTAAAGTGATAAATGTATGTTACTTTAAATTTGTTGACTCCTCATTAGTGTGAATAGCTTAAAAAAGAGAAGTGAGTAAATATCTACTGTAGAGCAAGACAATGGTCAGTCAACCCAGCTGACTCTAAATATGCCCCCTTTGTTGTGACATGCCAAAGGCAGGGTCCTAACAATCAAAATGAATTCATGAACCATCTTGTATGTTGGTCTGTGGGGGCGGAAAACAACTTCTGAGATAAGAGGCCCGAGGCCAGATGTTTCAATACTAGAGAATCCAGGCTTCATAGCAATGCGTGCTTACAACATAACACTCCGTCACTCAGGTCCTGCTGATACATGCAGATGACAAACTCAGCTATCATGACAGCACTGTTTTCATAGCATCACATAACAAATGAAAACTACCTAAACAGATTGAGAGCTTCTCAGAGAAATTTGAAGTTACTTTTAAGTTTGCTACATGTCCCATCCACTGACATGGAGGAGGGTGACCTATAACGCAGCCAGTCACCAAGAAGCAATGAAGGTAATTTGGCATCACCTTTGTGGAACTGATATGACGTTACCAGTACCTGTTGCTACCATTTCTTACTAAATGACTCACTGAATTAATGCGTGTGTGAGGACGAAGGAAAACGAGCTGGACAGGAAGTTGCAGGATTTTTTGTGACATTGTGAATGTACTGCATCTACAACTTGTTTGTTCAAAAAAATCCTTTAATATAAATGAATGTGGGCACTTTACATTTATTTTCTGTCAATATTAAAACAAAGGAAAAAATGATTTGTTAGATCTTGATCTTACAAGCAGTTGACGGTTTGGTTGTTTCAATTTTTCTTCAGGAAGCTGAATACGGGGTTGGATATCTGAACAGTCTCTTCCAACACAAACAAATGCATCACTGTAAATGTTAATTCAAATGCAGTATTTAACTAAATGCTAAAGTGAAAGCACTAAAGCTGAGATCAGAAGCAGTGTGTCCACAATCTCAACAGTCAAGTGGTACTACAACTTTCTTTCATTTTCCCAAAACTTCCAACAAAATCTTGAGACCAAGTTACATTTTGTGTGTGTGTTTAATACTTATACCTGTAAACTTTGTTCTAACCAGACGTGGCTAAGTTCCTTCTGAACCAGGTGAACCACTGGTGGTGCTGCAGCCGGAGCCGAACAGTCGGTCGGCATGTTTGTGTGCGTGTAGGAGCAGCACCTGTGCGTTCTGGATGGCCTTAGATTTCTGCAAGATTTCTCCCAGTCTTCGTGCAGTGACTTCAGAGTCACTGTCTGCTATATTTGTTTTCATTGTCTGAGGAAAACAAAAAACAGATATTCAGCACCATGTGTCTTTCTCTTTGTGTAATTGTGTAGTTGGTCAGATCGAGCACACTGTAGATACTGCAAAAGAAGGTTTTGTGCATTACTCACCTCTGATGATGTTTTATTTTTTTGTGGTTGAAGCGGAAGGTTAAGAACTGCCTGTTTACTTATCTGTAGACTCTGTGAGAACACCAACAGGAAGAGTGGTTCTGAGTATATTTTGTTCTTTTCATGTGTTCCTTGAATCAATCAGATAATATATAAACATGAACAAATCTACATTTCCTGTGCGTGTTGTTAAGACATAGTCCTCAAGAAAAATTCTCATGTCAGCCCCTACATTTCAGATATGTTGTAACACGCACGTCAACCGAAACAACAAGCTGTGAGAAATAGCTGTGAGAAATACAACCACATCTCTTTCTGGCTTTCCTCAATTCAAACGTCTACAGTAAAAAATGGTCCTTCTAATAAGTCATATCTCAAACACACAGGACAGAGTTTGCTTTTTTCAACAGAAAATTTCTCGTCTAGACATATCTTTTTTCTACGTATAGGAGTGAGGTGTTTGATATTTAATTATCCTTTCCAAAAGGCATGTTAACTATCCCACATAAAAAGTAAAAAAAGCAATTTATAGAGCAACACATTGAAATATGATAACATACTAACAGCTGGTATTAAAGGCTCAGGCCACATAAACATTTAATAGCATATTTCTTTGTGAGCTTGTGTCACAATGTTGTACCTCTTTAGCTTTCTCCTCCTCTTCCTCCACCTGGTCCCTCAGTACACTGCATGCCTGCTGTAAAGCGACAGTCTGCTCCTCAGTATTCTCCAAAGTATCGACGACTGCCTGCAAATCTTCCTAGTACAGACAACATGACAGAATGTTCCACATTTTCCTTACATATAATTAATGAGAGAGCAAATTATTAGTACAGATATTGCTAAACAATAAACAATAATTGTACATCACCTACCAACAGGTAGAGTGGATTAACCAAAATATTTGAGAAAGGATTTTTAAAGTTTCTGCAAATACAGTTTCTATCGAATCAATTTATCATGTAACAGAACTAACTAGTCTGTTAAATTTCTGTTGCTGGCCCTCCAGCCCGACAACTGTTTCTCACCTCTAGTCTGTTCAAAGTCGACTTTCCAGCCACTGCCCTCTTGGTCTCCTCCTGGTGGTGGCGAGTTGAGCTCTTTAAATCGTTTTGTGCCTGCACTGGAACCTTCAGCTGTGCACACTGAGCAAGGAACCTGCAAAAGTGAAATACATCGGTCAAAACAAAAGTACAAGTAGTTTTTGTTTGGCGCATGTTGAGTTTGTTTAATTATAACAGAATAGTATTGAATATTTATATATAATGTGTTACAGTGGAACACTGTTTACTGAGGTGAAGAGTAAATAAACTTATTTTTCAGCCAACTCCTGTTTATACATTGGCATCATTAATCACTCGAGGTGTTTAAATAAAATAACAATTACAATATAAAATGTAGACTACAGAAAACATAGTTATATCAATATATCAATGACTATTCTGAACAGAGTATTATGGTACTACTACATAATAATATTCACTATGCTGTTTAACACAATGGAGTTCATCATGAAATGTTTAAATGTAGCTCTTATATGTAAAGACAGTTCATGTCATTTAGTTTTGATCTCACATAAACTTACTGCTTTTTCATCATGTTCAAATGTTCCTGGCTCTCTTTCTTATCTGTCCTGTTCAAAGGAAGAGCAGCTCTGTTGAAAGAGAAAAGAATGTATCCATGTAATGCTGACTTAAAAACTGAAATCTGCAAAGTCAAAAAAAAAGTTAAAAATGAACATTGCATTAGCAAAAGAAGAAAGACATTCATGGACCTGTCAGTTTGCACCTGTTTGCCAAGATAAGTAAACACTGCTTTACAGCAACAAGAGCCTGACAGCTGGACACTGAAACTCACAGCAGGGACAGGTCCATGATGTTCTCCAGAGCGATGATGCTGGACCGTGGGAACTGCTTCCAGTTCGTTGGTCCTTTGACTTTCTTTGCATTGGAAGAAGAACCTTGAGCTAATCCAAGAAAGGGAAGAAGACAGGTTAATGAGAAACCAAGTGCAACAAGGCATGCTGCATGCGAAACCAAGAAGAAGAAGAAATGTTGGTGGAAGGAAGAAGACATGCTCAGACAGTTGCTCTCACCTTTCCTCTTCTGTGCTGATCTGTGGCTGCTCTCGTCTCTGAGCTCCAGGTCCTGAAGTAAACACAACAGGAAGCATCAGCAGCAGCTAAAGGCTAACGCTAACTGAGAGAACACCGCAGACATGGGTCACCACTCACCCGTTGCTGCGCTGTCTGCTCTTTCTTCGTCTCTTCCGTCGTCTTCCTCTTGGGTTTTAAACCAGGAGCTTTCGATGCCGCGCGGTTCGAGCCTCGAACAGGTTTCATGTCCGCGAGCTGGTTAGCTCTGCTAGCTAACGAGGACGTAGACAGAAAGGAACGCTAAGCTAACATCAACCAACCCTAGCCGATACAGCGGCTGATATATATATATGTCTATTTCCGCTGTGTGGAGAAAACGTCCTCTAAAACAAGTGTCACGTCTTTAAGACTCAACTGACGCAGGCATTTTGTCAAACAACCTGGTTCTCCACCGAGCAGCTGTTCCCGCTGTTACTTTCGAATAATGCGCATGCGTGGTCAGACGGTCCCGTCACTCGTGTTTAGATCACGTGTTACGACATGTTGCTGCATATTTCAGTGTTGTTAAATGTCTCGTGCCTTAAACTGACCCCTGGGGATAAATGGAGTTTTCTGAATCTGAATTGTTGTTGTTGTTACTGCAGAGTACATACAGCTGTAGCCCTGACGATAAAAAGCACCTCTGTTGTCATACAACTGGGAATGTTTGTCATTCTTCTTCTTTTAGTATGCACAGAAGTAAACACTTTCATTTGAACTGTGTGTACTTACTGTACATTTTATTTTTCTTTCAAAGCAATCAAATGGAAACACATCAAAAGTCTCTAATGGGGCTGTAAAAATGAAGAAAACATTGAAACTGTGGTACAAATGTACAGAAAGTCAGGTTTCCAGAGTGCAGACCCCTTCGACAGTGTGGCGTGACGGTTGATTCCAGTCCCTCAGGTCTGTCACACCCTCCCTGGGAGGTGAAATTTGCCTTTGAAGCGTCCGTGGTTGTGGAGGTCAAAGGGGCTGAGCACCCTCCTGATCCCCAGCATGTTGCCCCATGCTATCTGCTTAAAGGTCCAGGGATTCTGGTTGTTCTGCTCCATGTCAATCTGACTCTGCTGGAAGGCTGCTAGAGTCTCTCTGCTCATGACCTGGAGAGATGAACAGTAATAAAACATTTTAATCAAATCAATCATTTGTTAATTAAGAAAATGGCCAAGTAGATAGTGTATAGGTTTTCTCACCTTGGCAGGGAAAGGCAGCTTCTTTGCCACCTCAATCAAGATATGCTGAACCTCCCCCAGCTCCACTTTTCCTCCCACTTCCACGATAAAACGGCCATAGCGCACCGGCGTCACGTAGTGGTCGATGGCTCCCTTTCCTCCACCCATGCGCTGACCCAGCCCTTTACGTGTAATGGGCTTGTATGGGCTATTGATGCGCCACCGGGCGAATGTAGTCCGGGGGTCCATCTTGCGGTTGATGGTTAGACGCATCATCTCTATGTGACCCCAGTGTAGGTAGCCCCCACCCAAAGCCTGAACATCAGAGAGAGAGAGGATGAGAAACATTTCAGTTGAATGATGAATTAGACTTTAATGCTTCAATCACCACTTACAAGTTTCAGTAAATTGACTCACCACAATAGCATACTGTCCATTAGTGAAGGCATCCGCTCCCTTCGTCGGTCCTTGGATATCACGGAGCTTCTTCATCTCTTTTTTGGCCTTTTTTAGGTTGGGCACCTTGTTGATGAACTTCAGTTTAGGTTTATCAGGCAGCACCACATCTTCGCAGGTAAAACAAAACAAGGGAATGAGCACAACTATCCTGAGATTCCAAAGGGAAAAAAAATAGATAAATGATAAGATGATGATGAATCATTACCACTGTAGTCTGGAGGGATCTCATATGTGCTGACTCCAGCAGCAAGGACTTTCAAGTGACTGAACAAAGGAACTGTGGAGTAAACAGCAGCAGGGATATGATGCTTGGAAGAAGAAGCCAAATATAGAATGCGTTTATGTTTTATTCGGTTGTAATTATGTCTCATTATGACTTGATAGCCATCCACGTTTTCCATGCATTGCTCTTTACTTTGAATATGTGGTAATTTGCACTACTGTGTTTACAACTGTGATTTAAATGGTGTTAATCGGAGTGACTATCGCCTTGTTGCACCGGGTCATTTAGACATTTATTAATATGCACGCTACCTGTTAAATGTGAATTCAGCACAGACAGTGTCAGTGTCGTTACCTTGTCCGTGACCGGAGGCTCTGCAGACTCCGGTTAACCCGCCCACCGCGGCCTTGATGAGTGAGATCATGATGTCGAAGTTCAGCTGGACTCTAGAAACACTGGGCCGTCTCCTCCTGAGGTCGATACATGAACACTACATTCGGTGAATTAACTAAACCGATGTGAACATGCTCTGAGGAAGGTCGCTGCCATTTCCGCTGTACCACTTCCGGCAGCGTTTCGTCAGAAGAAGAGTCACTTCCTGTGCGTCCATTTTTTCATAATAAAAGCCTAATCGCGTTGACGCTACAAAACATGCTCCCCAAAATATCAGAGCAATTTCTCTCTTGAATGAGTCTTTCAAAAATTGTTAAAATAATTCATTTAATCTAAATCTCAGTGAAAAACATATTCCTTTGTGTCTGCGCTCCTCTTTACAAAAAGCAACTGTAAACAACAACCCCAAATAAACAGTTTACAGGAATTTAAGAGATTAAAGAAACAACACACAACAAAACATTTGATAAATCAATAGTATCGCTGTGCTGATTTCCATGGGAAATATCAAAATACAGCAACACATGTTTAAAATTCAATTAAAAACCAGAACATAGCTAAAGGGATTATCAGTCAACTAAATGTTGTTTAGTCAACTAAATTTGGAATCTTAAGGAAAGTCAGTTACATTGTTTACAAGCTTTCTACCCTCATTAGTAGCTTCATGTAACTGTGGAAAAGTGAGAACAGTACTTATCAGAAACATCACAAACAGAGAAGAGCAGGGGGTCATGGGCTGTTTAGCTTCTGTTGGAAAGTGGACACATTTAATAAGGATTTTTCAGGCAGTTGCTTTGAATCTGAAATTAGAAGATGTTTGTGTGTCAGTGGTGGTTGATCCTCTCTGAGACAAAACATGATCCAAAGGCAGCACAGTGGATGCGTTAAGTTCAAATTCCATGATAGAGGAGATCATATTTGGGAATATTCCGAGGGTCTATGGGACTCTGAACAATCATCTTTCCTCGCATGGCTCCTCTGTAAATGACTTCAATCAGATCCATAAAATCTTGCTTTGTCTTAAAACTGCCAACAAACTTGGTGTGATCTGGGGAGCTGAAAGAGAAAGAAATTAAATTATTATCAACAAGAGGCAATCACTCTTTGCACCATTTTAGCTTTGTTGACTAGACATTGAGACGTTTACATGTGAACTTGAAACAATAATAAATAAAGCAGTCCATCAAAAGAAAAGAATGAGCCACTATTTTGAAAACAAAGTAATTGTTCATGTTCGTTGTCTATACTCAGTATCCAGTATGTTGGCTCTGAGGAGCTGTTGCTGGCATTATAAACTAAAAACCTTTTTTGACTGACCCATAATCCACCTTCATGTGCTGCCCGTTGAAGAAGAAGACGGTGGAGGGGATGTAGCTGATGTCAAAGTATCTCGTGTAGATGGGAGCTTTGTCCACATCGACGATGTAGATCGACGCCATGTTGCTGAGGTCGTGGGAGGTTTTTGACAACTACAAGAAGACGGACACGACAGATCAACACAGGCGCATGAACACACCGTTGGTGTTGTTTACGTTACATTTTGCTCTCGTGTTCTTACAATCTCGTCGAGCTGGAGACAAATGGAGTCTTCATCTCTGCCGAACCTCAGAACTACGACTTTCTCCGCCACACGTTTAATAACCTCATCTATGTCTTTCTTACTGGTTAATTTGGGCAAAAACAAACTCATGTTGGCAGCTAACGAAACGTCTTATTCTGTCAACAAACGGAAGTAACGTCACTGCCGTTGTGCAACACTGTTAACGTTCCACCCTGAAACAAAAGCTAATCACTTGTACTGTAAACACGAAGTGTTATAATTGAAATAAATATAACAACTGTTATAATTAATATTTTCAGAAGTTTAAATTATTGAGGTTGTACAGACGATGCGGTCTTTTTGTATTTGATATTTTTTCCCCGTTTAGCTGCAGTGGGGGGGGGGGGGGGGGGTTAAAGTAACACCAAGAGTTTTGTTTCAGTACGTCACATTATAGTGTGACGCCGTGCGGCAACGTGACCTTCCATTATTTTTGACAAGCATGGACTCAGCTTAGGTGAAAGGACGTTCCTGGACACTCAAGACCGGAAACACGGCGCAGCTCGAACTTTTTTTTTTAAGGAAATGTAGGAGAAACAAAGCTTCTTCCGCTGTCCCGTTTAAATCATTCGACTCACTCAGGAAGTGTGCGGTTCCCTGTTTGAGCCCTCACCTGCAGTTTGTCCTCGCGATGTTGCGGCTCCTCAGCATCCAGGGTTTCCGTGAAGTGTACAGGTGCGGTCGCTTTGTGGCCGCATGTGTCAGCAAGCGACAGAAGCTCTTAATTCTCCCAGGCTGTCACTACAGAGCCTCCGTGTGTGTCCGCCTCCTCAGCAGCGGCCTCCCCGTGCGGACAGATGCTCTGCAGCCCAGAGGAGACAAGCCAGAAGTAGATCTGGACACTTGGAAATCTGTGATGAGAATGAAAGCAGCATCAGAAGAGAGAGAACAAGTTTGCGAGGAAGACGACGGACGCGACCGTGATGAAAAAGGTGGGAGCTCTTCCCTGGAGGCCACCAGGGATCTGGTCGTGATGTGGCGGCACGCTGGGAAAATGGTACCCGAAGAGATGACGGACGAGGAGGTGGAGGAGCTGGCGAAGCTCGGCAGCAAGTCGGCCAGGAAGAAGTACCTGAAATTCCTGGCCATCAAGGAGGGCTTGAAAAAAAGCCACAAGGAGAAGCAGCAGCGGAAAAAGGAGCAGAGGATAGCCATGCTGGAGCAGATCAGAGAAGAGAGAGGCGATGCTCAAGTATTGAGAAACACCTTCCTCCTCAAGTACTGGAACAGCTCCATGGACAAGCTGCTGGCCTGGAGGAGCGCCCAGGCCATGCAGTTCAATCAGCCCCTGGTGATTGACTTCAGCTACGAAGCCCACATGTCCAAAAGGGAGTTGGACAACACCGTGTCCCAGCTGCTGGAGGTGGAAGGGAGAAACCGAGGTGCCAAGGAGCCCTACCACCTCCACTACTGCAACCTGCAGCCAGGTGGGGCCTATCACACGGAGCTGCTCAAACGATACGGGGCGGAGACCTGGAACCGGCTGCTCATCACCAGCACTGACAGACAGCATTTCGAGGTGTTCCCCCGGGAACGGCTCGTCTATCTCACCGCAGACTCCCGCAATGTCCTCCGCACCTACGACCACTCCAAGGTCTACATCATCGGCGCTCTGGTCGACAGGTCCATCCAGCCGGGCGTCTCGCTGGCCAACGCAAAGCGCCTGAAGCTGGAAACTGCCCGTTTACCCCTGGACCAGTTCCTCCACTGGGAGATTGGAGCCAAAAATCTGACTCTGGACCAGATGATCCGCATCATGCACGCTTTCAAGGAATCGGGGAGTTGGGAGGAGGCTTTACAATTCGTGCCCAAGAGAAAGCATGATGGATTCCACCAGCAGCATAGCAGAAGTCAAGTGCCCAGTTTCCATAATAAGAGCAGGGGAGTCGCCAGTCGCAGACCAGGAGAGGATGGAGACTGGCAGTTCAGATCTGGAGAGAGGACATGTAAAACAGAAGACCAGAGTCTTAACAGGTCACAAAAAGAGCCCAGAGTGACTGCAGTGTTCGGCGACAGAGAAAACAAAGCAGCCGTGACAAAAGTACGGAGTTCGTTTATGAGCAACATAGAACGAAGGCAAAAGGCCGGCAAGCCATGGTGGGATAAGGAGTGAGTCCATCAGAAACTGTAACACACTGTAATGAGGACATCTGAGGTTAAGAGCACTGATGAAATCAAGTGAATAAAATGTTCTAACAGATGCAATGAGTTTCACTGAAGGGTGAGAAAGACAGTAAGAACAAGACATTTAAAAAACATTCAAAACTACATTGGTCTTTATTTTTGATCTGATTTACAAATGATGTTTTCACGATACAATTATAGCATCACCATCATTTATATAGATCGAGTAAACCAAAGTATCACACAGCCGGGTGTTTTTAGTTGCCAAAAGACGCATGCAACGCTATAAGGCAGTTCATTGATGTCTTCTGAGGCAAAAAAAACAGTCATGTTTTATAATAAATAGAAACATTCCAATGATTCAAGTAAAACAAATACAATGTCTGGAAAATGTGTGAACATGTTTCTTTTTAAAATGATATAAGCTTTTTGTACTTTTTGATAAATGTCCTTGTTATGTGTGTCCAATATGACGCCTTTTTATTCAACACACAAATACAGTGTTGTTGAAATAAGACCATCACACAGAGGACAACCTAACAGTGTAAGTTGGCGTGAACCACACAAACTGGGTGACGGTCAAGTCAAAGGAAGCAGACATGTTGACTTCCGTTCAACACTCATCTTGCTCTAATACTCCAGAAATAAGTCTCTCCGTGGCTTAAACCAGGCTCTGAAATGCAACATGAACAAAACTCTGAATAAACTAAATAAACATCAGGCTGATAAAATGTATAAAACATTTTCTAAAGTTATATAAATACAACTGTCAGGGCTGATATTCACTGAAAGGAGGTAAAATAACCAAAGATGCAAAAAGCTGCCAACTTTTCACGTCACTCAACAAAAAGCAGCATGATCCTCCGACGCCCGCTCCTCTTCGGACCGTTTGAAATAAGTTCTGATGCTGCGCGGGCGTCAGGTCGTGTCCTCGCCTTCCGACCTCTACAGCACCAGGATGTCTCCTGAGCAGCGCTCGCAGCAGTTGAAGGTGATGTTCTCGTAGCGGGTGTATGGGTGAAACCTGCCGATGCTCTTCTTATTGTTGAGGAAGTTTGATGGAGGGGAGTCACTCAGCTGAGGTTCAGTCTCATTTTCTGGGCAGGAAATCGGATCTAGAATCTTCAGCACCTTTGAGAGAGAAGACACAGCACCTTTGTGAACCTGCAGCTAATAGCAAATGGTCAGATTTTAGAAGGATGTCGAGTCAATACCTTTTCGGCCATCTTCTCGGCCGGCGTGCTGCACAGCTGTTCGGCTGCTGCGCTGCTGCCCTTCGCCACAGTGCTGCTGCCGTTACTGGTGTTGCCCAGCAGGTGGGAGTTGATGGCGTCTGCCAGCTTGAGATTGGCAGCTGCCAGCTCCCTTGTGCTGAGAGGCTGTGCGCTGGGGTAGTAGGTCTGCTGTCGGCCCCACTGCAGAGACACCAGGAGCTGCTCCAGAGATCTGACCACAGAAGATCATCGTAAGACTGTCATCTTCAAAAGTCTTGTAATGGAGCAACATTCACCTCCTGGCAACTGTAGTTCAAGTTGACTTTAAGCACCTTTTCCATCACTCATCTTGAAAAATCTTGGAGTTGTGAGCTATTATAACAAAGGTTTCCGTAACCTGTGATGGTTCAGTGGATGTGTTACCTGTGAGTGAGAACCATGTCCCCGGAGAACTCTTCTCTCTCCAGCAGCAGATCCTGAATCGCTCCTTGTGCCTCTCTGGTTTGTCTCTGCATCACTGTTCTGGCATTCGTCAGCTCCTCTGCCATGACTCTGAAGATTGCAGTAATGATTGTTTTAAATCTGAGTACTGACATCCCATCTTTGCCCTTTTCATTTTTGACAGTTTCTACTTGTACCACAGTAACGTTTGTCTCCTCAGTACCTGCTGGCCAGGAACTTGCTCCTCCAAACATCACACTGAATGCTCATTCGCTCCAGCTGCTCTGCAGTGTGAGCCAGGCTGCGGCCCAGAGCTTCGTTCTCCAGAATCAGCTGGTTCTTCTCGCGCGCCAGTCGCTCGAAGTGGTACTGAAGGTCATCACCCACCGACGCCACCAGAAGTCTCTTTAGCTCACGATTTACCTGGAAGAAAACAAGACAAGCGTTAACAGGTGAAGACACGTGAAAGATTTCATATTATTCATAAAATCAGACTGTTTCATTGGAGCCTTGCCTCTGTCTGCACACGGAGCTGATTGCAAAGCCCTTCCTTGTCCTGCAGCAGCCTGCGCTCAGAGTTCTGCAGCTTCTCCAGCTGTCCTCTCCAGTCCTCCACCAGAGGCAGCGGGGGAGAGCCCTGCTCCTCAGCCTGCTGCCCGGGGTCTCCTTTAGCATCAGCAGGTCCTGTGCGACAGCTCCGACTTATGGCAGACTGCGGTATGATGATTCTCACGGCCTCCACCTCTGTGCAGGTCTCTCGACTGACCTTGCCCAGATGGAGCACCCCGAGAGGCTGGGGTGCAACAGAGTGGGCAGATTTCGGGCTGTGCTTTGGGCTTGCCACCTTCAGAAGGGGAACATCGGATGTGCCGGATGGTAGCGCATCTGTTTTCACCTCCAGGGTGGCCGGTGGTTTCTCAGTTTCCATGCCATCGCCAGCGCCTCGGACAGGCACCCTGGCAGAACCTGAAAGAAATGAACAAGGTCTTAATAAACAGGATCCTAAATGTATCCTGAAGGGTCCACTATGAGGTGGGCTGCTCATAATCTGTGTGTGAACATTCTTGTTACACTTGAAGCATTAGATGGGATTGAGTTGGACATATTTGAGGGGATTCATTTGTCATTGTGGTCATCCTTAAAGTAGGGGCAAGCACAATATTATGTTTGGATGTGAGCACTGAAACTCAGTATCAAAAAACAATTTCAAACCTTACTGGGCCACAGGTGTTTTTAAATCAGTGCGTCTCCAGACAGATTTAAACACATTAATCTCAGGCTAAAGAAGGTAACTGTGTAGACTGGATAAACATATAGTAAAATATTTGTATGTATTGATCATTGTATGTGACGTGATTAAGGGTAAAGGGAGACAACATAGAAGATGTTTAAATCAGGTAAAGGATGGAGAGACTGGTTGGTGGATGGGGAACAGAGGCTACCTCTCACAGCAGCGGTCATGGTGGCGGAGCGTTGTCTGTGGGTCAGGGAGAAACCCCGGAGACTCTTCTACCTGTGATGAAATACAGAGAGAACGTGTTGAGCTGTGTTTATATCAGAGGCCGCCGCTGGTCAAAGGTCAGGGTTGATCAGCTGCACCGTACCGGTGGAGTGCAGCTAGCTTCAAAGCTAAAGCGCTAACGTAAACGCAAAGTTTGGGTTTCCAAGCCGCGGTGATGTTGACGCCACCGGAGCGGGTGGCCCACGTGTGTTGGGATTCAAACCGTGAGTTAGCGAGCATACCGGGTAAAGGTGGCCCAGTCTCCGTCGTTTAAGTCGCTGTGAGCCGCCGACGACTGGTTTGTTTTTCCACCGGATACTGTTGGCGTCCGAAGAATGGGGGTGGTGAGGAGCAACTTCCTGTTTGGGGACAGGAAGCGATTGATCGACTCCCTGCCAAACATAAACAGCTGGTCTTGAATCAGCCTTTTGTTCGTTCCCATCACAGTCTAGTGCCGGAAACCGAATCCTGTAACTGACCGTGGACCAGTGAGCGGATGCTGCGTTGAAGCCGGTGGTGTAACCGCGGAACGTGACCCGACGCGAATAAGGCGGAACCTTCGAGTCTCGGCAGCATTTGCTCTACGGACATAAATACCGTAACAACAAAGGCTGAGGTCGGTAGAGCTCAGCTTGTTAATGTCGGAGTTTTAAAATCCAGCACAGCTCCGGGTGGGGGTCGTCATGGGGGTGCAGGGACTGTGGAGGCTGCTGGAGAGCTCCGGGAAGCCCATCAACCCGGAGACCCTGGAGGGGAAGATCCTCGCTGTCGGTATCCTCACTGTTGATGCTCTGGCTGAACCACTCATTCATTTGCCACCTCTTATAAAATATAAGAAACACGTTATGAAATCTATATTACTTCTCATGGTGTCTCGTTATGAATCAGTTGACCAGAGCTGCTTAAACAACATCAAATATTCTCGGTTAAAACATATTCGAAAAGCAAATACTTTACATATTATTTGTCAAAGTTAAATGAGAACAGTTAAAGGTTCAGTCTGTAAGAATTGGGAAAAACTCTCAGAGTAATATATGGATGATTGTTAAGTCAGCCCATACAGATTCATAATAATTAAAAGGTTACCTCAGTTCGTCTCTCCATCAGATGTGTTGTAACCGGCTGCTTCCTGTTTAGACTTAGCATTGACCTTAATCAGACTCCTCCAGACATCAGCATATGGCTGAACCAGGCTGTGAAGGGGGTGAGGGACAGACACGGCAACAGCGTCCAGAACGCCCACCTCCTCACTCTTTTCCACCGCATCTGTAAGCTGCTCTTCTTTCGCATCCGGCCGGTCTTTGTGTTCGACGGGGACGCACCGCTGCTGAAGAGGCAGACTCTGGTAGGTCCATCGATTACTGGACAACTACACAAACATAACCTGTGGTCAAAAACTGTTTGGCTCATCCTGAATACACGTGTTTTCACTGTGGTTCTCCCGCAGGCTCTGAGGAGGCAGCGGAAAGAGGAGTTGACCCGAGAGTCCAAACAGACCAATGAGAAACTCCTCAAGACGTTCCTCAAGAGACAAGCTATCAAAGCTGTACTTGGAGACCGAAGGTGAGGGACAGTGGCGTTAAAAAAAAAAAAGAGAGACACAACGTTATTCTTCAGAAATGACTGTAATCTCAGTGTGTTTCCCCCCGGCCACAGTGAGGATCCTCTTCCCAGCCTCTCCAACGTGAGGAGAAATGAAGTGGACGACATGTATGTTCTTCCAGCCCTGCCACCTGCAGAGGAGAAGGACGAAAGTGGATCAGAGGCCCGGCAGAGGTTAGATTCACGTGTTACTGTGGGTAGAACAAGTTCAACATGTCAAACAGCCAAATGTATAAATATTATGATCATTCATTTTATATTAACATTTGAGGTTCCTTTTCACAAACACGCACGGCATTATTATTTCTATGAAAATAATTACATGTATATTATTTACTGTGCAGCTCAGAAGAAGATGAAGAGTGGGAGGACAGTGGCAGTTTTCACACGTATCAGGTAAGTTTGTCCCATCATACACAAGAACATGGTCTTCACCAAATAACGTTTCATTATTAGCTGCTCGCTTTGTTTTAGGGTGAGCTGCCTGGAGACCCCAACTCAGTGGACATCAACTCAGAGGAGTTTGCAAACCTGCCTCCTGAGATGAAACACGAGATCCTCAAAGACATGAAAGAGTTTTCCAAACGCCGCCGCACCCTCCTCCACCGACCTCCACAGGTAACGTTTCTCCTCTGCTCAAACCTCACCCGCTCGCCCGTCCGCTCCCCTCAACGCGGATGTCTCTGCGCTCCCTCTCAGCATTCAGGAGACTTCTCTCAGTACCAGCTGTCCGGCCTGCTGCAGAGGAACAAGCTGAACCAGCGTCTGGAGGGAGTGGAGAAAGAGATGAGCGAGCGGGCAGCCGGCAGCGCTCCACAGCTCCACCAAGAGGACGGGCAGAGTCACAGCGTGGAGTCACGTCGACTGGTTTCAGAAGATAACTCCCACTACATCCTCATTAAAGGTGAGGCGAGCAAAATGAATCACTATCAAGTCACGAACAGCATTCACAACTTCAGCCCATGGGCGTTTGTTAGCTTGGTTTCTTTGGTGTTAACACAGGCTCCACAAAGACTAAAAGTGCTCCAGAGAGCCAACCAGCCACTGCACCCTGGGCTGGCAGCTCCCTGTCAGGCTGCAGAAGACGAGGAGCCGACAGACCCGAGCCCCTTTGGCGTCCTGTTTCTGAGGAAGACGAGGAAAAGTCAAGTCCCTCCGAAGAAGACTCCAGACGCCCGGTTTCAAAGCCACCTCAGGGGGACACTTCACCCCCCTCTCCTCGCACGCTCCAGGCGATCCAGTCGGCAATGAATGACAGCTCGGACGAGGAGAGGGTGGATGGAAAGGATGGCAGCATGTCTCCACGTACTCAGCTGGCAATCCAGAGAGCTCTGGCAGAGGAGGAAGACAGTGGAGGCGAACACGTGTCCGTCAGCCTGCAGACGAAGACTCACCAGTCTGTGTCCCAAGTGGTAATCAGCAGCTCAGAGGAAGAGACGGAACCTCGCGGTGCCAAGCGTTTACAGGACGAAACGTCCGACTCTATGAGGAACCTGGCGGGCGGAGGTCCTCATGTGAACGACGGCTTGTTAGTTAGTAGTTCCGAAGATGAGATGGAGGACGTGATCGGTCAGAGAAATAGAGCACTTCGCCTCGCAGTGCTGCAAAAGCCTGAGATGATAGAGCTGAGGTCAGAGGAAGAGATGACAGAGGATGTGAGGAAGATGGAGAAACGGGCAGAGCCTGACAGAGCTGAGTCAGAGCACCGAATGATTTCAAACAAAGACGTTTTGGTTCAACCACGTGTTGCTGCTGCCTCCAGTCAAAATGAATTATCCATCGATCGTTGTGCTCAGCAGTGTGAGGAAGCTCTGAGGGAGACTGAGGTGCAGTCTGTTCTGCCAGAGCAGAGAAGAAACACGTCCGCTGAGACTCAGCGGGGAAGGATCAGAGAGGATGTGAAGTCAGAGGGCGGCGAGGAGAGCGAGTCAGAAGGTGAGAATCAGTAAGAGCAGACTCGTTCATCGTTTCGTAGAAAGGTGGATTTTTTTATAACAAGTGCTGCGCTCCGTGTTTTTTCTCAGAGAGTTTCGTGGAGGTCTCAGAAGAGGAATTTAAAGAAGAGGATGAAGATGATTCGCTCGTTGAAATGAGAGAGACAGAGCATCCGGCTGAAGTCCGGGAAGATGAGACCAAGAAGGAAGAACCAGAGGAAAGATGGACAGAGGGTCCAGCTGCTGTTCTGAAATCAGACGAGGACAAAGGAAGACAAGATGAAGAGGAGGAGCTGAACGAGGGAAGAGACGCAGAGTCAAGCTCAAATCCAACTGTTAAAGAATGGGACCACTTGGATATGGTTAGTATCAAATCATGCGTCTCTTAAATATGTCTTCATATTCAGGTGTTGAGATTGTGTGTGTGTGTGCGTGTGTTGTGTTGCAGGAGGAGCTGGAGGCTCTGGAGAGCTCCCTGCAGGTGGAGCAGAGCAGCCTGAGGGAGAAGAAACAGCAGCAGGAGAGGATGGCGAACACGGTCACCGGGCAGATGTACCTGGAGAGCCAGGTGAAGCACACACCAGATCCGCTCTGATCATAACACGGACGTATAAACCTCTAGAATAATGTTTGTAAGACAAACTTGAACTTGTCATGAAAACATTCTCTCCCCTGCGCTGGAAACAGACGACCCAGAGCAGGTGCAGGAGCAGCTGGGGATACGTTTCTTTATGGCGCCTCTGCCAAACATTCCAAGCGCGTCACGTAGGACTTCACATATGCAGTTATACCTCAGTGTGTCACTCATCGGCACTCTTAAATGTCACAGACTGTCAGTATTTTCACCATCATAAAATCACCACTAATATGAAACCTGACCTTTATCGCCAACCATTTTTTCGGGTGAGGATTCGCTGTTAAGCTGTTAAGAGCGCAGGAATTTCTCAGTTGACTTAAGTCCATGTAATCTCCAATGTCTGATAAGAGGAAAGTTTTTTTTCTGAATGTGCTAAAAAGATGTGTTGCTTTCTGTTTTGGCCCCAGGAGCTGCTGCGGCTGTTCGGCGTGCCCTTCCTGGTGGCGCCGATGGAGGCCGAGGCTCAGTGCGCGGCGCTCGACCGGGCCGAGCACACTCACGGGACCATCACGGACGACTCTGACGTGTGGCTTTTCGGGGGGCGCCACGTGTACAAAAACTTCTTCAGCCAGAACAAATACGTGGAACACTATCAGTTCAGTGATCTGCAGAACCAGCTGGGTCAGTGCTCGCCAACAATTCCCCCAATTTTCCTTTCTATTGTGTTGCCACTTAATTGGGTTGTCCATAAACTGCCAGTGAAATATTATTATTGTTATCTGTCATATGAGATCATTGAGCTTTTTTTTTTTTTGCGGCCTGCTATAAGGGGAGGTTGAGGTGTTGAAATAGCATCAAGATAACATCACTGCAGGAATCCAATACTCTAATATTGGACATATCAGGGACAGGTGTTAATGCTGGTGCTGACTGATGAGGCTGTCAACAAATGGAGCACAGAATGCTCACGGCTCGCTCTCCTCCTCCCTCTCAGGTCTGGACCGGACCAAGCTGATAAATCTTGCCTATCTGCTGGGAAGTGACTACACAGAGGGCGTGCCGGGGGTCGGGTACGTGACCGGCATGGAGATACTGAATGAGTTCCCAGGACCGGGCTTGGAGCCGCTGACACAGTTCAGGTGGGTTGTGTTGGGTTCAGAGGATTATTAGACATCACAGGTCGTATATATTTGAATGGAGTGAGCGTGGAGTTACCACCATGAATACTTTAACTTGACTTGTACCCAAAAATAGTGTGGTCGTCGAAGGGTTAATGTCACCTCTGAAAAACAAATGTTTGGCCTTAGCAAGTGCAATGAATTTCATTCCAGTCCAAATCAATTGTTTGTTTTAAACCAGTATTGTGCTTCAGTTTTCTTCATCTATTGCATAAAAGTTCTTACTGCCTACAATTCATTCAGAGTCTATGTATCTATCTAAGTTTCATATTTAATCGCTCTTCATTCGCTCTTTCAAACATAGGCAAATATCATAAATAAATGTATTTTTATAGCTTATTATTATTGGTTACCATCCATAAGTTCCAGTTCCTCCTGTATTCCTCCAGTATACTAATCCTGATGTCTCTGTTTGAATGCATCTGGCTGTTGTTTCCTACCTCTAGTCAGTGGTGGTCGGAGGTTCAGGAGAAGAAGCGTCTGGTCGCTGACCCTCGGGACACAAAGGTGAAGAAGAAGCTGAGAGATCTGAAACTGCAGCCTGGGTTCCCAAACCCGGCGGTGGCTCAGGCTTACCTGCAGCCTGCCGTGGACGAGTCAGGCGGCTCCTTCAGCTGGGGACGGCCACAGCTCGACGTGATCAAAGAATATCCTTTCCCCTCTGTATTGAGCCGTGGAGCCTTTTGCGCGTGCACGTTGTTCAATGCATACATTCTCCTCAACTAACGGTGCACGTTCTGCCTGAATCGCTTTGGCTGGAGCAGTCGGAAAACTGAGGAGACGCTTCAGCCTGTGCTCAAGCAGCTCAACATGCAGCAGGTAGTGACTCAAGCAGAAAAAAAAATGCATTCCATCAGTTTTAATCCTAAATGTTCTCTCTCACTGTTTGTGTTCAGACTCAGCTGCGGATCGACTCTTTCTTCCGCATGGAGCAACACGAGAAACAAACCATCCGCAGCCAGAGACTCCGCCGAGCGGTCACCTGCCTGAAGAGGAAGGAGAGGGGCGAAGGAGAGGAGAGTGAGGAGGAGATGCCTTCCCCGATCAAGTCTAAGAAAGGAAAGGAAGCAAGCAAAGATTCAAAGAAAGGAGGAGCAGATAAGGAAACGCGAGCGGTGGCAGGTGGAGGGTTTCTGGGGTCAGAAGTAACTGATGAATCTCCTCATGCCCCTCTGAAGGACGTGAGCAGCGTCAACCACGAGGCCATCTCTGTAAAGTCCGTCTCTCAGGCTACCAAGGCTCCACCTCAGGAGGTCAGGAGCAGCAGCAGCAGCAGCAGCTCTGGCGAGGACAGCGACGGCGGTGCCAAAGTCGCTATGGTTACGGCCCGATCTGTCTTCGAAGGCAGCGCAAGAGGCCGCAAAACGAAAAACACGAGAGGAAGAGGGAGGGGGCGAGGACAGAAAAAGGGAGGGAAAAAATGAAATGAATATGAAGTGAAATCAATGTTGACAAATTTGATACGTGATTATGTAACAGTTATGTCGTAGCATAATCTTGGTAACGTACAAACAAAAACAAGCATCAGAAGACCAAGCCTTCGTGCTGGAGGTAATGATGCCTTTGATGTTGGTTATGGAAATGTGAAGTAAACAGATGAATTCCGTTTTTTCTATATCAAAGAAAATGTATTTTTGTAAACTGAAAATATTTTTGGATATGTTTAGACGAGAAGACGAAAAAAAAAAAATAGTAATAAATATTTCCACAGTGGATTCTTGGTTGACTCAGACTCCTCATTCATCATCTACCTGTCTATCACACGTCCCTCACATTTCACACTCACTTGTTTATATAAAATATGTTCTCTTTCTCTTAGGTTTCTTTCTGTCTTTACATCAGTCTTTTATTACATTACTCCTCCTCCTCCCCGTGGGGCTCCAGCTCAGCGGCCTGGGGGAGCAGGTGCTGCTGTCATTCATTTTAAAAGCTGCAGCGAGGAGTTCGAGCCAGAGAGCGCTAGAAATGTGGGGAGCCTGGAGAAGAAGTTAGGAAACACTGTATTTGTGTGTAACTCAAAACCACAGAGGGTGACGGTTGAGGGCCCGCTGTAGATCTGGATCCAGTTTGACTGAAAGGGTGAAGGCGAGAGACTAAAAGAGAAACAACTGTTTTTTTCTGTCCTGCTCATTTGGACTTCTTCAGACATGGACACTCAACAGTCCACGGCCACGGAGGACTCCCAGACTAAAGAGGGTGAGGAATTAATGAATGCTACAATTCTGCTTCTTTAAATGTTAAAAAAAAGAACATTTGCTTTTTAATCCTGCTGCATATGACTTAAAGATTAGTTAGCGTTGAAACATGAATTCCGGGCAGACGACCGTGACATATTTATACAACACAACAGCTTTAAAGTGAGAAGACCCCCCCCCCACCTCATTCATCCCCGCATTGTCGCTCTGTGGGCTCCCCTGACCTTCCCTCTAAAGCAGTCTTACATAACTGGGGCTGTGTGTCATACACCCCAATAGCTCAGAGCTGGAGCCTGACACGCTGGAATAATGTTACAGAGCAACACAACTGGATCAGTGGAGGCATGACGAGCAGAGAATTCAGAGTTGCCCGTTATGGGATCCGAAAACAACAACTACAGTTACTGGTTTTTAGAGCAGCATTGAAGACCCAGACCTCCGTCAAAGGGAATGAGGAACCCCTGATATTTATAGCATGTATGAAGTACCTGTGCAGCTTTTAGGTTTTAGCTGCACCGGTCGTATAGTATAACAAGAAGAACGGCTGGTATTTGCTCTGGAAGTGTCTTGGTTTTGTAAATCCTCATCATTCTATTCTGAGAATCCTGTTTATTGTATAAATTGATTGGTCATAGATGGAATTCTCAGCCAGTGGGACAGAAACATCAATGATGTCCCTGTTTTCACCCTGTGGACGCAGAGCTGGCTAAAACCATCATGGCTCGACATTTCCTCCCCTCTCACATTGGCTCCGAGGCCTGGGAAGGATACATGTTCTCTGACCTGAAGATCCGCATCAAGGAGTCCACTGACCTCTACGGAGCTGTGCTGTGGCCCTCGGTATGTACCCTACGTCCCAGTATTTACCTACCGCTCATTTTAAGCCATGCCAGATATAATCTTGTGTCTTCCAACCAGGCAATGGTGCTGTGTCATTTCTTAGAGACCAACCAGGACAAGTACAACCTGACGGACAAAAATGTGATAGAACTGGGTGCAGGGACCGGACTCGTCACCATCGTGTCCAGCCTGTTAGGTGCAGAATTAGAAACGATCCGGTGTCCATATGAATCCCTCTGATGACATCTTTCAATCTTGATTGTTTCCTTTAACTTTAAGCTACGCTGTCTCCTTCTTCAGGCGCTAAGGTGACGTCCACAGACATGCCAGACGTGTTGGGGAACCTCCAGTACAACGTTCAGCATAACACGAAGGGCCGATGCAAATACGTGCCCCTGGTGGGTTTCTATTATCATGTTTCATATTTTGCCGTTGATCAGTGTGTGGATTACAGCAATACGTTGTGCTTGGTGTTTTTCTTGGTGTATTTTGGGGTGAGGGACTCATTCTGGCGTATCACTGAGCCAATCGACCTTGGATCTTCTCCAGGTCACTCACCTCTTCTGGGGTCAGGAGCTGGAGCAGCGCTTCCCTCGCGCCACACATCGCTTTGACTACATCCTGGCGGCCGACGTGGTGTACTCGCACCCGTACCTGGAGGAGCTGATGGACACCTTCGACCACCTGTGCCAGGAAGACACACAGATCCTGTGGGCTATGCGTTTCCGCCTGGACCCGGAGAACAGCTTTGTGGATTGCTTCCGGCAGCGCTTCCACCTGGAGGAGCTGTACGACCTCCCGAGCCTGAGCATCAAACTGTTCCGGGCCTGGAGGCGGGATGTGAGGACCAAAGACAGAGGAGACACTGCTGTCTGAAATGAGAAACCAGGCAGAAAAGTCCACACTGTGCATTTTTTAATTCGCAGTCTTGTGTTTTTATGGATATTGAATAAATGTCTTAATCTTTTTACTTCATGCTGCTCATAGTTTGACATAATATTGTTAGGTCTCAAAATGTGATCATGTTTTTACAGTGTATTTTAACATATATCCACATTAAAATATTGATCAAGTGGCAATTCTGTATTTCTATACACTCAAGGCTGTCTCAGTTGGATTATGATTTGCTGTCAGGCCCAGAAACACTTAATTCATCTGGTTCCCTTTCACCATGTGGCTTCTTATTCTCCCAAATTGCTCCATTCACTCCCTACTCAGCACCAAACAGCAGAGAAACACAGAGAGGCAATGTTCGCTTAATGAATTCTAAATATACATTGACATATATATCACTAGGTAAAACTTCACTCACATTATTTTGGAAGTTTCAATCCACCTGCATGACACTTATTTTCTTCATAAAGGCTGTCAGAGTGGTGGAGGCCAGTGAACCCAAGGCTCAGCAGCAAAGTTCAGAAGCCAAAAAACCAGAAAAATAGACTGGAAACAGTGACAAATGGAAGCACTGAGACTCACGTGCACAAGGGAGGCGGGAATAATTGAACACAGGTGAAACTCGTGAGGAACAGGGACAGACAGTCACAGGGATGGGAAACAGAACAAACCGGAAGTCAAGTTCTACAGAAAACAGGAAACACAGAACTCAGAATGCACGTTCAAAACAGAAGGCATGCACGGGTAAAAGTCAATGAACAAAAAGAGTGCAACAAAAATCCAACACCTCTTATCACATGGGGTAAAAAAATAAACGTCCTCACAAATGAATTTGACTTTATTTCTTTGGTTTCACATCTCTGGCAAAACAAAAGATGAAATTATAGATTAGTGATATCAACGTCCCTTATGCTTTGGAAACTCACCAGTTTTGTTCAATTCTCTTGGTAAGAGCGAGCTAATTAGAGCCTGCAGCTATTATTACTATGTGACCTGGTAAATCTGATACTCCACCAGATCCAGGTCATTTTCTCCCCCGTTGCTCATCGTCTTTTTATTGACGCGGTGTGTTGTTTGGCTGTGGATGTAGAGGAGTGGTGAAGAGCTGGATTACAGAGGAACAGGGAGATTATCAGTGCTGGCAGAGAAGCCCCGTGCGCGATGGTCCAAACAAACAAACACACGGCAGCTGAAAATGGTTCCGTGGGCCGGCGCTGAGGTATCGGTTCACTGCATCGCTCCGCTAACATCCCCTCATCGGTAGGCAGAGATAAGATGACCCTGATGGAGTTTGGGATTTGAACAGATTTAGTTTGATGATACCTGAAACTTAAACGGGGACAATGCCCCATGGTCAAACTCCATTAAAAGGAAGCCGAGGTCGGAATGACGCGTGGATTAAAGGAGCCCCTTCTTTTTGGGGTGTGGGGGTGGAGGGGTGGGGAGGTTGATGCATGTGCAGCATGCCAGCCTGATCCTGTTACCTGCTGCGTCTGCTGAAGCAATTCAGGCCATTGCAGGAAAAGCGAGCAACGTTGTATTTTTAAATAGCCTCGCTGCATTTGAGACCCGCAGCAGAAGGGACATCGAGCTACGAGACATTAAAGAGGGATCATAATGCTTTAGGGGTTTTTGTTTGACAAAACCCATTCGAGGGTGCTATGCCAAGATGCGTGCAAGCGGAGGAGAAATCACGTCCTCGCCTGTTTTTCAGCAGACTGTCCGATGAGGTAATATCTGGACTGACTGATGCCAACTGAGTCCAGATCTAAGTTATTACTGGACTAAAGACAGGTCAGTAAGTAGAGCCGCTTTGAAAAGCCACATTTTTCATCTTCCTTGACATTACATCTATTCAAGTGATGAGGCTACAGGATTGTGGACACGTCCACCAGCAGAAGACATCTACAACTGTTGACGTGACACGTCTCCATCCCTGGATCATTTGTTGTTGGTGTGTTTGTTGGGTGGGTGGTCGCTCTGTTTTGTTGATTTCTCATGGCTCTAAAAATACCCTCGTGCCCTTGTGATGGTGATGGGTGTGTCCTGCGGGATGCTGAGTCTTTATAACGGCACAGCCAGACGTCTCCAGATGCAATCACTCTGCTCCTCACAGTTTACACCTGAGAGTGGCAGCAGGCAGGTCATCGACGGTCATCTGATCGTGAGGCTTTCACTGCATTTGCAAAGGTAATGGGGACAGATTGTGGTGGGCGGTTTGGGTACTGAGCTTAAGATTGTGAGTGAGTTTTCTTTGACTAAAAATAAATGTGATGTGCAGGGTTTCTCTTTTTTTTTTATGTGTAACTGATAATATCTTTGCCCACAGTTCAGAGCACTTCCCATGGATGCTTTATCTACATATTTTGTGGAGGAGACATTTTGCATGAGTAGCAGAGACGAGGAAGAGGATGACGAAGATGAGGGAACTTGTAAGATGAACCGCTCTGGGTTGGACATTTTGAGTCAAACTGTGTGAGATCTGTGTGAGTGACTTTTAAACTTTTCAGACGAGTCACAAACTGAGGAAGCAGCCGACCAAAGGCCGACGCGGCCTCCAAGTTTATTCTGCAAAACCGACACAGAGGTTTTTCATTACGCAGAGCAGGAGATCATCATCGAAAAGGCTTTGGACTCAGAAGCGGGTGCGATACTTCCAGAGGTGAGTAGCACCATTCAAACTCAACATAACCTTTACAGAGATCCTAAAGCTTTTGGATCTCCACGTGTACCGCTAAGGATCAGTCTAGGTGTTGTTATGCTCTGAGGTACCACCTTCTGATTGTGTTGATGATGCTGACTACCCTCAGGCTTTGGCTCTGAGCCGCTACCTCGACACACACCGAGAACAGCTGAATCTTGCAGACAAAGCCGTCCTGGAGATCGGAGCAGGCTCTGGCCTCGTGTCTGTTGTAGCAGCGCTCCTGGGTACGTAAGAGGAGGGAGACTGTGATCCTCCGGGGGCCCCTGGGCCACAGCCTCTGTATGGAAGAACCTTCATAGAAATGACAAATCTATCCAGTCTACTGAGAGACACAAAGCAACTACAACAAGGCACAAACTGTCCACAAACCAAACACGAAAAGCTCATGAGAGCAACTCATTCACACACTTTCCTATTTCATCTGCTGTCCCTCTGGCTTTGCGGAGTGAGGATGCTTTTTATTATTTGTTATACAGAATGTAACTCACCGTTTTTCAATGAGGCACTGGTTAATTCACTCCAAAGTGCAATGATTTCTACCATCTGTCCTCAGGAGCGTGGGTAACAGCGACAGACCTCCCAGAGCGCCTTGACAGCCTGAGAGCTAGCCTGATCAGGAACACCAGGGGGCGTTGCAGACACACGCCCAAAGTAGCAGCTCTCTCCTGGGACTACAACCTGAAGCACACCTTCCCTACATCCCTCCACAGGTTCGATTACGTGCTGGCAGCCGATGCCGCCTACCACCACGACGTCTTCAATCGGGTCTTGGCCGCCATGAAGCATTTCTGCCGACCGGGGACGAGGGTGGTCTGGGCCAACAGGGTCGCGATGGAGTCTGAACTGGCTTTCACTGAGAACTTTGAAAAGGCCTTTCACACACGCTTACTGGCTGAGGACGGAGAAACGAGAATCGTCATGGCGACGTGCAGAGAGGGGGAAGGTGAGGATGAGCTGGAAATCAAGGGTCAGACGAGAGAGAGGGGGGAAGTAAGTAGGCCTGAAGGTGAGGAAGGACACAACCAGGACAGTAATAACGATGTGACAGAGTCTGAGAGAAGAGATGACGAGGAAGAAGGAGAAGAGGATGAATGTGATGAAGAGAAGAACACAGTCATCATAGAGGAGGACAAACCAAAGGATGGTGATCCAAACTGCAGGAGCACGGCGACCGATGAGAATGTTTCAGGTTAGTCTACAAGCCTTCTCCATCTCCACACAGCTTCTTCAAAGTAGATGTAAATGTCCCTGAAGTACGTTAGCAGCCCGTCCGGGGTGGGTAGGTCGCTAACCACGGGGGCCAGGGTTCTTTCTGGCAAACAAATACAGATGAAATGCCTTCCCCGTCAGTATCAAGTCACTGTGCATTTACATTTCTGATGTTTGAATGTGATGGAACATGTATTTGCAGGACAGGTGTTGGAGAAACAAACCGCTGCAGAGCAGGTCAGAGCGCCGGCCTGGACTCCCAAAGTCATTTTCAGCCTTTCTAGAGACATATACCACTACGCAGGGCAGGACATCGTCATTTATGAATCCATGGACTCCTTTGGAGCAGTCATGTGGCCGGCAGTGAGTCGTCTGTGCACGTGCTCAAGGTTTTCTTTACGTCTCACCTCAGCAGCGTGATGTATTCCTGATTCCTGGTTTGGATTTTTGGTGCAGGCGTTGGCTCTGTGCTCTTTCCTGGACCACAACAGGGAGGAGGTGAACCTTCAGGGGAAGACGGTGCTGGAGCTGGGGGCAGGAACGGGACTGGTCACCATCGTGGCCGCGCTGCTGGGTGAGCTGTCCTCACGAGTCCCGACTTGACAAAAGGCCGCCTTCGCCCCAGCACGACACTTAGACATTTGTGACAGGAAGACCATTAACTGAACCATCTCACCTCAAAATGTTTCTGATGAGCAAACACAAACTCTGATGCAGATCATTTAACTTCTTGTATGACCCCATTGTAATGTTCCCTGTTACCGTGGTGCTGGCGGATGACACGCGTCATCTTCGTCCTCAGGAGCTGCAGTCACAGCCACAGACTTACCCGATGTGTTGAGTAACCTCAGGGCCAACGTGATGAGGAACACCAGGGGGCGCTGCAGGCACCTGCCACAGGTTGAAGTCCTGTCCTGGGGCTACGACCTCGAGCCGTCCTACCCGCCATCCCTCTACAGGTACGACTACGTGCTGGCAGCTGACGTGGTCTACCACCACAACTTCTTAGACGAGCTCCTGGCCACCATGAAGCACTTCTGTCGACCGGGGACGAGGCTGATCTGGGCCAACAGGGTCAGGATGGAAAACGATCTGACCTTCACTGAGACCTTTAAAAAGACTTTTCACACACGTTTACTGTTGGAGGACGGAGATATGAAGATCTTCATGGCAATGTGCAGAGAGGGAGACACAGAAGAGAGGTTGGATCACTGAGCTGGCTCAGTGGGTCCAGGCCTGTGGGCCCTCAGCTCGCAGATTCCTTACATCACACTCCTGACTTGATTAGAATTTTTGTGGGCAGCATTGTTACTGGAGCTTTCACTGGAGCTTTTCCCTCTGAGCTGATGTCTTCTTGATTCCTTTAGAAAGCTTAATAACTCACTAAGATCACAAACATAAATAGCAAGAATGTGATTTGCATGTGGAAATAAAGGCTGTGCCACAGTTGAGAATGATCATGAGAATTTAGTGAATATATTTTTGGCTGATTGCATCTCTGATGAAATGCCCTTGTTCAGATTTTTTTTTTTTAAATGTTTTATACAGAAATAAAAAAATGCGCTTGGTTTCTCATTTGCTGTAAAATAAGTGTGTGAGAGCCGACCACTGATTCTTCCAAATCCTTTTTATTCAGTGTCATTTTCCTCGTTTGTGATTTGAATTCCATGTGAGCACAAAATGTTGCGACAGTAGCTCAGGTCTTTCCCACATGTTATGGAGGAAGAATGGGTATAAAATAATACTGACGGCATTCAACCTCGTCTCATCAACATTCGGGAAAACATTGGCATTTACTACATTTCGTGACTATAAATATAAACACTCGACACCCAGAAGTTACAAATGGTTCCCAACACCAGCCGAGTGCGGAACAACAGGTATGAGACGACTGTCTGGTGTCAGAACTGGACGGTTCAGTCCTGTGGTGAAAGTTAAGGCCATTCTCTGAGAGACTGTCATTGGCACCGCGTACTGTTGACTGCTGAGCCCTGAACATGACGTCTGTCCGAACCAAAACCCGAAACACAGGAGGAAGAAAAAGTGAAACAGGACAATGCAGAATAGGACAGAAAAAAAAAAAAAAAGATAGACATGCGTTGTTTCAAAAAGCAAAAACACTCTGAGAGGTCTGTGCTGAGGCTGTGGCAGAAAGTGAAAACAGGACACATCCAAAACCAGAAACGCAAAGCGTTGCTATACCCCCGGGTCAACGTGAGCCACTGATTTGCTGTGCGTGTATTGGTCATCCAAGAAAAGACTGATTATTCCCATGACGACTGAAGGCCTCGGACTGAAGCGGCTGCTTTTACATTCTCAAGTTTGCACCTTCCACTAGCGAGAGGACAGAAAACGTCAGGGAGAGAGGACACCATGAAGCAAAAACACTACTGTGTATCCTCATTTCCTTCTTCTACACAACGTTAAATTGTCCGATTTGCCATTTTTTAGTCTTACTGCTGAAAGTTTTCAGCCTTCATAATGAACATGAGAAAATCCTTCTTAGGTTGAACTAAACCAGAGCATGTGGCAGGAAATCACAATGAAGAAGGGGTCAACAATCACAAATACAAACAGCTGAATGTGTTTGTTCATATCCTTAGCATTTAGCTCAATAAGCTCGTGTCCTTGTTTGTTATGGGAAAAAATCAAAAGGACCATAACAGGGTGTTGACATGATTTAGCAACTCATCTAAAATTCATGTTCACTTAATGCTGATCATTTTCAAATGCATTGATTCTGGGCAGGTTTTCCAACTGATGATCAACACAGGTTCTCTTTCATGCTTGGAAGGGGAGGGAAGATGAGGATCATTCAGCCGCAACATGCAGCTTCATCTCTAGAAGTAGAGATGAAGAACTAGATTCTGCATACTGAACCTTTAAAGTCAGGTCTCGGGTAGTCGCCGCTATGACCCAAGTAAGATGAAGCTTCAGAGGAAATTGAAATAACCACTTAACTAAAATCTATTTTTTTAAAAACCTGTGTATGAAGAGTCCAATAATGTCAGACAAGATCAGCTGATCTTTCACCAGGACTCTCTCTTCAAGTATTGCTAAAACGTGATTGGAACCAGTGAGGGGAGCTCAGACAGATAGTAGCTGGGTGAAATAATGAAAACTGTTATTTTGGGCGCCATCGCTCACTGGAAGAAGAAACTGAATGAATTCAGACTAAATATTCATGTGGGAAAGAAATGAATGAAAACCAGATTATCTGAAAGGTGATCAAACAAGCACAATGGCTCTGTGACGTGAAGGAATCAGATCAAAACAAACAAACCACTGGCTCCATCCTTCAAAGTAAATGTGATTGAAAAAAGAAATAAAGCAGACTTCTGATTAACGACCCCCCCCCCAAATGGCTATCATTTCAGTCCATGTCCACAACATCTGCTCACAGGTTCACATAAAATCATTCACAAACACACTAAGAAAGTGGATATTGTCAAAATCCGGTTTCCTGACTAAAAATCTGCCAAATAAAACTATTTATCCGTACATCCTAGAAGACATGCATATATGCAAAATACATAGATTAGAATAATATTTGTATTATATACCTATTGCATCTTAATATTTTTATGTGAGCTGTGTCTGTACATTTTATGACATTGTGTACAAATGCAACATTTTAAATGCGGCAGAGAAAATAATCTTGACTACGACATGAACATCTTACAATGAAATGTGATGATCCTACTGCTTGCTCTGACTGCATCGCTTGTGTTAGTGAGGTCTGTGTGATGGCTGTCAAACATGGCCATTCAAGTAGCGGCAGCGTGACACGGCTGAACATGTCACGCTGCTGATACACGCTTAGAACCATAATGACACCAAAGGCTGATGGGAGAAATGACGGCAAGTGGCTGAGTTCTGACTGACGACTGAAAACCCTCGCACTGCCTCTTCTCTCCCATCAGAGAAGGTAAGGTACGTGTAGAAAGGCACCTCAGCACTGTTGTGTGTTGAAATTGTAAGAAGTCTAAAGATTCAACGCTGACTGTATAAACCAGGCCATCCAGGATCCACTGAAAACAGAGACGAGGCCAAGTTCCGTCCGAGCCTTGCTTCCTTTTGATTCCAGGATCGGGCTGACTTTGTGTCCTCAAATGTCCAAACATGCGCAGCAGCAGGCCCTTGTGACTTCCCACTGATGCATCATTCTGTTTTTATGAAAGTGACTAAAGTTTGTTTTTTTAAAGAGTTGGGACGAGTCCCTGGAGTCCACACTGGCCGTTCCACAGTATTTACATGAGAGAATGAGGTTATTGATATGGAGCGCCCACAGCTGAGGGAGGGGATTGTGTATTGAAAGCCTCCACATGTGTAGATAACACCAAAACAAAAGGCAACATCCAGCTACAGCAACACAAATACCTCTGTTGATATTCAAACAGCTGCGCTGTTCAACAAAGCAAAACAGTGTGCCAATCCGTTAACACAGTGTTCTCCTTCATTTTGGGGTTCACCTACATCTAAATTTAAAATAAAGAAACTTTCAGGAGGCAGCTGGTTGGTCAGATGCATAGACCATGTGACCCTGAGGGACACAATATGGAACTAACCATGAAAATGGCCATGGTGTACATGCAGGTGTTTGTGTGTATATGTGTTGTGTTGTGTTGTGTGTGTCTGTGTCTAGAAAGGTGTGTAGTCAGTTGGGTACATGACAGGAAGCCAGTTCTCACTGTAGGTCGCACAGTGCGTCCATCGTAGATGTCGCATTAGCTGGAGAATGAGAGACAGGACATGAGAAAATCATGCATCTTACAAAATTATTCAATAATTCATATTTTAAGGAATTTTATTCAGAGGTATCAAAATATCTAGCTATCTAATATTTCAGGACTGGGACAGACATCAGCCATGTGTGATACCTGGATGCAGTTCTTCATGTTCTCTTTGCTGGGCTTCTCCTCCACCATCTTGGAGGCATATTTTAAGGCCCGGCTGTACATCTTGTTCACGAGAGCGTGTTTATATGAAAACATCAACACCTGAGGAGTGGAAAAGGCAAAAGAGAAAATAAATAATGTGCATCACAGACATTCAACAGGTGGAAAATATAGTCAAAAAATTACAATATTGCCGAGTTATCTACTTCCATTTCTGAGAACGCTTTGCTCACCTTGGAGTCAGTTAGCTCCGCCCACTTTTGCACCTCCCAAAATGTATCTGTCAGAGCTTTAGCGACGTTCTGCACGGCGTCGTCAGAACTGCTCGCCACCTGCGCCCCACTCTCCCCCTCTACTGCTGCTGCTGTTGTAGTTGCTGTTGTTGTTGTTGTTGTTGTGTGTTCCGTGGTGAGGGCACCGGCACCTTCCTGGACTGCAGGGGGCAGCAGGATCTGGTCAGCCAGCGCACAGCCCTTCCTACACAGAGCGTCCAGCAGAGACGACTTCTGTTTCTCCATGTCACTGAAAGGCAGATGATCAAACAAAGGCAGAGAGATTTGGATGATTTACTCAGGGTTTCCTGGGGTTGTGTGGCAGAGGTGGACCATTTCAAAAGGATACATCAACAGAAAATAACTTTTCATGAACATGACTGGATGTGGTAAATGCCTCAGTGTAAAAGAAATCTGCCACCATTAGTGCAATATTATTATAATGTATCACAGTTACATTGTGTGGTATTGCTGCTCTGTTTGGCTGTTCGTTATTGGTTAAGTATGCATTTATGCAGGACTCATACAGTATTTCTACTCTTATTAGGATTGTTCAGTGTGACATACGTCTTGATAGACACGGCATCGGGCCGAGGGTCTGTCTTCATGGTGAGGTAAACAGCCAACGCCGTCTGGTCAATGTGGGAGATGACGATGTCAGCAGCTGCCACCACCTCCCTGAGACGCTTGACACGCTCCTAAACGCAAGCAGGGGAAGTGACTGTGAGCAGAGACTTAAAGACTCCAACGTCTGTGTTTCCTTCTTGCTTGTTTGCTCTGGTACCTTCTCTGAGTCCAGCTGGTGCAGTCTTTGCACATGCATTGGGAGGTAATCTGGGTAGTTTTCCATCAGTTCTTCATAGATGGAATTGGAGTCCAACCTAAACAGCAAAGAGGGGACAGGGAACACGGATGAGCAAGAACTGATGGAATAAAGCTACATTTAGACATGCCATGAAGTCCAGACATCTCCCTGAAACTTGTAAGGGGTTGTATGTGAGAACATAAATGTCTGGGTCATTTGCTTCAAACGGTTTTTGGACATTGTCCTCTCAGCTCCTACAGCAAAATGTGCAGAAATGAGTGAGCACGTTTCAGAGAATGTTTGGAAAAGTCACAGCAAGCACATGGTAAACGTGCTGATGCTGCTTCAAGATAAAGTGAGCAGCAGAGTAACTGAACACACTTTGTCATCCACTGAATCTTCAAGTCCCGCATGGCTTCTGCAAATTCATCTTTCACGTCTTTCTCTTTGTCAGCTTCCTTGTCCTTCTCCTTCCCTCCATTCTTTGCTTTGTTGGGGGCAGGAATTAGATGGTAGATGACTGGTACGATGTCCTGTATGAACACAAAAGAATTTGTTTAATCGAAAACCAGCAACTCACACATTTGACAAATTCTCTTTTTCTACGCTGAATCAGCAGATTCTCATTCTCATCCTCTTCCTACAAGCCACCTCCCTCTGGTTCTCTTTTATAACATTAACAGAAAGCCTTTTAAAACCCAGTTAAAGTTTTAGGTATCAATCACTGATTTATTAAAAATTTCACTGACCACCAGAATAATATTAACTACTTCTTCCAGCTATGACCAAAGTGTAAACTTCATACAACAACATTGACAAGTTTTGACAAGATTAATTGCAGATGTAACAAATCCCAACTTAAAGTGAGGAAAAGGCCATTTCCCAAATGGTAGGAGAGCAGTGGAAGCTCTGTTGTACAGTGTTTCTAGCTCATCCAGTACCTTTTTAAACTTTCCTTGTCGTTTTGCAGAGGCCTGCCCCTGGTGGTCAGAATAACACACAGTGAGGAAGAGAAAACACAAACACACCAAAAAGGATTCGCTCTTCGCTCTTCATTTGATCTGTCAACCTAATTCAGAGAGTCTGTCAGTCACCTACCTGTCAGTAACCCTCAGGCTTCTACCTCACTCAGACTGACAAAAAATGTTGAAGTGTGTGGAGACTTCAACAGTTCTCCAACAATACTATATGAAACAACAGAATTTATAATCTGATGATATGCGTTTTGTGACAGACAGACAATGTTGGGTCTAATGGTAAGCAGCAGAAATTGCTCAAGTTCCTAGTAACAAAGTCTTTTTCATTTCTGCTTTTTATTTATATGCATTTAGACAAACAGTATAATAGCTCAGACCAGGCCCATCCCTCCTTTTGGCTGAACTTTTCAGGTTACATGTAATAGCAATAGTGTGGTCAAGATACAGGTGACTACAATGGCAAATGAGACAGAAAAAAACATTAACCAAAAAATGGAAACCAGTTTAAGTAGCAAGAGACCAGACTGATCATCTGGGAGAAATGCATCTGACAGAATTAGAAAAAAAAGCACTGGTCTTTGACCCTGATGATCAGAACCACAACTACTCCACATATTTAATGACCGACTGAGCCCTTTTCCCTCAGGGTTTGTTTTCCATTCACTCAACTATGTGTGAAGATGCAAAAGCAACAATGGTGATTTTGGGCTCCTGAGGATCAGGACTTGACCACTGCTCTGAATTATAGAGATGAACAAAGAACTCAGTCACTCACTGCTTTCTTGCCATACTCGCTCTTGGGGACAACAAGGGAGCCTGAGAGATAGCAACCTGGACTCGTTCCTTTAGGGATCCTGAGCGAGGAAGAGGTAAAGGGGGGAAGATAGAAAGAATAAAGATTGATACATCACATTCACTGAAATTAATGTAGAGAACATTTTCCAAATTATATTCTTAGTATTCTGCACTGGGATACTTGCAGTTTAAGAGACTCAACAGAAATAGTACAGGCAGACAATGACTACATCACTATGTTAAATGTTATTAATTGTACAATTCCCTTTATGCTTTTCCTTTAAATATAACTGGATCCGTTTCCTGTAGATTGTAATAGAATGACAGCAGCCACAACCACAACTGTTTCCTCCTCAGTCATTTCACAGGGGAAAATAGAACTACCTTTAATTTCAATGCGGCCTCTTCAGTGAGCAGGCACCCATCACACCCATCAAATGATGCTTTCCTGTTATCATTTCAAGAATTTGAACTAGAGGAGTTTGGCCAGTTTAGACTCACTTGTCGTCTGGCAAGGCTGTGACGTAGAAAGGCTGAGTGGAACCGGGGCACAGGGTGACAGAGTTGGCCTTCTTCTTGGCCATGAGGGCGGCTCGATGAGCCTCGTACACATCTAGACTGAGGGTGGTGGACAGACGGTGAGACACCACAAACGGTAGGTCCTTAAGTCGCTCGAGCTCACTGGACTGCTCGTGGCGAACTTGCAGTCGCACGGTGTAATCCCCTTTTTCCAGCTTCAGGGAATACTGTGACAGACATAAGAGAAATGATACAGGTCAATTTATTAAGTTCACAAAAAGAACATAACCAGCCTTTTGTTGTCAGACCTATTAAAACCTGGTAACTGGAATAACTGGTAGAGATATGTGTTCTCAGTGTACCTGGTGTGGATAGGCGTCTCCTGAGCCCAGCAGCCTCTTGTTCTGATCAAACAGCATCCAGAGCTGACTGTCAAACTCAGACTCATACAGCAGCTCACACAGCATGGGACAGCTGGGGGTAACCTCTCCGCTCTTAGGCTGAGAACGGAACAAACAAAGATTATTAACACATTAAACACCTTAAAAACCACTCTGTTTCTTTGGTGTTGTGCTGGCAATACCTGGTGGAAACTGTAGGTCAGGGCTATCTCGTACAGTTGTCTGTTATTGGGCAGAACATCCCTCATTCCCAATGCTTTGATCTTTGAATTTAAAGGTCTAAAACCAAAGAGACAACAGGGAATGATTAACAACAATGTCATCACACAGAGATTTTTATATATGCATGTTTGCAAAAGAATGTCTGTTACCTGAGAGGCTGAACCCAGGACTTTAGGGTAATAGCGGGCGAAACCTCCTCGTACCTCAGAGGCGATGACACATCAAAACTTGTCACTCCCTCTGAGGCATGCTGGGTAGAAACACGCAAGGGTTAAAAAAAATAAGAAAAAAAATAACACGGTTACTGATTTGATTCTGTGTCTGTATTCTTACTATGTGCAAGGGAGATGGAGATGTGCTGAGTCCATGAAACGAGATGCTGTAGTCTACTGTGACGTCACCCAGGCTTGCCCACCAGCGAGCAATGCAAAACTCTACTATCCGGCCCGACTGGAGAGGAGACAAAAACAAACAGGAATGTCTTTCATATCTTTATATGCATGCATCTAAGAAATTGAGTTTCTTGCATTGGCATTTTTTAATAAATCTGACTGTGGCATATTTACTGAATGACTTTCATACAAACTGAGTCAAATAAATGCTTATCATAAATACGTACCAACACAGGAAAAGCCTCCGTTAATGAGCCTCTTTCCAATAGTGAAGAGAACTTGTAGAATTCATTAGCTCTGTACGCTTTCTGTTTGACCAGGTGCACGGCATGGAGAACAAACTTTGACGACACATCTCCTGAATGTGAGGTCAGTGTAATCTCTGCAGGACAAAGAGGAGAAGGAGGGGGTTGGTTAGAAAGGATTCAAAATGAAGATGTTGCACTGATACCATCAGTTTCATTCTGAAATGTAATATAAATCTCAAATAAATACAGAAACTAAAGTCAAGTTCTCAGGTGTTAACTTGGACTGGACGGTTATGTAGCACTAACCGATGAATCCAAACAGAATCAAATTCAACATGTGGGAAACCCTATGAGCCTTAAATTTATACTACTGGTGATAGAGAGTTTCTGAAGGGCTCACTAAATTAAATTACACTTAAAGACCATTGTAACTGGAGTAGAAAGCTTAAGTAATGTTTATGAGTGTGTTATGTTGCATCTTCATCACTCATTAACATACATAATTTATTAATCAATGGACATTGTAATTGTGTCAAAGTGCAGAGCACTGACCCGCCCAGGAGGCTCCTTGAGGAACGGTGATGAAGTGGCGTCTGATCTGACCAGGCCTAAAGTGGACATCTGTGAAAGACACCTCCTGATTTCGATTATCTGTCACTCTGAAGAAAGACACACAGATCTGTCAGTCACACAGACACACTGATGTAGAGATAAATTAAAAGCAGAATAAACAAAACTCACTTGGTAGGGATGATAACCGTGATGGGAACTCTGAACAGAGGGCCACAACTCGGTGCTGCTGTATCATAGCCACACACCTTTAACAAATCCCCAGAGGTCAGATTAACATCAACACAGACTCAACTGAGACAGCTCAATGTTCTCCTCTTCCTGCTCTCTGTCTTGTCATTACCTCTGTGTAGTGCACTCCCTCTCTCAGGCCGACAGGATCGATGCGTACGTTGACGTGCCGACACTGGTTCATTAGCTCTAGATGTGATGGACACTGGACCCAAGGGGCACCGCATGTGAGTGCCAGGTGCAGCTGCAAGGAGATTCGCTCAGAGTTTTCTGTGAAGGATATTAGAGAAAGAAGATTGTATTTTATGAAAGAGAAAAACACTCAAATGAAACACAGTGGTTGTGCTCCTGAGTTGGTACCGCACCTGTGTTCTCTGGGAAGATGGGCTCAATTCCTACTCCATGATCTGAAGGTGTCATAACATGGCATGGGTCCCTGAGGTAGATGCCTCTCTGTGTTCCCACACTCACTGAGAAGCCAAGGTGGCTTGTGGGTAAAGAGGCGTGTTGAATGAGGTAGTCCAATGCCTTGTCCACCTGGGAGGAAGTGGATCTTACATTTACAGCACTCACAGTAAAATAAAAAATAAAAAAAATAAAACAAGCCCCAGAAAAAGAAACTTCAGAATCAACAAACTCAAATTACCTGGATTATTCCATGGCCCTGTGCAAAAACCTCGATGTCATCAACCTTCAGAGCTGTGTTTTCCAGCGCTCTCCTCACCGCAGGTACAGAGGGCGGGATCCCTTTCTGCTTCAGCCCTTTACCAAACACAAATTCCAAACTAGCATTAGATTTCCATTCATGCACACTTGGAAAATATTCTCACACCTGATACTAGTACAAGAACAGACCTGAGAGGATAAGCGCGATGCCCCCACAGGCATTAGGTGATGACATGGACGTCCCGTTCATCAGCTGGGTACCACGTAGAGTCCAGTTGGGTACAGATGCAATGGCACCACCTGGGGCACTGATGCTGACCCCTAGGGCCCCGTCTGTACTGGGGCCCCTGGACGACCAAGTGTACTGGTTAGGTGGAAGTTTCTCCCTTAGAGAATATTCTGCCACCATCATATCTGGAGTCACATATGCTCCAACTCCTGTGGAGAAAAAGGAGAAAAGTTAAATTTTTGGAACCACAATTTTCCTGATCTGTGCATTTAATTTCAAATATTGTGTAGAATGCCAAGGGCTGTGGTGACTTGACTTGGGTGGAGAAATAAAATGTAATACGGACATCTTACCAATTTATCGCAAATATATCTTTAAAATGCATGTGTTATATATACGTGCATTCGTGCATGTACCTATGACACTGCTAGTGGTTCCCCCTGGGCAGCCGACAGTAGAGAGACAAGGGCCGTTGTTTCCTGCACTTGAGACAAATATCACATTGTGCTTCTGGACAGCCTCTGTGATCACCTCACAAATCCTCCTAAAATGAAAAGACATGACATATTTAAGTGGTCATAAATGTGCAACACTAATTAACACAAAAATAATGAAAATGAAACCATTGCTACAACTAAGGAGTACTTACCCTGAATTAGGCCAATGAGTGGCTTCTCCATAGCTGTAGTTTACCAGGTCACACTTGTAGTTGATTACTTCAATCATCTTTATGTGTTAGAGACAGGATTAAAAAAAGGTTAAAAGCTTAAAAACAGCAATTAAAGTTAATATCCAGAGTCTGTGCAACGTACAGCACGGATTAGTCCTGTTCCTGTTTCCATGGTGCTAAGGCGGGTGTCTCCAATCTTCAAAGCCAGGATTTGGGCACCAGGGGCCACACCATTGCGCTCTGGTTCATCTGGGAAATAACCTGCTGCGATGCTCGCCACGTGCGTCCCATGAGCCCCTTTAAAAATCGTACAGATAAGCTCAAATGAAGCAAAAACAATGGCGCTGAACATCTTTCATGTTAACTGTTTTTGGAAAAACTGAAAAACAAATATTCATCTTGTGCTAGGATTGTCTTACCTCCACTGGTAACAATGCAGAGTGTATTCCCCTCATCATAGATATTAACAGAGTAGTTAAGCATCTCAGCATTTCCTAATGTGGCGTATTCTTGAGTCTCTCTGTAGGAGCACAGCACAGTGCACTGGGACAGATCTCCACATTCTGAAGTGTCCACGACAGCCCTGAAAAAGGGCAAATTAAATCAAAACAAATTGGTAACAAGTGTAGAAAGAGATGACAGACTCATTGATTATGATGGAATAGATGTTGTTTGGGTACCTCCATGTGACTCCGTCATTCCAAAGCACACAGTCATATACAGGACCAGGATCGCTGTACTTCTTTTCTAGAGATGCCAGCAGCTCTGACTGACTCTGCAGCTCTTCCTTCTGCAACTTCTCCATCTGGAGACAGAGAGCAGAGTTGAGGGATACATATGAATTTGACATATTTAAAAAAAAAAAAAAAAAAAAGGAAAACCAAGAGCTCAGCTTCGCAGGTCAAACCTGTGAGGGCGTTGGGTGAGACAGGTCAAACTCTTCTGTCTTTCGGGAAGCTTCAGCAAGCGCTGCTCTGTGTGGTGGGTCCCATATTTTCTCCTTTCGCTCTTTCTAGAAAACAAATGTACATGGGTGTTAAGAATTTTGACAGCAACCAAGAAACCTAAGGTCTACTCTAATTGAATTACAGATTGGATAATGTACAGCTCTTAGTAGTCACTCATGAATATATGTAATGAAGTTCATTTGATTTGATGTAATGGGTGTCACTTGAAAAACAGTCACTGAAAGTCTTATTTAATCCATACAAGTTTAGTAGTTATATATTAAAAAGGAACAAGCACAGAGTTCAAAAGTTAAAGCCACAGCAGAACTTGTACAGAAATAACGTCCCTGTCTTCCTACCTGTATTCTTTCTTTAAGAGCCTTAGGGAAGAATTCGTAGCCATTTTTAACTCCAATGCGATACTTCCCTGAAGGATTGACCCAAGCAGGAGGGATCTGGAAGACAGAAAAAGACTTGGTGTGAGACAGATGTACAGGACAGTGGCTGCAGCTCATCTGTCTTTTTTAATTTATCTCAATATCAAATGATGGCTGACCGTGAGTGTTCTGCCAGAAAGGCCTGTGATTGTCCCGTCTTTAGGTTCTGCAACTGTGGTCATGTTCACGTCCCCGCTGCCTGTAGTATCGATGATATCGATGATCTTTGGCTTCCCCTCTGTTGTGACCTAAAAGAACAACAATCATTTGGACGCAGCGCACTCAGTAACACAAAACTAAAAACCACAACCTGCCACTTGAATCTGATCTTGAAGCCATCCAAAGGGGAGTATATTTGTTTACACACGAGACGGGATCGAATCCAGTCTCTTCCCTTTTAAAACAAGGATTACAGAAAGACAACATGTGTCTAGAAATAAATGGCGCACCTTATGCCATTTATTTAACTTAGTTAACTTCGCAGCACCAGCAGAACTGTGTGATAACCATAAACAAAGTTAGCTTTGTGAAGCTAGCTCCCACAACTCCAGTGTGACTTGGCAGTTAACGTGCAGCTTCGACCGACCCATTAATGCCCACTGACCGGCTATTGGTTATTTTAATAAACTTATATGAAACTAGTTCCCACTAACAGTGCAGATTCAACCTCCTGACAGAACAGCGTGTGTTTACTGAGACAGATGAAACAGACTAATGCAGAATGTAGCTGCTAGGCTAACATGCTAGCGTGATTGCCAAGGTAATAGCTACTGTAAGTCAACTGTAAACTATTCTGGCCTTTAAATGTCAGGTTGCAACCGGAGAAAATATATTTCATTGATTATTTTTTGTTGACGTAGCTGTCATGAACGCTATGAAGCTCATTGCCACAGTTGGCGTGTGCGTAAGTCGATGCTGGCAAGCTATATAGCGGTGTATGAATTGTGTGAATGAGTGGGCCCTTTAGCATTGCTTAGCCAGAAGCTAACGGACTAACGTGAGGGAGCCGGTCGGGTTTACCTGCATGCCGGGGGCCCCGGGGTCCACGCCGGTGTCGAGGATCGCGACGAGCACCCCTCGGCCATCGTGCTCGGGGAACCTGGTGAGGTAAGACGCGGCGCCGGTTTCTTTCTTGGGAAGCAGCCCGTGGAAGGGGAACGGTTCTTCGGTGGAGTGAGCAGCCATGATCGGATGAACGACGGTGGACACAAAGCGGAGAGATGGGGAGTGAGAGACGAGGAGCGGAGTGGGGTTAAAGGGTTAAAGGGGCCGGGCGACTGGTTCTCACCCGACTGACCTGTTTCCATGAAACTGTGTTTAATCCAGACATCAACTGTGGATTGTAAACACAAACCCAGCACGTGTGTTTACTAAACTACTGCAGATGAAAGTACACTATTGAGATTTACTCCTCACACACGTAATGATACCAGTATTTTCTAATATATTATTATTCTTTTATGAAATACAATTCTTCCCACAAAAGACAAACTCACTGGAGTCAAAAAGTCATGTTCCCACTATTTGCACGAATACTATAAAAGATCAGATGACTTTCTCCCGACCCATTTGAAAGAATATAATATTTGTGATTGTTCCACAGTTATTCTGTGTCGATTTATATTTTCTATAAATAAACAAAGAAAGAGACTTGACTGATACCTTCTTAACCTCACCTGCAGCTGGGTAAATTATCTTGCTTTCAGCCACTGTGCTGTGATTCTTTTCCACTATTGTGCGGTCAGTTGGTTTGCAGCACCTGTAATAAAGCTTTGATTAACGTTACAGCTTTTGAGGTGGTGAAGTTGAACCATTTTTTTAGTTTATAATACTTTAAAGCCATGCATCCACACACACAGCATGCCAGCCGCCAATCGAACCAACAACAACAACTCAACCGTCCAGTTTCTCTTTTCTTTTTGTCATGCATGAGGGGTTTCCATATTAATCCTCATCTAATAAAGTTGATATTCTTGCCACCGTTTTTCAGGCCGTGATCTACAGCTCTCTCCCGTGACCCATGTGCCACCGAGCGTCCATTCCAGACACCCGGAGTTTCCCTCAACCGTGGGACTATAGTGTCATCTGCTGGATCGGGAGCGGTACTATTTTCTCCAAAACAGCAATATTTCATAGAAATGCACGAAAATGAGGAACGCTTCACGAATTTGCGTGTCATCCTTGCGCAGGGGCCATGCTAATCTTCTCTGTATCGTTCCAATTTTAGTATATGTGAAACCGAAGTTTCACGGTAGTCCCATGGTGACGAACCTCTTATAAACACCACAAAGTCGGACTTGTATTTCTGTTATGGTGTCCGAGCGAGGTGCTCCGGCTCGGACTTTGAATGGAGCTCAGGCAAAAGCAAACACACATAGGCATATAACAATGTGTGTAAACCTCTCTATCAACCGCATTTATGTATTTATTGAATGCTGAGTTGTTGAAGCTCACGGGGCTGCTGGGAAATATGCAAATCAAGTCCTTCGCTGCGGCCGTTTGATTGGTAGGCTGCAGGCGAGCGATCAAAGGCTCCACCCATAAACCCGTCTTTGAAAGGAATGCGTGTTGCATTGTTCACCGCCCCCCGCGAGTCACACCCGCTATTCCTTGACCTCAATGGAACCAGGGCCAGAGCCCTGCCCTGGTAGGGGGAAGGGTGTAAACATTGCCCCCATGACTGTCAGTAGAATCACAACATGCACTGCCTCACAGTGGTATGATCCACCCTTACCCTGCCGTCTGCTTACTGTCTGCCGATGAGTCACAACTCTGGCACAGTAAAATAAAAACACAGGATGTGTGGGTAGGCCCGGGAACTAGCTCCGTTCCTCCTGTCAGAGCCTTGGCCTGGGGGAGCGGCGGGGAGAACCTGGCCAGTGTTCCTGGCTGTGAGACCGGATTCTCCAGTTCAGTGTCGAAGCGCTCGCTCTCATTTCCTCACCGCCACAGCACACAACGTGATCATACTTGCTGCTGAATCTGTTCTCACTGGAATCTTGTGGACTTTAACACGTCGACCACAAAATATTACAGATCTGATACTCCCTGTAGCTTCTTCCTCTCTGGTTTTGTGCTCCAGGAAGGAAGGAAGGAATACTAAATAAAACTGGAATCACGAATGGAGGCTGTATTTTTTTCATAGATAGCTATGATGGCATCAACTTGGACATGTGGCCGGTCCTGTAAGGAGTCAGGGAGAAGGAGCAGAGGGAGGAGGATGAGGTAGGAACTCTCCTCCACTCCCACTGCTCATTTCAAATGTTGCATGTTGCTCATGTTCGCTTAAAGACTCAGATGACACTAGATGGCGCTATAACACATACAGTCGTGTGATTGCTGCTGTCACTGCTCCTTGATCTCCAGTCATTCTCAACAAAGTTTAACTTTATTTCAGAGTAATTGGATTCAGATTTTAAACTGTGGTAAAAACAACCTAATACACAAGGATTCACCCGCAAACAAGACAGATAGAAGTTTGCTTTATTCTTTCTCTCTCCATCTAAACCTCACGTCACCTCTGATCTGAGATCAACTAAATAACTATTTGTCATATAAACAATCAAATACAGCTCATATAAGATATTGTAAAATGTTTGAATGATTAGTAACACTGAAACTGAGAAAGAGCTGTATCTGGATACCGGCACCTGTTCTTCATGTATGAGTCTGTAACCACACTAACAGGCGACTGCAGGTTTTTATTGTCCACAGATGACGTGTAGTGGGAAAACAACCAAATCAGAAACAACAGCTCGGCTTACATGAGATGGATGTATTCATTGTGACTATATGCACTCTGAGACATTAAAGCTGTGTTGTGTGTTTTCCACACACATGCGCTGAAGCTTTGATTCATGGTCTATTCATGGAGATTTAATACGTCTGTCCCATAATACCAGGATTAATTCTGCAAATGTCAATCGCCATCGGCTCCCCTCAGTGCTCATGCCCGTGTTCACCATATGCACTGACACTTAACCCATTATGCCACAGAATGTGCTCATGCGAGGGGAAAAAGAGCACACGCCACAGAAGGGCGGGATTCAGTACAGTTATTTTAAGTGGGCCGACGCCCTCAACCCCTGCTCTGGTGGCTGTGGCTTTGAGCGTGATAAAACAATAGCATCCTTTTCACTAATCTACTTAGAATCAGCATCTGCCCTCTCTCCCTCTGTCAATGGCTGTGCATCATCACGCAGTCACACGCATATAAATGAGACCTGCAAACCATGATGCTTCTTTGCTCTTTTAAGAAAACACACACACATACAGTCATAGAGGACTTTTAGGGACATTACCCTAACCGTGACAATATTAACCACTAACCTCAACCCAAACAGTAACATTAACCTAACCTTAACTACTGACCCACAAGCTGGCTTTCATCCAGCGTTGTTGTCCCCAATTGCATCAGCTTTCCCCCAAATAGTTGGATTTTTTTAAAGAAGCTTGTGACAAAATACACACACCATACACACACATGCACAGGCTTGAGGTTTAGTGTTTACCACAGGGCGTAGTCACAGCTCAACCTTCAAGCCTTATATGCGATGATATTGCCTCCTTTGACTTTTGCATCATAGTCAGACTTTATGGGGATTTTAAATGCAAAGCAAACTGGAGTGCTCTCCATTTACCTACTGTTTCAAATCATCTAGAAATGAAGTTCCAGCGAAAAGACCTCCCCCGTTTCTCTTTGAGCAGCACAAACATGCAGCTGACAGGATGTGGTCGACACGCCACCATCAGGTTTTTCACCAAAATGAACTTGGAGAGGTTATTTACGCAACATGGTTGATACCATGGCTCCTATCAAGGACAGTAGTTTAGAGATAGTCAAATGTACACAAACTGCATCACTGATATGCAGACTCCGGCACAATATGCACAGTCAGTGGAAACGGTTGCATGAGTCCACCTCTAATTTGTGATAAATAAAATACACTTAACATGCACGCTACATTACTGCCATGGGTTTGATTATGTTTGTGAAACATTGGACCTTTGTAGACCTTAAAAATGGTGGATATGGATTCTTTGTCACAACTCAGAGACATCTGAAACCAGTGACAAGAGGCCTCCACTGGTCATTGCTTTAAGTAAGAGGTCAAAAGTCCAAAAGATTTGTGGAAAACTGGACTGAACTCAAAAATAAAGACCTCTATGCTGTGGTGTAGTACGGCACCTTTCTTCAGTATCGTAGCTCAGAACGAGTGATTCTGCCAAATGGGACTATTTAGCTCTATTATAAAGTGCTGTAGCACCCATATGAAACAGAAACGTAAACTCCCTAAGATTTTAGTCTGTAGTTGAGTAAACATACTTTACTTGTCACTGCTACCAGCTTTAGTCCACAGCAGGGTTACTGCTGTGTGTGATTTCTCTTTTCAAAAGTCTGACAGAGCTTCAGGAGTGACGAGACATGTTGCCTAATTAGATTTAGAGCTGTTCTAAAGGAGTCCCAGCTAATCCCTGCACATTGGACGGCAGCAGAAGCACTGCAGCTCACTCCTGGTAGAAACGGTTGTCTCCGTAAGCCCCATTTCTCAGCTGGGTTGGGCTTGGCCAGTGGAGTTTGTGCAGTGTTCCAGACCAGAGTCGGGTTATTTTGAGGACTGTGGTCATGGTGATCTCAGAGGTGTGGTCCAAAAGGCTCAAGCGTGGGCAGACGATGACCCTGCACCTCTCACCTGAACAGAGCTCACAGTCTGTCCAGACGTTCCTCCCACTGTACACCGCGTCCATTCATCCTGGTAAATCTGGCCCAGGATCAGCGTCAGCTGGGGAAGGGAGACCCCTTCCCTGTGCGGCCATGGGGCTGCACTTGAAGAACTTTCCTGCGGACGTCTGCGTGACCAATTCAACTATAATAACAAACTTAGTACTAACAGAATTTGTGAATTAGCAACAAATTCCATGCAGTTTACATTCTTCAATTGCTCAGATGTTTGGAAAAGCAATTGTTAATCATTTTCCCCACAGATATGAAGCTGTTTTGTGGCTTTTTCTATTTGAGGTCTACAGAATCGATCACAGGAAACAATCAACACAGATCAAGTGGAGTCAGGCCCAGGCTGCAGTATGTGGGGCCCCTACAGGGGGGATCATACTCACACTCACCGAACGGCCTCAGGTGATGTTTCAGTTCTCAGAGAACGTGAGGGGACATAGAAGTATGGTTCCAGTCAATGCTTAAATTCATGAATATGTTTCAATCATTCAACATTATAAACCAGTTCCGGTGAATTCAGAGTCGAACCAAGCAATTCATGAGGACATGACAGAGGGGCAGGGCTTAGCAGGCATAGTATGAGGGGTGATTAATGCCTATGGAATCCAGTGGCACTGTAGCCTGTGTATGAGGGGGGATAAATACCAGGGGATGAGCAGGAACACAAGCACTGTGTGTTTGGTAGATTATTATTATGACTGGTACGCCACAAAAACAACTATTCCTACTTTTTCAAATATTTTAAGTATGGCATCTTTTTATTTGCTCACCACCATCTCAATCACTTCAAATAATATTTCTAAACCAGTCAAACGACACCCCCCCCCCAAAAAAAAATGTCATTCAGACCACTGTCATCAAACGTTTGCGTGGTTCATCATCAGCATATCTCCGATGACTATTATGAGCTTTGATAACCTGTGTGTGTGTGTGCGTCCTGTCGAGTGGGCGGGACTTGGTCCACAGTCCACTTTCTTCAATGACACCACTTTCTCTCCGCCCCCTTGTAGCGCACCCTAATCACCCCCCATACATAATGTGGGCGGTGTTGTGCGGAGCCACCCCCCCCATGCCGCTGCCGCTGCTAACCGCTGCACTGGAGCCGACGTCCCGCCTGCACTCACCCAGCCAGCAGCGGCGTAGGTCGGGCCGGAGTGCGATCGTTGCCCGGAGAGCATCGATGTGCAGATCCCCTGGAATAACCGAGCGCTGGAGAGGCCGGAACCGAGCACCGTGGAGGACCGCGTTTGCATAGCCGCAGAAAGGGAACGGGCCACGGCGACAGCATGGCGGTGGAAGAGGAAGGTCTCCGGGTTTTCCAAAGCGTTAAAATAAAAATAGGTAAGAGGAAACACATGAGGAAAATGATGAGAGGAAGAGGAAATTATGCACGGGCCCAGGCAGCGAGGGGCTCAGATGTGCTCTTGTAATTCAGATCACACGCTCCTCTCCTGTAACACTGGGAATGTGAACGAGGGAGGATTTTACAGTCCTGGGGGAGACAAGGGGAGGGGGGGGGGGGGGGCTCCAGGCAGCTGGATCCCGGATCCACATCATGTGGGTTAGAGGGTTCCCATGTGGAGCCTGGAGCAGAGGGGCTGATGTTCGCCGCGAAGCCTCCGCAGCTGCAAACATCTGCTGCGGACATCCATTGCTCTTTAGCTGCAGATCACACAGAGCTTCAGTCCACCTCAGCTGCAGACACCCATTCATGTTATTGCACACCCCCTCCCCCTCAGAGCCGCTTCATGCTCCACTGTCTTGCTATTGATTGTTAGCCTAGATTGCTATATTTAGATGTGAGGCTGGTCTCCGGTGGGTACCCCTGGTTTGTGCTGCATGCAGGTCTTGTGAATGGAGAGGGGTTGTTTCAGAAATGACAGGAATATCCAACTCCCTGATGTAGAATTTGAACAACTGCATATCGTGGACACCACGCATACACAACATACTGTTATAGATGTGTGGAATTCTGAAATAGAATAAGACAAGATGAGGCTGTTGTTGATTCCTGCTAGCTTATTCCAATATAGTGAATTATAGAATACGGTGAACACAACACTCAATGTTAAGTTTAAAGTCTGAGATAAGCGTGATATGAATTAAATGAAAATACGAAGTATTTATCACACTGTTATGTATAAAGTGTTGGCGTCACTTGTTTACCCGTAGTCCTCCTCGCTGAAGCGACAACAATAACAATCACATAGCTTAAAATCTAAAGTCACTGTAAACGCAGTCTCTGTTTACATAGACCTAGCGTGTGCTTTATTCGAGTGAGGGCGACGGTTAATGGTTATTGTCATTAATCTGTAGATTATTAGATTAAACTATTCTGTTGAGGGAATCATTTTAAAATGTGGCCTGACCTGTCAGATGGCTTTAAGATATTCCATTAGATATTCAAAGCAAACTGTCACTTCGTCCTGTGTGTCGTGTGACTGTTATCTCAGATCACTATGGGACGTTTGGGACTGTTCCTCCGACATCTGGCACCCATTTCATCCTGGCTGTGCTTTCTGGTTTGTTTTGACTCCAAACATGCGACAGAAGGGATGAGCGGAAGAAAAAAAAATGACAACAAACAGACTGTGTGGCGTTAGCGTTAGAAAGAAACTCTCAGGTGGGCCGTTTCTTCTTCGCCTGAGCTGATATAACAAAGTTGGTGTGTGTTGTTAAGATCCTTACCTGCTGTTCAAACTGGCTGGAAGGTCCCTGGAACACAGCTGGAAGAAAGAATCACCCAGAGCGGAGTTAATCAAATGGTGCGAGTCCCTGTGAGGTAATGTGCTCTGATGTGTGACTCCAGGGAAAGTTGTAATAGTTCAATCACAAAGGCCTCATTATTTTTGGTGCGCTTTGTGAATGGACGTGCTGTCATTCAGCTCTCTGCGTTCCTGAAGCTAGAAACAGAATGACTCCAGGAACTCATTTTGTCTCCTACTAATTTACTTCTATTACTTCAAATACAGTTGTAGAGGGAGTGGAAGTACAATTACCACTGTACCACAAATCATATGATGGTTCAGAGTCATCCAGAGCTGTCAAGATCCAAATGAAAACATTCCATTCTTACACATGGCCCCTCCTGTATTCATGATTTCGTTCTAATATTTATCTATAAGGAGCATGTTAGCTAGCGGAGCTATAATTGAATAAATGTTTAACGTGCTATAAGTAGGAACACATGCTTTAAGAGCTGTTTGGTCCTAATGTGAGAATAGTTAATGTCACTTAAAAAAAACAAAGGCACGTTATTAGTTGCCTATAACAAACTGTGTAACAGCCATGGAGGCGATTATAATCGCTGCTTTGCCTCACTGCTTAATATTCTAATTCTACTGTAATGAAACATTACCAGGAAACTATGTCATGCCCATAGTGACATTAAGGAAATCGTAGTATTCAGTCATTTTAAGTTACACTGTGCTACCTGAGATGTCTAGGTGAGTACAGGGTAAATGAGCTGCATTCCTCCACTGGTGATATTTGAATAATAAGGAAGAGAGTTTGTTATCTCTTTTTGTTACAGTTTACTGGCACTCATTAAGAACATCCATGCTGTTGTCACTTCCGAGTCCAGACTCAGTGCTCGCTCCTCTGTGCAGCCACAGGGTGACAACAGTCCAGTTCACACTGTGTGGTTACCTAGCAGCAGTCGTGCTTGCTGTCAGTCTGATTCCCATGGTGCTCTGCTCCCAGTTATGTCTGTGTAACCCTTGCCTCACATTGTTTTCATCAGAGTCTTGTCCTTTGGCATGAGGCTGCGGTCGGCCGATGACTCAGAGCTGAGGATCTGCCACATATTTGTAGCAGAGAGAAGGGGGCGGGGGCGGTTATTATTGTGACGCTCTGCCAGGTGATGACTCCTCTCAGTTTCCTGGTGATGATCGTGATTTTGGAAACCGAGCTGCAGGGCCCGAGCCTGTCTGGGGAACACAGGAAACAGGAAACTACCCCCAATTCACTTCCTGATTGGCTGGAATAGACTACAAAAGAATTGTGTTTTTTCCTGCATGGCAACAAGCTAATACAAAGCAGATGTAGTGAGACAGAGCGGGGGGACAAAGGTGGTGTCTCTCATACAGGAGCAGGCTGGGCTTCGTCTGTCAGCGCTCTGAGAGACGGGGGCACAGCTGGAGTCGGGACTTTGCCCTAATTAACAACAACATATGTGCACCGGACCTTTCTGTCACTGGGAGAGACATGGTTGATTCCCACTCATTAAAATAAATGACTGATCTGAACAGCTAATATTCCACAGTCGGCACATCAGTGGTCACCAGCTCATCTGCTGCGCTGACAAATCGAATTCCGCAACATTAAAGGTGCTAAAGAGGAAATTCTCAGGGTAGCCATTTAATCACACAATTCAAGATGAGGAAGGAAATGCACTGGGGATGCTTGTTACACCAGGGAGCTACACAACAAAACACCACAGGGTACACAGAATTCTACATTTTAATTGAGTTTTTCCAAATATACCTGATGGGTTAATGTGCATCGTCACTGGAAACCGAGAATAGGATGCTAATTAGAGTGGTTTGAATGAACCCCAACAGGGAAGCTGTCGGCCAAAACAGAAACATGAAACAGTTCCGCTTAAAGCTTGGTGGGTTTGTCATAGTAACCTGTTCCATATTACACACCCTTTGATTTTATTTCAACATTTCAGCTGCCTAAAACATACTTGTGGGAACATTAATTAGGGCATTTGTATGTCTATTATTGTTGTTTCATTAGCGCCAGCAGTGTCGTCTCTAGATACAGTACGTCGCTGCTTCCAAGCCAACAGTTGAGATCCTTTCAGTGGTCACTCTGTGCCTCCCACCAGATGTCTCGTCCCAGGAGAAGTTAGTGGATTGGCCTGAGAGAATATCTCATGTCCACATAGCACCGCCTGGCCTCACTTCTCTGCTTAAGCTACTTGATCTGCTCTGTGTAAAAAAAATTGTGGAAATAGTGTTCGCTGCGCGGATGACAGTAAAATAAACAGTAGATTGCATTTGGAAGCGGGGAGAGGGCTGAATTCAGGCAGCTCAGGCCACGGTGAGGAGGGAAAAGTCATTTTGTAGTGACAGCAGCCCCCCCCCCTCCCTTGACAGCTGGCCAGCAGAGGTTCCCAAAGTTCCTCCTGTCCAGACTGAATAGGAGACATGGGGTGGCGAGGGGGGGGAGTGTTTTAGTTGAGAGTGATAACAAGATGCATGTGAGGCCCTAATATAGTGATTGCGTTATGTTGTCTGTGGGGAAGTGTTTGTGTATATTCTCCATTTTGTCCTCGAGGGCCGGCTCTCTGGGAAGCAGTTTGCTGTAAACGTGTGTTGACGCAGAGCGTGTTTCGGTTCACGCAGCTTTAGGCTGGTGGAATAATCCAGGCTGCGTTCAGCAGCTCTTCCTGCACTCAGCACAGTACCAGGAACCACGGGGAGGTATCGCCACAGGCCCAGCATGCAGGGCCAGCAGTGGTAAATAAAGGGCTGCGCTGCTTTGCCCAGAGTGCCGCCCCTTCAGGATGTCCTTCAGGTGCCCCGTGGGCGACGCAGGCCCGATCCCTCGCTGGAACGACCTCTACCTGCTGGCAATGACACGAGACTGCAAACATGCACTCGAGCGTCGAGAGAAACTTCATTTCTGTAGCAAATTAAATTAGGTTTTGCAAGAGCGTTACTCACCTCTGCCTACATGAGTAGTGTCAGCTCACCACATTGCACTTTCTTTCCTGCGATTGCAAAAGATATCACACGGCCTCACTCTTGCGTGTGCCAGGCCTGTGTGTGCGTGCGGCTGCGCGCAGCAGAGACTGACGGCAGAGTCGACCTTACTCTGCGTTTATTTCTGGAAGTCAAAATGTAAACAGAGTGTTTTGAGAATCATGTGAAAGAATGGAGCGGTTGCTGAGGCTCAAACCTGACCTGGACACACAGACCTGAGGAAGCAAGCGTGTCCGCTTAGCCTTTTGCTTGTACTTCTAACTTCCCTCATCTTTAAATGAGCACGCCGGCTCTCGGATCATGAAGCTGATTGTTTCCGGACAGTGTAACCTCACTGCATGTGTCCCGTTTGCCCGGTTGTGTGTTTTACTTTCACTCAAATTTTCCATCGAGACTAACGGATCCGTGTGAACATTAGCTCCAGACTCCGCTGGGCAGCGAGTGAGTTTGATCAGTAACAGAACACCAGTTTATCACCTTCAGCTTTTAACTCTCATGCTGCTCCAGCGACTGTTGCGGTTGTGTGAAAAACCTCAGCAGCTCAGCTGGTTTCAGTGTGGGGTTGTTTCTCCTTGGTACAGCCAGTAGCTCTTAACTGCTGACTGTGACCAACTAATAAACTAAATCGGCTGCTAAACCAGACAAATCATGAGCAGTGACACTGACGGCGACAGGAAATGTGTCGTTTCGTCTGCTTTCTGTTGGAACCACAGCATTCTCCCGCTTTCACGTCGGCAAGATCCCAAAGACTAAATACGCCAGGCTTGATTACAATTTGGAGACCTGTTTCTTAATGATGCTGATATGGAGTTGCTATAACATAGTTTCCTGCGCTTGAAAGCCTGATGAAACAAAGAGAGTCAGTGTTGTTTTGTTTTCTTTCTTGAACAAAGCTAAAGGGCTGCCATCTTGCTCATGTGGTGCCAGAGCACAGTGGTGATGAGCGGATAGAGCCATGGTATCCAGATCCTCCACGAGTCGGTCTTAGCTGTTAATCCTTCATTAAACAATCAAACACAGTGTCACAGGAACTCTGTGTCATTTCATTTCTATGTCCAGTCAACTAACATGGAGGACGCGGCAGGCTTATGACTTATTCTGGAGCCAGCCACAATCAATACACGAGAAATGTACTTTTGGGAAGAAATCAAGTTAATGAGTTTGTTTTTAATGAGTTATTTGAAGCCATAAAAACAAACCTTGATAGCAAACACCCACGTGAGCATCGACAGGGATGATCTGCATTTAGCAGCAGGTTGCATTAGGTTGCATTAGTGTGGAAATGAACAAAGCTGAAAAACAGATGAATGCGTCAGATGCCGTAACGCTGAAAAACAGACTGGATTTACATCTTGGGAAAGTCATGAAGGAGCCATGCAGCGGCCCTGAGGGCGAACAGCCGCAGAGTAGATGTGTTTGTGTGTCTGAATGTTGTATTTTTACTTATAATCGTGCTTGTGTGGGTTCTTGTTTTAATTAAGGATTAACAGTGGGATTATATTGTTTAGGTTTCACTCCTTTCCCTTTCTCATGGTGTCTCCATCTGCAGCACACACACACACACACACACACACACACACACACACACTGACACACATTGTCAGGGGTAACTGGGTTGTTCGCTGCTTTTAAGCTACATCTTGGATCCAGTCAAAATTCCATTCTCCTCATCTCATTTCCTGTTGTACTTTCTCCAAAGCTAACCGCTCGCTGCTTTTCTATCTGGCTGAGGTCTCTCTCCCTCTCTCGCCCTGGTTTGTACACTGGCTGTATTTCTTACTTCTCTCTAAGCCTCTGTTTCACGGGCCTGAGCGCACTGAAAGCGCTTCACGCCGCGGCTCCTCTAACGTGTTCATGTCGGGAAAGATTACGAGTCAAGCGGAGCTGTGGCTGAGGAGGAGGAGGAGGAGGAGGAGGGAGTAGAGGAACAAAGCTCCGCGTTCACTCTGTCCAGAGCGCTGTTTTGAAACACTTGTGCTTCCTCATTTCTCGCCCGCACTTCCTTACACACGGCATCAGGATTGAGACGAGGAGTCAAGTCGTTGGACGTGTTGGTCTGCGTCTTTGGGGGCGATCCTCTCGTCATCATTGGGTCCCACAGCACTCACACACGTGCCAACGGTTTCTTTTGCACCATAGGTTGTTTTGAAATACTAGGGCAAGATATTCTCCAAGGGCTGCTGCAGTGATGGCTGATGAAAAGAGGAAAGTGCTGTCGCTGCTGCTGCTGCTGCTGCTGCTGCTGCTGTTGTTGTTGGTCTTTATTTTCTGCTTGTTTTGAATCTTTAAGGTGGGGGGGGGGGGCGGTGAAAATGCACCCCTCTGGAGAGAGCCAAAGAGGGAAAGATGAAAGAAGGGAAGCCACCAGAAATAGATCGAAGGGGAAATCAGGTTAAAGCTAATTTTGAGAAAAAGGACAGAGGGCGGTGACTTTGCAAGACGAGCTTCAGACAGAGAGCAGAACGGGAAAAGGCAGAATAAGACAGAGGATCAGACAGCTAAGAATTAAAAGTGTTAAATGGCAGGTTGCTGGCAGCAAAAGCAAAAGCTTCTTTACGGAAGTCGTCATCCTTCCCTTAAACTGACAAACTCTGCAGCCACTGCTTCTTATCAACTCATCCAGAAATATAAGGCGACTGTCCAGCACTTCCTTCGCCCCTCAGCAGGAAGCTGTGAGATGTCACCCCTGTGTGCAGTGACTGATGCTGCTTGACGGACGTCGCTGGTTGTTTTCTGTCTGTTGGCTGGAGACAGCACAGACGCTGAAGTTTCCCCCATCAGTCTGAGGTGTTTGGATAAGGAAGAGGAGCCATGTAGAAAACGCACACGTTGGAGTAAAACACGTGCCAACACCTGCTAAACCACTGGAAGATTAAATATGGACACACTCCTTATGAACTGTGTAGCCACGGCCTTCCTCGTCGATGTTTTCCATCCGCTTATCCAGTGGCTCTGATTTTGGCACAGAGGAAAGTTTTTACATTTGGAGTTGACTCATTTAACACACACACAGACAGTGCTCCCATGACATTTTGTAGGATGCTTGTGCTTTCCATTCAAAGGACCACACATGTCATGAATGAAAGTGGGAGGTTTGGAGGGCACTGGGGAGTGAGTTGGGTGAACGAGGAGGATTTCAGGAGGTAGAATAAATGTTGAGAAGTTAAGGAGTGAGAAGAGGGGACAGGAGGGAGACCAAGTAACAGTGTGAAGAAGTGAAGCGGTAAAGGCATAGCTACGAGTGACTCGGTGTCTATAAAGCATTCATCTAGTGTACCGAATCAAAGATAAGCAGCGACACAATTTTGACATTTAAATTAACCCCAGTATTGTTATAGACCTTTCGCAGACTTTTGCTCATTTCCTTGACCCACCTTCCATCCTCAGGCCCCTGAAAATCATTACATCCAAACAATGCAGGAAGTGATTGAAAAAAAGCAGAATATTCATTTCAGTTTCCTGAGCTTGAAACCAAAAATGTGGGTGCAGGCCACTGAGAAAGTTTCTGTTGGCAAGTTGCAGCCCCCACCCACTGTCTCACGTGTTCGCTGTGTCGCAGTTGCTCAGTGAAAGCCAGATATTACAGTGCAAGATTCACCACAGCTCAGCTTGTCGTCAGGACGGCAGCATCCCATTCCCGTGCAGATCATGGATTCCAGTGGAAGACGGTATTGGTTTAACGCATGTGTAACCATAGACTACCAAGTCCCGAGGGTCCCCCGGGGTGAAGAGAAACCCAGTCAGGCACATGGCAGTGACTAACATGGATCCACGGCTTCATAAAGGAGAATTTATTGCTCCTGTGGGACCGGAGCACCACCTGTGTGGTGTCATGTGTTTGTGTGTCTCATTGGGTGGTTGGACCACATTCTTGTGAAAGGGAGTGCTATCTGTCACACACACACACACACACACACGATGAACAAATTGAGCTTCAGCAGGATTCAGGAAATGTCCCACGCAGATTCTTTCATTCACAGATCTAACAACACACACACACTTGTTATATTGTTATTCATGTGTGTCTCTGAGAGCATGACTTGATATTTGTGTGTCCGAAACAGCATCCAAAGCTAAAACAGGTGTAAACTTGCACAGCGCTTCTTTTCCTTTTCGACCTGCTTTCAGTGCTCTTAAATAATTCATCACATTCAGCAGCGTGCATGAATAAACATTGTTATTGCTTATAACTGTGTCCCCAAGTAAAATCTGCTCCCTCTCCTCCCCCCCCCCCCGTAAATCTGCTCCCTCTCCCCCCCCCCCCCGTGTCTTTTTGCAGGTGAAGCAAAAAACATCCCTCCGTACCCGGGGCCGAACAGGATGAGGGACTGTTACTGCACCGTCAACCTGGACCAGGAGGAGGTCTTCAGGACCAAGATCGTGGAGAAGTCACTCTGGTGAGCTGGGGGCCCGGCCACCCATTAGCTGTCATTGGGCAGATAGTGGAAGTCAAAGACTTCAGGCGAAAAAATTGCACAAACATGAACAAATAAAAAAAGCAAATATTCCAATTGTATTTCCCAGACTGCTCAGCTGTTTCTGTGATAAACTAAATCGATAAACAAAGGTAAAATAGGACACCACTGAGCAGCCCCGGCAACGGAGAGTGACGCCAGTCTGCTTCCAAGTGATCGAGACAGAGCAGGAGAGGTGAAGGTGAAACTGAAAAGAGAAAAAGAAAGTACAGAAAAATAACAGACATATGGCAGGCAATGGAAAAAGAAACACTTCATCATGACCTGAAGCGACAGAAACCATCTCTGTGAAAAAAGAATTTAATGTGAAACTTGACTTTTGACTTTTGTCCATGTCACATCTGTTAACATGGAGGAGGAAGTGTGGGGCCTCCAGTTTTGTATCTACTCATGTAGAGCTGATTCACTCATAACTTCCCTCTTGTTTCTTTTAATCATTTTATTCATCATTTTATAATTTTAGCATGCTAACCAAAGATGGTGGACACTTCCTCCCTCTGTTCAGAAGTGAGGTCATGGTATGCAGGCCAGCAGATGTTACTGCAGCATTGCTCATAGATCATGTTCGGCTCAACAGATTGTGACTGTCCTCAAAGCCTCGAGCTTTCAATCTTTTTATTTGGCCGAGTTGATGAAGAGCTCATTACCGCAAAAAAGTGAATTAGATTGATTCCAGCGCACTGTATTCGTGGTATTGTTTACTGATGCTGATGGGCCTCTGTCTGTCTTCACGTCCAACGACTAACTGAAGAGGTCAGTAATTGTTGGTGACGGCCCCAAGGCCTCGGCCCACGAGATTCTCATTGCCGTGATTTCTCTATCATTTAGGTAGACCGTCCAGCTACCGCACACAAACAGGCTGGTTGTCGTAGCAGAGTCCACGCGGCTCACAGCAAGATGCGTGTAGTCTCTATTTTATGTCCTGTCCTGCTGGAAGGTTTCGGCCTGTGACGCTTGCATGAAGGTGAAACGACAACTCTGAACCAGAATGTTTCAATAGCCAGGCCAGAAGAGGCAGGAGCAGTTTACAGATTAACCCTCAATCGGTGAGAGAACGAGCAGAGGAACCAGAGGCCAGTCACACAACCGATTATTATTATTCGTATGTAATTATCACACTGTGTGTACTGCGAACTTACTTGTGGAGCAAAAACAGAAACGGTGATGTAAACGTTTTCCAATCAGGTAATTATGTCACAGCTTTTTGCTCATTAAGATTCATAAAAGACTTAATTCTCAATCACGCTGTAAATATTAAAGACAGAAATAGCCATGTTATTTTTTTTCGATCTGAAAACAGATTTCATAACGATGGGAAAATAAGTTATAGCTTTTTTGCGTCGTTAGCTTCAAATGTAATTATGAGGCGGTAAATCTTAATGTTCACATACTGAATGAATTGCTAATGAATTATGTAATAAGGTCTCGTTGGAATGTGAGTGTCTGTATTGCTGCAATCAAAACATATTACAGGCATGTGACTTGAGGGGATTTTGTATTCGTCACAGATATTTCTGCTTTTCGTGTAATTAGCAGCTTGATTTCTGTAGGGTTTTTTTTTTTTTTGTCCCTCCCACATTTTTTTTTCTTTGCTGCAAGATGCCACTCGACTTCATTAAAAAGCCTTTGAGGCGGGGCAGACACATCTACACAAGATGAAGAGGAAACACCTGCTGGCCAATAAAACACTTGGAATCCATCCTCAGCCTCAATTAGGCCCTTCGTCTTTGTTTTTAGGTGTAACAACCGATATATGTCAAAGTGAATTTGTGGTACAAGCACAAGACACTATGAGACAACAAGTCAGGTCTAATCTGAGTTGTGCCTGTGCCCTTCAGCCCGTTCTACGGGGAGGACTTCTACTGTGAGATCCCGCGGAGCTTCAGACACCTCTCCTTCTACATCTTCGACAGGGACGTGTTCCGGAGGGACTCCAGCATCGGTGAGTAAACAGCTGCTCCGTCTGTTGTTTTCCACACAGAGAAATGATTCCCGAATCATGTTGAGGGTTTGGAAAGAGTAAAGCCTCAACACGCTTCGCTGGGAATCCACGGGAAATGAGCGTAGCTCTGTATTGAACAGACACCAATGCTTATTGTTTGTTTGTTTTTTTTTATCTTACATAAACTGATTCTTCTTTCACTGAGCTGCTGTAAATGTGTTTCCCCCATGGGGGGAGGAATAAAAACGTTCTATTCTATTCTAAATGAACTTATTTCACAAGGTGGAAATAGGTGAACTTTATGACGGTGTGACGCAGTGTGTCCGTTTGAGTGCGGATGGTGGATGGATGCTTTTTGTGGTTTAACAGGGTGTGGTAGTTTCATACGGTGTGTGCATGTTTGTTGATATCCTTAGTGACCACAAGCTGCAAAAAATCTTTCTTAGGGTGTGATTTGTATCATCAGCACCACTGGTGTGTGTGTGTGTGTGTGCGTGCGCTTGGGTGTAACTCAGTTTCAGATTTTGGTCATTTCCAGTCTAACTGACAGTGACTTTGAAAGTGTTGCTGCACCAGGTGCACAGTTGCAAGCGAGCTGGGTATGGTTGAACAGTGAGAAGGCACATGAGCGTGTTGGCTGTTGCTCGCGTCTGAACTGGTGTGGCTTTCCAGGAAAACACGAAACGTCGTCCATGTCTTAGCTGCCTCTGTTGTTGCTTATTTGTTTCCATAGGCAAGGTTGCAGTAAAGAAAGAGGACCTGCAAAAATATCACGGCAAAGACACCTGGTTCCAGCTACAACCTGTCAGCGCTGACTCAGAAGTGCAGGTTAGTACAGAGAATACACACACACACACACTGGAATTTACTGGAATCAGAATATAGAACTCCCAACCATCCACACCTCCCCTACATACAGTATGTATACATGTGTGTGACGGTGTGTCTGCACATTAATGTTTGCAGTGGTGCGGACCCCTAACAAACAGAGCATGTTGGCACCTAAAACACCTGAGCTGCAGGGTCAAAGTCACCTGGCTGCTTCTGTGTGTACGGCAAAACAATCAGCCGGTTCACCCCCATCACGGCTACGTTTGTCGCCACCACATCAAAGCGCGTGGAGGCTGTCTCCGCGCGTTACTGTGGGCAGGACACAGGGTAGCGTGGAGTCTGACGGAAATATGCTCCTGCAGGTAAACAGATACCAGAGCACCTCCCACCTCCTGCTGGGACGCAGTCCTGACTGAAGCCTTAATCTCAGATGGAGATTGCTCAGTTTCAGGTTCCGATCGCAGACTTGGTGCAAGGCGACACCAAGAGTGGTGACAGAGAGTCTTTTCTAGTTCCAGACTGAGGCAGGTGTTGACTTCGTGTCGATAGTCCCGTTGGCTGCAACATGAGAAACGTAGCCAAGAGAATGTCGACTCTTTGCATGTACGTGTGGACTTGGACTAATGTTTATGGTTTGGACTTAAGGCCCTGTGTCTATAGGTCCCTATAGGTCCAAAAACACTTGCATTTCTGCATTATCTGAGCTCCCATAGCCTTGTGAGTCCTGATATTATAAGGCACATTTGCATTGTTTCCTCTTTTGGAAAGTGATCTCAATGGATGAGCACCTGACTTCTACCGGTGAATGGGACACAATCCATGATAGTGCAGTGCATTATTGAATGAGTTAAAGTGCCTTGCTCTGTGCATCTTCAGTCTTAAAATAGAGCGTGCACCATTTGCGCTTCCACATTTCCCTGGCTGAACACACCTGTGGTGAGAGCTGCGAAGTTTTCCCACACAGTCGACGCTTCTAAAACGAAGACGCCACCCTTGCCGCAGTTCCCACTGGCTGCGTCAACTAAAATGTCTCAAACTTTATCAACCAACGTGCACGTGCGTTCGTCATTCAGCAAAAAGGATCCAGCTTTCTGTCAGACGGTGCACGTGCACGTGTCTGACAGCACGGACAGGGTGAACGTAATGGTGCATTCTTCTGATCATCTGTTTCCTTCTCTACAGGCAGAACTGTGTTCATTTGGACATGATTGATCTCAGTGAATTACAGTTCTTTGTTCCAGTGATCAGCTGCGGAGAGCCGTTCTCTCCTACACGCTTATTCAATACTTCAAATATTTTATGCTATTCACTATTCAGCAGTCTCACTCTCCCACACACATGCACACATGGAGAGGAACGCACATGGTGCCCCCCCCCCCAACACACACACTGAGTGACACAGTGAACAGTAACATCTGCAGACAGATGGGTGTGTGTAGCCCTGGAGCAGGGATCCGAAACAGAGACACATTCATCCGAGGAGCCGGGGAGAGGAAGGATGTGTGAGACAGTGACAGAGAAGAGAGAAAAACGAGGGAGAAGGATCAAATGAAGTAGGAAGATAGAGTGTCTCTCTTCTCTTTTCAATAGAGGACGCATTGTTTGACCTGCGCTCACTTGTGTAAGTGCGAGTGTTTGTTCGCCCGTGCTCGACGGGCCCAGAAAGGGCTGCGCCTGTGCGTTTGCATACTGATGCTGTTAATTAATGGAGCTTTTCTCGACAGCTGCACCGCTACACTGTCATTATGTCATTAATCCAATCACTTCAGAGGGAGAATAACTCCAGCATGACGCTCAGGCTCACAGATACAGTCTGTCTGGCAGGGGGAGGAATGCCTCCCCTTTTTATGTGTGTTTGTATTTTTTAGAATTAATGTTTTTTTTTGTGTTTTTTTTTTTTTTTTTTGCCTCAAGATACAGACCAACAATAACAGTCTAATATGGAAACAAGCTTCAACTATATCTGACCACTTTAATATATGCAGGACACAAGATTATGTCTCATATATTCTATATAGTTATTGTAGGTAGGTGGGTAGAGGGATAGCTATAAACATAGCTAGTTAGATGAATGGGTAAGTAGATTCTTAGTGTCTCTCTGTATAATGCAATATTTCAAGAGGTCAGGGTATCTGAGAAACACCCTGAGGGACGTTCTAACCGACCACGCACAAAAACCAACCAATCCTCTGCTTATTGTAACAGCCTTAGTACTTTCTCTTGAACTCCTTCAGTCTTTTAGTCGAATGTCATTGTTTTTCACATGATTGTCATGAAGCCTAGAGAAAGTTTGACATTTGAGTGCATGGGGTCTCATGTTGTCGCCTGGCTCTTCATGCACATACACACTGGTGTCACTATCCAGGGAGTGGTTTTCACTGGATACTGAGCATCCTCCCACTCACCTGGCAGTGGCAAGTGTTTATAATTAATCGTTAACAACCAGAACTTTGACCCGTCTTTAATCTCATTGGAAAAATATGTGATGAATAAAACGTTTGTGTGTGTGTGTGTGTGCTTCTTTTCTGTGCAGGGAAAAGTGCACCTGGAGCTACGTCTTAGTGAAGTCATCACAGACAGCGGAGTCATCAGCCATAAACTAGCCACACGGTGAGGCAGCACACACACACAACTTTCTTTCCCACACTCGGCTGAAACAAAAAAGTAACAACATAAAATACACAGTTTAGCAGTTTACAGTTATATTATGACATGACAGTGTTTATAGGAATATAGGAACAAGATTAAAAACTGATCAACTCCACACAATGTTGAAGGTGTGGAATTTCTTTAAGTTGCATGTGAACAAACATTCAGTTCCTACATCTAAAACCTGCTCCCAGAGCCTACTGTGTGCATCAGGGGCGTCACCTGACGCACACCAAAACCACAAAACCGCATCGTATGCAATCCCGTGTTGCAACACTCGATGACAGAACCACGATAGATGGACACACAGATTTTGGTGATACCTTCCAACTTTTGAGCTCTTATTTCTTTACTATAGAAAACAACTTCCTGTTTCCCTTACTCTTCCAGCGGATTCTATAATGGCTCAATATTCATCCAAGTCTGATGCAATTAGTGCACTTCTGCCGACTGCACATCACTGTGTCAATTAACACATTCTGAAAGTGGAAGACAAGAATGTGCAAATCTCCTCTTACATGCGTGGGATAGTGCTGTGTGTGTGTCAGATGAGATTGCACACACATGCGTTTGTGCAGGGGATGACGATAATTTGCGTGTCTTCTCTAACTTTTAAAGTCAACTGATGTGCAACTGGGGCTCTGCTCACAGAAAACATTGTGGGTAAGGGGCTTAGAGTGTTGTGTCAAGTCATTTAGTCACATCTCTGTGTGTGTGTGTGTGTGTGTGTGTGTGTGTGTGGTCGGTGAACTGAAAAAATGCATACCACACACTTCTCTTCATGTAAAGCTTAATGTCTAATTTGACATTAACTGGTAATAGAGTATTTTCACAGTGTGGTATGGACACAGTCGGTTTCATAAAACCACCAAGAACATCTGACGCGTCTCATGACAAAACACATGCTTTCCTTTTAGTAAATACTCAACTCCCTGTTCTCCTTTAACTTAATATTTCATGTCACTAATTTGGAAGTGGCCCAGCCAGTGACGCTGACTCGTGATCACATCTACTCTTTGTATGTGGTGATTCTTTAGGGGCGGGACTTTATTTATTTCCTACGTATTTGTGGGAAATTGTTTTTGACAGGATGCGTGGGTGCATAAAAGAGGCATAGTAACCTAATATGAGCAATGACAACTAACGCAAGCAACACTCCTACCTCTCACCCACCCCCCACCCCCACTTCCCCCGTCTGGCCCGTCAGAGCTCACAGCAGCCATGAGGGCGAGGGACAGGGAGGCCTGGATAGTAGGCCAAGCAGGGGTTATATAAACAAGCTTACTGAACAGGAAGTGCTCTGGCATTAGTGATGCTTAACCCAGCCCACTCCTTATTCCTTAAAACCTGTGTGTGTGTGTGTGTGTGTGGGGGGGGGGGGGCGTGACACACAGGAAATGATTCGTCCTGCTGGGTGTCCTGTCCCGTTTGGTTTGCTAATCCCCTTACAGCATGATGTCATCTGGATAAGGGATGAATGAGTGAATGGGAGGATGAGAGGATGGTGGGTGGGGTGGGTGGGGGGGATGGGAGGATGAGAGGATGGTGGGTGGGGTGGGTGGGGGGGGGGGGGGGGGGGGGGGGGGGGGGGGTGCAACATTTTTGCGTATGTTTGTTTATCTATAAGAACGTTTCTCTCAACAGCTCAACATACCGACTACTAGGACCCTAAATCATCAGTTTAGGATCAAATCCTCCACAGCTGTGTTTCCTGTATGTCCTCATTGCGTCTGAAGTTGCTGGATCATTTGGGATTTAAAAAAATGATTTTGCCAAATACTCAGATTGAATGACCTCCCACAAATTTCTTATTCAGAACAGTAATTTAGAGAAAACGTTGTCAGTTCCAACTGAGACAACTCAGTCGTTGAGTACTGAGGCTGAAACACTGACTTATCTAACTTGGTGTAATAGTTATCTGTACTGATTAATGTGTTTTTTCTCACCTCTCTGTGTCTCGACAGAGTGTTGGAGTGCCAAGGTCTTCCAATCGTCAACGGCCAATGTGATCCCTATGCTGCTGTTTCCTTACTCGGACCCTCAAGGTGTGGACCTTACCCGTCCCCCTCTACACCTTTGCTTTCTCACGTTAGACGGCACGCCAACCATGTTGATTTGACCCTCCACAGGTCAGATGCCAAAAAGACCAAGGTGAAGAGGAAAACCAACAATCCACAGTATGACGAGGTTTTCTATTTTGAGGTATTTTGCAGTTTATTTCTTTGGTCTAAAGTGGATCCTTTTATCTGTGTATGTGGGGGCATAAATACACTACATGGCCAAAAGTATGTGGACCCCTGTACTCTATTGAAAAAAAAAAAAAACGTGCGATAGTGTGATAAGACTAATCTTGACTAAACCTCATATTAAGACAAACCATTGCATTACATCATATCCACGTATACATTTTCTGATTACACAACATCGCTGGCCCAGTTAACCCTCGCTCGCCAGCAGCGCTGCTCGGACATTTGTTTGGCTCCTCCCTCTGGCCTCCAGAGCTCAGGGGGACAAGAGTATGATTGATTCGGACAAACCACCAAACAATCTGGCCCATTGATTTCTGCTCGAAGAGATCATCTAATTTATTCCAATGGGGTGCTTTCTGCCCTGCAGCATGGGGTGCTTTCTGCCCTGCACCCCCCCCCCCCCCACCACACTGTGTGTCACTCAAGCACTGCATCCACATGCAAACTCAGGCTGCTAATCACACTTCTGTCATGTGTTCCTGCTCCAAACCCACATGAACTCTAACAAGTTCTCATCAGGAGCAGTTTCTAGTGCTTGTTTTCAGTCAAATTAAGTATCCGGAAATGAATAAAATCAGGCTTTCCACACCACAAGAGGATGTTGTGTCAAGTCGGTTTTATGTGTGTAGGCCCGTGTCACACACAGTTCACAGTCTGAGAGCACACAAGACTCTTGTTTACATCCAATCTGGATTAGAAAGAAAAATTACAATGCACAACGTTTGCAATTATTATTTGATCTGTTATTATTCTGCCTATTGTTTGGCTGAGGATACGCTGTACAGATGGAATCGTAAGATTCAGATGGCTGGGTGGTGATGGTGAAAAATATCAGAAACAAATGGAAGAGTTGCAGATTGATGAGTCATCACAGCACATTGTTCAGGATGAACGTGAGTGTGCCAGCACAACATACTGACTTCTGCCTGGCTGGTGCTGCACGTGTGCTCCGTTTCCCAGGTGACGCGACCATTAAGTTACACAAAGCGACAGTTTGATGTCGAAGAAGAGGACGTTGACAAACTGGCGGTGAGGTGAGCCCCGGGCCGTCTCGCAGGGATTTGTGAACTTCGTGTCATTTAAAGCGTCTCTCCCGGGTTTGAACTGTTCCCTGGTGTCCGCTCAGGGTGGATCTGTGGAACGCCAGCAACCTGAAGTTCGGGGATGAGTTCCTGGGAGGCGTGCGGGTTCCTCTGCGAGTCCTGGGTCAGGTCGGGTTTCACGACGCATGGTGAGAAAAAACAAAAAACAAAACAATATTTGACTCAATAGAACACCACTGTCTGTCCAAATTAAAGACTCATTAGGAAATCTCACTTCGTCCTTTTTCCCTCTTTAGGTACTTTCTCCAGCCAAGGGAGAACGGAGGGAAGTCAGTGAAGGTGGAAGAGCTCGGCTCTCTGCGTTTGAACATCGTTTACACCGAGGACCACGTCTTCCCGTCGGAACATTACACTCCTCTCAGAGATCTGCTGCTGCACTCCGCCGATGTCCAGGTACAGTGCGAGCGCGTCTCGGCTCCGGCCAGGGGTTCGCGTGCCGCTGTCCCATCGCCTCTTGCTCACGCCGCGTCCTCTCTGTTCAGCCTGTGTCGGCGTCCACCGCTCACACCCTGGGGGAGGTGTGTCGAGAAAAGCAAGAAGCCGCCATTCCCCTCGTGCGCCTCTTTCTTCATTACGGCAAGATCGTGCCTTTCATCAGCGCCATCGCTCACGCTGAGGTCAACCGCACACAGTGAGTGTCCGCTCACCTTGAGTGTCCGCTCACCTTGAGTCACAACAGCAACAAGCGCCACGGCAAAAGCAAACGTTGTAGAAAATGTCCTGAGAGAAATGGACGTGGACGCCTGTATCCTCACATACACTCGTTATGGAATATTTCAGGAAAATGCCACAACCACTTTGCATGTCTGAAAACCATGATTAGCTTCATCTTCGGCCACTTTGATCAGAGCATATTCTTCTTCTTTAATATTATTTACTTTGGATATTAAATTACCGTCGGACGTCATGTTTGCTTAATTGACTTTAGCTGCAGCTTCGTCGTCTCATTGAGTTAGCCTTGGTCTGTGCCCACAATCACACTCCGCCCCCTCGCCGCAGGGATCCAAACACCATCTTCCGGGGGAACTCGTTGACCTCGAAGTGCATTGACGAGACCATGAAGCTGGCAGGAATGCACTATCTGCAGGTCACACTTAAGCCCATCATAGACGAGGTATGACGCTGCAGCACTGCCGTGCCCTTTCCTGGGCTCAGTATTTTTCCACTGTAGTTTAACTCGTCCCACATGTGGCACGTCTGAGGATATTTCGGGAAATCAATTGCCAATTGGAGGTTGAGTGTGTTTCCTAAATCGTCCCAGATCTGCACGGAGCACAAACCCTGTGAAATCGACCCGGTGAAGCTCAAAGAGTCAGAGAACCTGGACACGAACCGGGTAAGAGGGCGAGTTGGTGTTGTACGTGTGTGTTTGTGTTGGGTTGATCATTGCAGTGTTGTGTGACTCCTCTGCCCTGCTCTCGCTCCCTCTCTCTCTCAGGAAAACCTTCGTCAGTACGTCGACCGCATCTTCAACGTCATCACCACCTCTGGCGTTCGCTGTCCCACCGTCATGTGCGATATCTTCTTTTCTCTTAGAGAGTCGGCTGCCACCCGTTTCCAAGGTAACTCACCTCCTGCACAAAATCCAAGCGCTGGAAATAAGAAAGAAAGAGAGAAAGCAGCTAATAAGGAACAGGAAGCAGACAATAAAGAACAGGATGTGCGACAGGAAAACCTTCGTCAGTACGTCGACCGCATCTTCAACGTCATCACCACCTCTGGCGTTCGCTGTCCCACCGTCATGTGCGATATCTTCTTTTCTCTTAGAGAGTCGGCTGCCACCCGTTTCCAAGGTAACTCACCTCCTGCACAAAATCCAAGCGCTGGAAATAAGAAAGAAAGAGAGAAAGCAGCTAATAAGGAACAGGAAACAGACAATAAAGAACAGGATGTGCGAGATGTCCAAGGACATTTTTTCTTCTTGCTCAGGATGGAATCAAAGGATGTTTTTTTTTTTTTGTTCTCAGCTCTTTGTGTCAAACCTGAAACCACTTAAGCCTCCTGCACACTCACTCGTCTACATTCATTGCACACCCGTTGTCCTATACTGCACTGCCTCCTGTTGGCCAGCACAGGGTGCTGCAGCTGAAAATAACAATCTGTTATTTACCTTCTAATCATTTTTTAAAAAAAGAAAACCTCTGCCACACCAAATGCTTCATACTCAGACATTGCGGTTTCTAGAATAACCCTGTGCTGTGTGTTTTTCTCCTCTCCAGTCGACCAGGACGTACGATACACAGCAGTGAGCAGCTTCATCTTCCTGCGTTTCTTTGCTCCAGCCATCCTCTCCCCCAACTTGTTCCACCTACGGCCACACCATCCAGTGAGTCCGCCTCGCTTCTGTCATACACACGTGATTATGGAAAAGAGAGCAGCTTACCACCATTTGAGTACTTTAAATATGTCTTCCCAGTCAGAGGCCATAGTTGAACCTTTTCTAACGTTTCTATGTGTGTGATTGTGGACCTGGAGTTTGGACCGAATAAACTCTGTTCTGCCTGAGTAGGTACAAATACTCTCATCACTCTGAAGAAGCAATTCAAAATGAACTGAAAACAGTAGCCGCATACGTTGTTCCTCAGCAAGTGGATGTTCTTTTTTTCTCCGTAGTTTTCGAATTCATGTTGCTTAAACTAAAATTCAAAGGTCATACTTGACCGATTTTTGTCTTTATTTTTTAATTCAATAGTTCTGTATTTATTTTTCTTTGTACCCAGGATCAAGCCACTTCACGAACCCTGACCCTAATCTCCAAGACAATCCAGACCCTGGGAAGTCTGGCAAAGTCTAAATCTGTACGTTTTCCTCTTTTCGTTAATGTTATTAGACTCGGCATCATTGTTTGTTTAATCTCAACATTAACACTGATCTTTGTTTCCGTTCCGTTAAGGCCAACTTCAAAGAGTCCTACATGGCTGCGTTTTACGACTACTTCAACGAGCAGAAATATGCGGACGCTGTGAAGAATGTGAGTGTTTGGCTCCTTACCCCGGTCAATAAATCTTGCGTTGATTAGATGAACTCCCGTCAAAGGGTTAAAAAAATGTAGATGTTTTGGATAAGGCACCTACAGTAGTGTTGCAGTGGGAAATCATAATACAATCTTTCTCTTCCCTCTGCAGTTCCTGGACCTGATCTCCACCTCTGGCAAGTGGGATCAGAAGAGTATTGAAACACCCATCATGCTCAAAGAGGGGTGAGCCACCAACGTCCTGTAAAACGAATTCAAGTCAAAGCAGCAACTCATACCAAATGGAGAAACTTTGAGTCGTTTTAGTAATCGCAATGATGAGTTTCTTTCAGTTTTAATTACCTATATATTTTTTTTTATTGGTGGACCATAATAGCTTGTGCCACTTGTTAAGGAGTTTTACACAGTTTTTATTCTGACTTGCTTCAAACACTGTTTGTAAACTGGGAATAGGAAGGACGTCATCTTCAGAATATTTCAGACAGAAGGGATTGCCTGATGCATCTGAAGCTGTAAACTGAAACCTCCCTGTAACAGTATTTCAAAGTTAAAGTTTTGGAGAGTTTCCAGTTGTTGGACGTTGTGGCGGCGCCTCGCTCACAAACCCCCCCCCTCCCCTCTTTTGTTTCTGCTACCGGGCGTAGGAGTGTAAAACTCACTATAAAGAGGGTTGATGGGAAAGGGTCAAAAGGCACAAAGGGCAGGTAAGAGCTTCTGTGTATAAAGGCTTTGCCCTTGTGACCCCGCCCCCCTCCCGTGTGTGCACCGTGACCCCCCCCCCGGCCGTTTTCTCCCCCACCAGCCTCCCACACTGCCGTAGTCGCTGCTGCACTTTACTTTATATCTGCAGAGAAGCAACTTGAACCGCGACTGGAGCCTCACAGCGTCTTCAGTGGTATAAAGTAAAGTGTGAACCTTTTAGGCCTGCTTATGGAGGAGGAGTCTCTAGTGCCGAGTGTCCTCCTCGCTCCACGCCACACACGCTTGGTGTGACAGCGACAGCACGGGTTGGTTACTGTGCAAACATTTCTAAGATTTCATATCTGCCCACATCCTGACCCTGACCCTCCAGCACACCACCAGGCGCAGGGCAGATGTGACGCCAGCATGTTCTCTCTCTTGGCTCAGTAGTGAAATATGAGGAAGAGTTTTCCCGGCGGGGGAGTGTTAGTGTTTATAACCCTGACACTTTGTGTTCCAGTTAATGCTGTGGCCCTCGAGCTTTAACACCGAGACGCTATCCTTTAAAGGACCATGTCGGTGGTTTTACATGTTTAAATAACAAATCCTAATTCCCGGAGTCGAAATGTGATGTCTTCAAAAGTGTTTTGTCCGACAGGCAATAAAGAAATTGCCAGCGATATTTGTGTTTGTGCTGACAAAACTATAGATAGTCGCTGATTAACGTTCAATGAAGAACTTCTAGGAAAAGTCTAAAGTCTAAAGAATACATTTAAAGGGTCATTACAACATTTAACGACTGCATTGCCAAATGACATGCTAATATAACATGTGGGACACATATCGTAAGTAGTGCTATTGATTCGCTGTCTCAAGGTAACGTTGTGAGGATGATTTGGCCAAACATCCTGACTTATACGATTTATAAGTAATTCATTAAATTATGTAAAAACACATCAGTCTGCCGTCATGTCTCCATTTTAATCATAGAAGTTTGTATTTAGATCTACAGCAGATATGAATCCACAGAGCTGACAGCATGCGACTGGAATGATAAGCAATCACTGACTGTACAAGATTCATTTAACGAGAATAAAACGCTGGTCACTAACTGTCACATGTAGAGTATCAGTTTATACATTGTAAATGTGTATTTTGTAATTCAGATGTGATATGTAAAAATGTATGATGGTTTACATTTACGGCGGTTTTTTTTTTCTCTCACCCACTTCTCCCACAGGTTTATGATAAAGAGAGCACAGGGGAGAAACAGGTTTGGAATGAAGAACTTCAAAAAGAGATGGTTTCGCCTCACGAACCACGAGTTCACCTACCACAAGACCAAAGGTAGGATTCAAACTTCCTCTCCTTGCCTCTGTCTGTCTGTGTCAAGCTGAGCTGAATGTGTGAGGACGCAACGGGCACAGTTTTCCAGACATTTTTGCAGAGTTAATGCGTGAAAGCAGCTTGCGTGTTTTTCACACGTCTGATTGTGCTTCCTCTTCCCTCCAGGTGAGGGCGCCCTCTGCAGCATTCCCATAGAAAACATCCTGGCCGTGGAGCGGCTGGAGGAGGAGTCGTTCAAGATGAAAAATGTAGGACCTCACAAACTTTACAGCCTCCAGCGTTTGTCCAAAGTCTCTCCCACATCCGTATCCCTCGCTTACGTCTGCTTTCCACCCTCCCTCCTCCAGATGTTCCAGGTCATTCAGCCAGAGCGCGCCCTCTACATCCAGGCCAACAACTGCGTGGAGGCCCGCGACTGGATCGACATCCTGACTAAAGTCAGCCAGTGCAACCGCAAGCGCCTGAGCACCTACCATCCCTCCGCCTACCTCAACGGCCACTGGCTCTGCTGCAAGCTCTCCGCGGACACCGCCACGGGGTGTACGCCATGCACGGGGTTCGTGAGCCAGGTCCAGATGGACTCCAGCATGGCGTTCCTCGCCGCGTCTCTCTCTAACCTGTCCGTTTGTCTGCGATTCCAGCGGCCTCCCCGCCAACATTCAGCTGGACGTGGACGGAGACAGAGAAACCGAGAGGATTTACTCCCTGTTCAGCACATACATGACCAAACTGATCAAGATGCAAGGTGAGGTGTGGCTCCACGTGACCACGTGTTTATCTCCTGTGGTCATTCGCACACTGTCCCTGACTCGGCCCTTGCCCCTCCCCCGGCAGAGGCCTGTGGCAGCAAGTCGGTGTACGACGGGCCCGAACAGGAGGAGTACTCCAGCTTTGTCATCGACGACCCACAGGAGACCTACAAAACCCTGAAGCTGATCGTTTCAGCCGTGCAGACTTTGGAGCAGCAGCACACCAAGTACAAACGGGACAAGTTCAAGAAGACGAAGATCGGCAGCCAGTGCGTGGTTTACTGTCCACTCGAGCTTTTCTAATCTCCGGTTATCTTACACTGTGTTTAATGCATGGGTGGAGAACGGGGGAAAATGGGACCAACCTGCAGGTTCCGGCTCTGTTCTCCAAACGGTCCTCTAACCTCCTGCCGCTGTCTTTCTCCTTGCATCCACAGGGAGCACCCGATAGGAGACAAGAGTTTCCAGTGCTACGTCCACCAGCAGTCTGAGAGCTCCACCTACTCCATCTAGCCCTGGTCCTGTATCCTGCTGCTGCCTCGATGCACAGAACCAGCATATTTCTTTTCACTTCTGCAAAAAAAAAAAAGTCCATCTTTTCGCTGCTGTGGGTCGAGCATTGAGTTTTAAATACTTCTATCTTTTTTTTTTTTAATGACGTTTCCAGAAGTGGACGATGAGCCGGGTTGGAGACAGGTGTCACGAGATGTACGGATTTGTTCACGTTTAGAACCCACTGCCACTCTGAGCAATGCCGTGTAGATGGACATTTTTTTTTTGTTTTCTGCAGTACCTCGTGGTGCATCAGGTCTGGAGACGCAGACCTCAGATCAGGACAGCAAGACAGGAGCGGGCGTAGACCCGTTCTGAAGAAGATAATCACACCACGCGTCTGTTTGAGTCTCCTGTCGCTGACGCGATGAGAGGACAAGCAAACGCTTTCACTGGACAGCTTTGGCAGTGAGCGACACGCACTTTAATCGTCTCCGAAATCTGTGGATGAACAAGCCTCGCAGCACACTTTCAGAAAAGCTTATTTTACCTGTTTGATTTTTATATCTGGTTGTTTTTAAAAGGCTGCGCGAAACGTGCCGTTGTATTTCACGTCTGACAGACCAAACTCTGGAAGGAAAGGAGCGTGTTTTTAACCCTCTGTGGGCTGTTTGTTTTTGGTTTTGTCCCCAACCTCCTCAGGAAGGCTGCAAAGGTCGAGAGAACACAAGAAGGGATTATCAGGACCAAGCACGGCCATCAGAATTTTATCCCCCATTTGGAAAAAAAAAAATCCTTAACATCACCTTGCTAACAGGTCGAAGAGTTCACGTTGGAGGCCTTGTTCTTTTTCGGTCACACCGGCCAGAACCTGGCCTCAGCTACTAGCGTCAGACTCTCAGGTGTCTTCTTATGTCTCTGGAGGCTGATGGAAGGTGTGTTAGTAAGTCTGCGGACATCAGGTGAAACTTTGCTGGATCGCATCCAAATTCAAAACCAGTTTCTGCTGATTTCACAGCATCAATCAATCAGCAATTTGAACACGTAACCACCATTTCAGTTGAAAGAGCTATTGAAAATAAGTGCTTCTGATATGCACCCTTTTACAGACGTGATGAAGGCCTGTGCTGGTTCAGCATCACCAAGCAGAACCTGTTTCAGCTCTTTCCCTCTCATACTGGGGCTTCACTCCTCATCTGCACATGTACGACCAGACTCCAGTTATGTCGAGAAGTGATGCGTTCCCCGTTGTGTTTCCCAGTCGGCTGCCTGATGATGTCCTTTATGTTTTAGCGTCTTACTATTGGGAGGAGCTGCCGTCTGTAGCTCGGAACCTCATTTATGTGCATTCCTCTGAGAAACTGCTCGCTGTGACTCTCACTGGTCAGGATTCTGTTGAAGGTACAGGGTTTGTCGTCGTGTTGTGTTGCTCGGCGCTTCCGCCTCTTCCTCCGCCAAAGGCGACCGCCGCTCTCTTTTGGCTCCCCCGACGTTCGCTCAGCACTCGCTCTCTCGCCAAAACCCGTGCATGTCAAGTTAAGTCGTAGCCGCACGGGGACGGTGACCTGCGCTGCGCGGTGTGCAACCAGGTGACTACAAACCACTGATTTCAATTGTTTTTGTACTTTCCGAAAATGGTTGCGTAGCCTCATGGGTGCTCTGGTGGTCGCAGGACCCCCCCCCCCTCCCAAAACAGTGCCAGTGTTCACTTTTTCTAAAATTATTTTTGAAAAACAAACAAAAAAAAATATATCGTTGTTAAGACCTGTTTTTTATATATATATCTCAGAAGCTATAACTGTTTTCAAAGCGGACAGCGGTGATTCAGATGACGTCTCTTTTCTTTGTGGAATATGTGGATGGCGGACTGAGAGGAAAGTTTTGCTGTTTTCTATCTTTGTCTTGTCATACAGGAATCTTGAACTCACTGACTGAGGTGTGTGTTTTGTGTATGTGTGTGTGACTGACATGATGGGTTGTATTGCCAATGGAGTGAACCCGGTGTTGCAGGTCCGGAGAGGCAGCGCCCCACTTAAAATATTAATAAAAAAAAAACTCACTGCCTGTACTATTACTAAAGACTCTACAGTGCCACTGTGGAAGCTGTCTCATTTAAAGTCTCTCTTCTTTCTCCTTGTATAGAACCACTGATCCTTGAAGACACCTTTGCCAATTGAATCTCCCAAAACAGCAGAGTAAAAACTCTGATGGAACATGAAGCAAAAACAGTTCTGTCTCTCATCCCCAAATTGGAAAACATATTTATTATCATTAATATAGTTTTTGGGCCAAACCTTCCCAGAAATATCATTGGTGGAGGTAATGGCAGTTACAGTAATACAACCCCCCCCCATGCAACCAACACAGGAATGACTTATGCAATAATTGTGTTTAAGCGTGGAGGTAATGGCAGTTACAGTAATACAACCCCCCCCCATGCAACCAACACAGGAATGACTTATGCAATAATTGTGTTTAAGCATGCAATAATAAGAACACCCCCCCCGCCTTCCACCACAAATTATCAGTGCACATCTGCTGACCTCTCACAGCAAAATGTCTCTTAGGAGAAACTTGTGCTAAACATAAAGGGAGAACAGTGTATTTTGTACAAATATTTTAAGAAGTATTAAAGTCAGCCTGTTATTTGTGTACATAAAGCAGAGGAGTGAATGGTGAAAATGTGATGTGTTTGTTTTTTCCTGAGTAACTCAATGAAACCGATATTAATGCAAAGGTGGAGTCTGTGTCATTTGTCTGTGTTGTTTATTTCTTTTCGCTTCATGGATCAGTGACCCCAGATGTTTTCCTCTGCACACATTATAAAATAACGCGACAAGAATAAAAACAGGTGACACGTGTTTCTGTGCACAATCCCGGTGTGCTTTCATCGGATATGGAGCAGAGAGGTAATCAGTCAGTTCCATAAAAGCTTTTTGGCAGTTAAAAGAAGCTTTGTTTTTCTTGTATCCATCATTTGCAGTGAATCAGTTGAATTTAATATGGATGATGTGCTGAATCAAATTTCCCAGAATTGTTTTCAAGTCTTGTTCAACTCCTCCGTCCAATTTGAATTGAATCATTTCATTTGTTCTCGGAGCCTTTGCCGCTCTAGAGGGATGAATTGTGAAACAGATCAGATGCCGACACCACATACGGTTACATAAATATACATGAATATTATTACTGATTGATGAATAACATCGGACAGAAGGGAACTCTGTCTTATGCCTGTCGATCACGCTGCTCTCATTTTCAGTCTGTTGATGCTGACGTCTGCACCAAATTATGACCAAGAGTCGGTGTGACGTCACTCTCTGTGGGTGGAGGCTGCCCTGGGGTCTTCATGTGTGGTCCAGCAGATGCAGGGAAGTTGACTTCACTCCGGGAAGATACTTCTGGGAAAACCATTATTTTAACATCATGTCTGAAACTTTCCCTTTGTTGTCCAGAGCAACGTGGGGGCTCTGACCTCACACATGGATGGATGGATGGATGATACATAGATAGATATGTATGATGATGGAAAGATTGTAGTGTAACTCAACCCCCCCACCCCACTGTCATGAAAACACTTTTGGGAAGAATAAAGTTTTGATCTCTGCTTCTGCACACCCGCCCCCCTTCCCCCCTCCCCCATCCCACGCTTCC
>JAFBJW010009053.1:4243527-4424565 GCA_016785235.1 Pseudorhombus dupliciocellatus | reverse complement strand
CCCCCCCCCCCCCCCCCCCCCCCCCCCCGTGCAGTCCCAGGAGCTCAGAGCCAGACCAGGCCTCTCGTGAAGAACGGCAGGACTATGTGGAGGGGACAGGAGACACGTCCTCTCGGGGAAGCCTTGGCTTGTCTCGTGCTCCTCGTGACGCTCGTCGATGCCCACCGATGTAAGTGTTGCGGACGCTCCTCGGAGGACACGGTAGACACACGCGGGAAACGGGGCTCAGTGTCCCGGTTAGAAACCGGCAGCTTTACCCCAGAACCGCAGAATGTGCAGGTTTGGACAGAGCCCAGGGAAAGTGTCGGGACTTGTTCTCAGAGTTCTGGACAACACGAGCCGCTCGTGACAACAGCCTCGGGTCACTTCGGGGAAATTCGCGGTTTCGCAATGACCTGGTTATTTTCTCTTGAGTTGTTTTTTTTTTTTTTCAGTCAGGCCGTTTCATAGAAGTGTAATTATTGTTGTGTCCACTTCAGCCACCAGCTCGAATCTGTCAGCAGGGAACACACACACTGACATTCCTGCTGTGCTGGTTTAATGTATGAATCACACGTGATAGAGCTAGAGAGTGGACAACATGTCCAACATGGTCATATGCTACTTCTTACTACTGATACATAGATACAAACGGATGCTGGACAACATGTCCAACATGTTCATAACTTACCATACACTGGAATAGAGAGAGAGCAATGGTAGATACCTAGAATGATACACAGACGTAGATAAAAGATGGTCGTGTCCATGTATATAACAGGTAGCATCAAGTATAATAGATGGAGGGATGGAAGTTATGCCAGTAATCCCATTATTTCACTCAAGCAGTACAGTAACCAGTCCTAACACAGAGAATGCTGACGAGAGAAAGATTCTTCACACATTACGTTTCATTGAGTGTGCTTGTGTGTCTATGGTCTATTGGATTTCCCAGTCCTGAGCCAGACCTCGGCCTCCCAGTTCCTGAGGAGGCACCGGAGAGCCAACTCTCTGTTTGAGGAGCACAAGGAGGGCAACCTGGAGAGAGAGTGCATCGAGGAGCTGTGCAACAAGGAGGAGGCCAGGGAAATCTTTGAGAACCAGCCGGAGACGGTAGCCAGAGCCTTGATCAAATGATGGAAAACATTTCAGTTTACACGAGATGTGAATGAGAGAGCTAGAGAAGATGTGGAAACTCTGGAATGAGAGTGAAAGACAGTGCAAGTTAAAGATTAGATGAGAGTCTCAAGTAAATTGTCTTTTACTTTTCCACAGCTCAATCTGCCCTCCTTAAGTCCTTTATTTCTCTGTCTAGAACATTTTTTTGAATAGAATAACAATCTGTCTTTTTCAGTTGATTAATCATGCCAGCTGTAGAACACAGTGAGTTTAGGGACAGTAAACTTGGAACGCTGAGGCAGCCTGAGATTATGCTGATGCTTTAATTTGGATTGATGCACTGACTCAGAGATCAGCTGCTCCGTCTTTCATCTCCGTGTCTCTTGTTTGTAACTATTTGCTGAATCTCCTTTTTGTTTTTTTTTTCAGGACTTCTTCTATCCAAAATATGTGGGTAGGTGTGCTTGGTTTACTGTAGATAACACGATGTTGCCTTCACTACCCGTCTCGATGAACTACGCTCTCTGTTGCAGTGTGTCTCGGTTCACACCGTGTCGGCATCAAAAACCAGAATTCGGACTCGGCCATCCCATCTGACCTGCGCACCTGTGTGACAGGTGAGAGAGGCTTTCGACAGGATTAGGAATCTCTTCGCTTCAAAAGTGATACATTTAAATGACATCCTCTGTGTGAGTGACTTGTACTGTTTCTGGCAGAGATCACTGACCAGTGCACGCCATTCCCATGCTACAAGGAGGGTTCCCAGGGCTGCGTGGACGGCCAGGCCTCCTTCACGTGTGTGTGTAAGCCCGGCTGGAAGGGGCTGTACTGTGAGGACGGTGAGTCCTGATAGAAAATGTGCAAATTTGCATGTTTTAGTTCAGCATAAACATCCTGTTGTAATATGTTCCACTTGAAACTTCTGTATTTCGCTATATTATGATTTTTATATCGACAGACATCGACGAGTGTTCAGATCCCGAGTTTCCAGCAGGATGTAATCAAAAATGTAACAACGTCCCCGGCAGTTTCCAATGCAGGTGTGAGGATGGCTACGTCAGCAATGACAAAATCAACTGCCTGGGTAAGACTTGGTTGTTTCCATCATAAAGTTTTAATTGGAGATATAGATTCCTACAGAGATAGCCGCATCGGAAATGTCTCCGAAAAAATGTTAATGTATATTAGTGGCTTGTGTCATCCAGCTGTGACTGTCCATATGGGAGAGGAACATATAGTCCCTCTCAGCAGCTGAGAAAACACATGTTTCTGTGCAGGGTATTTTTCTTTTTATTTAATCATATGAACGTTGTAAGCCTGAGCACTTCATAACAAAACTGCTCTCCCAGCTGTTGTCCCCATGGCCCGGAGTATTTGTTATGTTTTAAAGCTGACCAGATTTGACCTCTTTTCTGAGTGAAAGTGAAAAACTTTTAATGTTCGAAAAGATGGTCCTTTACCAGAGCTCCTGCAACCCTCTATCTGTCCTCTGTTGAGTCAGTGTTTATCCTCGAGTGAGCTTCATGTTCATGGAGTTCAAAGTCTTTACAAACATACACTGATTCACTTTGGTAAATGCGCTTTCTCCTATTTTATTGATTTTAGCGACACAAGACCAAGAGTCCCGCGCACATATAAATGAAACTACTTGTTAGCTATTAACAGGAATCTCTCAACCAGAATACATGAATCTTTAGAGAAAATGTCTTGAGTTCTGATAAAGGGACATGTCCAACCTCACGTGGCAGGCTATTGCAAAGTCAGGTACCGTATGTGATCCTAAGCAAAGGCAAATACAAAGGAGGTCAGATTTGGAACAGGTGGTGTAGCAAGACTTTTCCAAAACAAAGGCAAAAAGGTGGACAATGATCCGACAGATACATCTTGGTGGAACCGGTCCTTATAAAATGCATGGTCTTGTTATTGGAGCTCAGATGTTTAGGTGTATTGTTGAGATTTGCTGAACTGTAAATACAGCCAGTTCAGCAGCACACACTGGTAATGGTAATTTAACAATAAACATTTCTGTTTTATCACAAAGAATCTCTGCCCACTATTTAGGCACCTGAAAAGCTGCATCACATGACTGTAGTCATACACAGAGCATGGGTAAACAGGAAACAGGTCTTCTGTTTGTAGTTGGTTACTCAGTTACAGAAAATGCCACAAACAGCAGGTCAAACTGAAACGGTGAACATAACGAGCAGGGATTTGGCGATTATAGTGATTATTGGAGAACAGGGACAATCACAAAGCAGGAAACCAGAGGATGAAGTCAGAAGCAGCAGAAAATATATAAACAGAAAACCTAAACCATATTGCCTCAGTTTCTCTTGATGTCGTCCCAGAATGACCCCATGGCGTTGAGCTCTGCGCTCTGTGGGGCTGCAGCATGTACTGCAGGACTCTCCTTACTGGAGATAGTTCTTTATGACTCAGGGACCAGGCAGATGTTTCCCGGATAACGGTGCCTGATGGATAAGAATCATCTGAAGCAGTTTAAATATTTCCACTGAGCTGTATCCCATCTCCTTCTGCCTCTGACTCCTTCAACCTGCATGGAAAGCAGAATGTCAAAATGCTGCTTGATTCTTTTTTTTATTAGGTCTATCATAATACAAATTGTCCTGTTGTCACTTTTTTCCAGATATCGACGAATGCCAAATGTTTCCCAGTATCTGTGCAAAACCGGCTGAATGTGTCAACACGCCCGGCATGTATGACTGCCAGTGTCCACAGGGATTTAAATATAACTTCACCACCAAAACCTGCAATGGTGAGACTTCACTTTATTGCTCCCACCAAGAATAGACCACCTCCATCATCCTGCTGCAACGCGTACAAAGATGACAGCGTGTTAATGTTTCTTTGTCCCTCTGCTGCAGATTTGGACGAGTGTGAGTTAAGCCTGTGTGATGGCACATGTATAAACACAGTGGGCAGCTACGCATGTTACTGTGACGGGCGTCGAGGCCTTCGCCTGGTCGACAATGACCGATTCTGTGAGAAAATCCCTGTTTGTGTGGATTTGTACGACCACAAACACTCAGAGATGCTTTATCTGGGGGAGCAGTTTGCAGGCCTGCCCGTCATCTACCTGCATTTCCGTTTGCCGGAGAACACAAAGTAAGTCCATGTCACAAGTAGAACCAACCAACCAACCTCAAGTACTCCAGTACAAGGATTATTTGTAAAACCATTTATAGTATTTGTGTATATTTGATGCAGGTACATATAAATTATGAATTTATGTTTCTGTCTTCTGATGATCATTTTAGGTTTGCAGCAGAGTTTGATTTCCGTACATTCGACCCAGAGGGAGTTGTCTTGTACGCTGAGTCCTCACAGGACTCATGGTTCATGTTGGGCCTGAGAGAAGGTCGCATCGAAGTCCAGTTCAAGAACCAGCACACGTTCAAGGTCACCAGTGGAGGAAAAGCCATCAACGACGGACAGTGGCACGTGGTAAGAAAGAGCCACGGTCCACTAGTTCACTAAACTAAATGGAGAAGTGTGTTCTCGTTTTAATCTGTGATGAGTGAAGTATCGTATGTCTCATGCAGATCTCTGTGGATGAACTGGAAAGCAGCATCAGTGTGAAGATCAGCAAGGAAGCAGTGATGAGCATCAACAGCCCAGAGAGTCTATTTACTTCAGTTAATGGCAAACTGGAGACCAAGGTCTACATCGCCGGTCTGCCCAACCGCACCGACAACGTCATCAAACCCGTGAGCTGTGGCCACTGTCGTAAAACACCCAGCAGACATGATGGATGCTAGAATAACAATCTGGATCAAGTGTTGATTAAGATACTGGCCTGAAGTCCAGATGAGAAACTGCTGTCCTCTGTGTCCATCTGTCAGATCAACCCTCGACTGGACGGCTGCATAAGGGGTTGGAACATGATGAACCAAGGAGCGTCTGGTGTGAGAGAGGTCATCCGGGAGAAGAAGAGTAAACATTGCTTTGTGTATGTGGAACGGGGGTCTTTCTTCACTGGGGCAGGACTGGCACACTTCAACATTGACTACAGTGAGTAAGTTAACAATATTAATCCATACGGAAAAACATTTACCTCTGCATGTGATGTATCATAACTACTTAAGATTACTGAGCTGAAGCAGCAAAGTTTTGTGCATGGTGCTTTGATTCAGAGAGAAATGTTAACAAACATGCATGAGTTGTGGAGTGGGAGGAAAACTGATGAACGAAATGTTCCACACAGAAAGGTCCCAGTTTGTCTTGTGGATTTTGAACAAAGACCCATATTTTAGTCTGTTCACTGATAAAAAAACTAACCAATATGAGCCCTCTATAGACACGTTGGTATCACTGTGTACATAGGCAGAGATGTGCCGAAACAAAAACTTTTATTTTGTAGAACTCTTCAGATGGACTTTCCTCAGAATTGCAACCATTTCATGTTGAGAATATTGAAACATATTTAAATCAATTAAAGTTAGAATCCTTTTATTTATTTTACATTTTCAGCGTGACTAAATGGATGCTAATAAATTGTTTCTCTCTGTGTATGGATGTGTTTAACTAGGTGATTCTGGGAGCTGGAGTGTGAATATAAAGATGAACATCCGTCCGTCCAGCAGCACAGGCGTCCTCTTTGCTCTTGTCTACGGAAACACTGTGCCCTTATCGGTCGCCGTGGTTACGAAGGGTGAAAGAGAAGCCGTGAGTTCATTAAGACCTGAGCTACAAATACTCTCATATCGCTGTGTGACTTCACACACATGAAGTTAATCCTTGCAACGTTATGACCCCTCTATTCTCCAGGACCTGCAGGTGTTCTTGGACGATGTCTCCGTGGCAAAGCTGGACTCACTGATGTTGTGTTACCCTGAGCGGCTGACACTGCAGCTGAGTGTGACTCCCACAGAGATCCAAATCTCTGCCGACTCCTCCACGGTTACGTACATGGCAGCTGAGGGCCTGCAGGAGGCACTGAAGCGCCTCAATACCACCATGCAGAACCCCATCAGTACTTACATTGGTGGGATACCAGGTTGGTCAAAGCAACAACTACAAGTTACAAACTAGGAAAGTGACGCTGTAAAGATAACTTTAACAAAATATATCAGCTGCATGGTCACCATAAAAACCAATGTGGGTGCTGTCTCAGAGAATTCATATCCTGGTTTGAAAAAACAAAATCACAAATGTTAAAATGATTTGAGCAGGTGATGGCTCTAAATTAAAATGGAAGGACATGGACAGCTGTGCAAATAATCCCATAAATTATTATAATAGTTCTTGAGATAGTTGATTCAGGACAGATGAGATGAAGCCAGCAACAGATTAAAATTGGCAACATTTAGTTGTAAGTTGATTTATTCTCCTCTTCCGATCAACGCTCATAGATGTGTTGTTGGAATGCATGAACAAACAAACAGATGTAGTAATGTCAGACTGTTCCAGAGGTTTGAGGTTACTTTTATAGTTCTGCCAAGTAGGTGATAAGCTTTCGCATTCAGTTCCCTGTAAATGTAATTGTTAGTGCAGCTACACGAGTGTGACGTGTCTAAACACAGCTCAGTACGAGCCTCTTCTCCATCCTGATGAATGGATTAAAGCCCCAGGGCTGCGTTTCCCTCCATCTCTCATTGTTATCATTCTAACTGTCAGTCACATTCTCTCTGTCTTCTAAGACGAAGTCCCGTTACCCGCCAGCCCTGTGACAGCGTATTACCACGGCTGCATGGAGATCTCTGTCAACGGCCGGCAGCTGGACTTCGACGAGGCTCTCAGCAAACACAACAGCATCAAGAGTCATTCCTGTCCTCCCTTCTCTCCCCCGGAAAGCGGACACGATCCACCCAACCTGAACAGCAGCCTTAATTAACACCAGTGTCACTTTTGGCGGCGTCCCACAGAGGATGTTTTGGAATGGCAAATTATATGGGATCAGGGGGTGGAGAAAAAAGTGGTAAAAAGAAGAAATAGAGGTAGATGGTTTTAGTCATTTTTGTCGACTTTATTTTAAGATTTGTCTTATCCTTTTCCTCCATACAGAATTGTTGCTCCTGTTCTGAAAGCATTACATTCAGTTATTTTTGTGTTTTTCTTAGTGAGGCACAGTGAAAGCTGGCTTGCCAGTGACCTACTCAGAAACTGGATGACGTAGTCGTCGCACTTTGTTGCAGTGAATTAAATTCTTTCCAAGAGGCTTTGAAATAGAGCTGAGCTCTGAAGTGCACTTACCGTGTGTTGAGCAAGACATGGCTGATGTTTGTGTAGAGGAATAAACAAATGGTCACATTGGACCAGGCTGTGAGACCACCTGCATCTTTTTTCCCCTTGCCGTTGAATAATGGCACGATGTCTAAAATCTCTTTAACTCTGCTGTCATGGAGGAAGGATATCTGAAGACATCCAGCTGAAACTACGGTGGTGGTTGTGGCGGTGAAAAGCACAACAGAGTGGAGCCGCCGACTTTCGATTCAAGTCTGCTCCGATTTCTTGATTGAATCATCTTCCCGAGAAACATCTGTTATGATTTAATTGTTTCCAGAACCCAGCATTGATGTCACCAGATATAGACACCTCTGATTGTAAAAACTTTAGTTGTTCTTCCTTTCTGTCCTCATCAGCATTCCCCTGTGTTCACTATTTGACTTGTATATACAGTAAAGCAGGCCATCGTTAATATATAGCTATAGGTCTTCATTGTTGTCTCTTAAAATAAAACTGAGCTGAGCAATCTTACTTTGAAACTGTTGAATTTTAATACTGCACTCTTATGCAACCGCAAGTCTAGAAACTGTCTTTTTGAATTTAAATAGCCCCTTTACTGGAGATTTACTGGGGGAAAAAACAAAAAAAGGTCAGAAAATAATAGCAAATGAAACTAGTGGTAAAAAAGTGCAGAGAAGCTTTTTATAGGGTCCACAGAATGATGATGTAGCTTCTCAGGCTACTGTGGAAGATGGTGGGCAAGCGTGTAGAGAATGACAGTATTTTAAATGACTTAAAATTCATAGAATTATAATCTCATACCTGGTTTCACCTACTGTGATAGTAATGCTTAAGGGTGCAGCATTTGCACTTCGACACAGATTAGTGTGAGCTACCTTAAAAAGATGGAGAGCATATTTAACAAAAATCTATTCTATTTGGCATATTTCATCTTTAGCTTGTCCTGTGTCCCATCCACTAACATGGATGAGGTGTGATTATTATTATTTCGCTCATTTAATTAAATGTATTCAAACTCTCATAACGTTGCTTCCGGGCAGATGACAGCAAATTTGGAATAACACTCTCCTACACTTGTCTACAACATGCTGTTGTGTACGGTGGGGGGCCCATCAGCGTGTTAGTTGCCCCAGGACCCCTGTTTGGAGGTGACTCCGGCCGTGAGCGGTAGCAGCGGGGCTGCATCACTAACAAACTCCTGCCCACACACACACACGCACACACTGATACTCCCCCTCCTGAGGCAGCTGCAGCCGAGGCGTGCAGCAGAGAGAGCCCGGCCAGAGAGCACCGAGCACCGGAGCGGAGACGCACAGAGAGGAGGGTCAGGAAACTGAAGTGAAGCCCGCGATGGGGGACGAGCTGAACCGCAAGAGAGAGTAAAGAAACAGAACCGAGGTCGGCGGTAGTTAATGCGGGAGAAGCACCGCACAGTTTAGCGCTCAACCTTCCGGCGGCGGTGAATTAAAACCGCATCTGAGGAGAAACATCGTTGCCGTGATTCCACCTGAATACCTGCAGTGTGTCCTGCTCGGTGCGGACAGCGGTGACATTGAGGGACGCGTTGAGGGACACAGACACAGAGGAGAAGCAGGAGGAGGAGGCAGGGAACGGGACAGGAGAAAGTTTCCGGAGCTTGGCGCAGACACAGCGGCTGAACAATGCGGCTGACCCCGAGGAAGTCCCTCTCGTCGGCCGCCCTGCTAATCCTGCTGCTGGCTGTCCGCTGCTCCCACGGCAGTAAGTAAACACTTACATGCTAGGTGGCTAGCTAACCCCGCTAGGTCCCCCTTGACATGTGCGCTGCTGCTGATTTATCAAAGTCATTAACTGCACGTATTTCGCAACCTCCCTCCAGTGTTTGGTCTTGTTTGGGTTCTTTTTTTTGGAGCCTCGCATATCCCCAAGCTCCCCCCGAGCTGCGTGACCCCTCTCTTGCCCCCTTCGACATGTATGAACACCGTGTGTTTAGTTTTGTTTTTGCTTCTTCTCCTTTTCCTTCTATTTTTAGTCTCCTTGTCCCCCGAGGAGGCGAACCAGTTCCTGAGCAGACACCGGAGAGCCAACCAAGTGTTCGAGGAGACGAAGCAGGGCCACTTGGAGAGGGAGTGTGTGGAGGAGAGGTGCAGCAAAGAGGAGGCCAGGGAGGTGTTTGAGAACGACCCGGAGACTGTGAGTACCCCACTGCTCCATACAGCCAGAGGCGGATCTCGGATTTCTAGATGTAGGGGGGGCAGTTGTGTGTCAAGGTTGCATGCAGGTCCCACTGACCCCAAACAAACACCTCATCAGCCTCCCCCTCCTCCTCCTCCTCCTCTGGCACCAACAAACATCATTAGGTCTTCACAGCATCACTGTCCCCATCACGATGTGTACTGTACCCTCTGACACCCTGTTGTTGTCATTTACCGCAAAGCTGTGAGGTTGGCTGGTTTGCATCAGGTTCGTATCGACTGCAGATTGATGAATGCAGTGTGACACTACACTAATGATTCACTGTCTGGGCTGGTGATGTTCACGCTCCAATAAGTCCAGATTGCTGATAGCCATTCCATGTCAAGGACTGGGCATGTTGTTGTCATCTCGTCTTAGATTGAGATGTTTCTGCGACAGACATTGAGTCAGTGTGACTAATCTGGAGTTTATGAAAGCACAGTGTTAGTGAAGGCACTGCCTGTCTTCCATTTGCTCAGAAGTGGCTGCTGCTGCTGGAGATCTGCTCATCTTAGGTTCCTGAGGAAAATAGGAAACACCTGGATATCTCCTCTCCATCTCAACATCTGTACCATCTGTCCACGACCACATACCTTACACCCATGCATGCGAATGAGGCAAACACACCCCTCTGATTGGTCTCTTTACGAGCTGATTAGCAGTTCCATTCAGCTCATGCTGATGCACATCGCCTCACTAATCTGCATCCATGCTTCCACCCTGTTTTTCTCATTTCCGTTTACCAACAAATCAAATCCATCGTGTCCTGGTGCTCAGGAGTGTTTACTGCCGATTAGTTTCTATTCTGGATTCCAGAATGCGCAAATCAGCCTCTATATCCATGTAAATACATAATCCTATTGAATTCTTCATGTGCTAAATATGCAAATTAGACTCTGAGATATAAATAACCCAGTGTGTCAGAAAACGTGCAATGGCTTATGGGCTGAAGTGTAAACATTCATCGGCTTCAGACTTTTAATTCTTCCAGCAGACGTCTGTGTGTGGTGTGCTGCATGTGTCAGCGTGTGTTTTGTTAATCAGTGGGATAAGTTATGGTGTCCAGGCATGTGTCAGCCGTCAAGAAATATGAGCAACAAGCAAACTCTGGCACTGCTGAGTGTTTTTATTTTTGCACGTTGTCAGTTTAATTGCATGATTGGTATGACAGGGATTCAGACCAAGTTTAAACTGTGTGCAGAGGGAGTGTTAGCATAGTGTTAGCATAGTGCCGGAGATGCCGCTGCCACTCTTTAACGGTCGCCTTTACTCACTTTAGACACTTTGAATGGTGGCAGAGAGCAACTGAATGAGGCAATAGATGACTCATATTATTCGTAAGATTATCCAAGTGCAGAGACATGGAAACCGTCAGAGGGAGGATTAAACTTGGACCAGAGCTGAGGCCAGGGGAAAAGGTGAATTTAGGTGAGGCTGGATGCACATCACCAGCGTAGCAGCGTTCGAATGCCGCTAGCTTTTCTACCATGCCGTGACAAAAAGCTGCAGTCTCATTCATAGCTGCATTATTCATTGTGAAAAAGCCCATCTCTGACTCTGCATTTTCTTCTGCTGCAGCTCCTCTACTGCAGTTAGAGAGAGAGAGAGAGAGAGGGGTGTTCTCAGATACCGGCAACAAAAGCAATTCGTCCAAGTTTCAGGACTCTCATTTGTTAACTGTCTTTTTCAGAGGGACAGATAATCAATAATAAATAAGTTTCCCAACTGAGTATTACCTTTAGCTTAAGTTCACTAATCACCCAAAACTTATGTCGTGTCTATTTCTACTGTCACGAATCAGCAGTCCCACTGGGGTTGGTCAGGCTTCATGGGTCTGGCTTTAGCACAACTTTCACTTTTTTTACACCTCAGCACACACACCTTGCTGAATCTGGTTCCCGCTGCAGCTCCCTTAAGTCTCTTTGCTCTGGTCCATTTCCCCAAATTTTGAAAACTGCAGCCAGGTGGAGAGAGGGATGCTACAGCGATCAGGAATGCAGAGAATTCTCAGGAAGCCCCTGGCAAAAGGCCGCACCCATTAGAGAAAGAACACACGCACAGATTACAGTTATCACTCTGTAAGCTGTGTCTTGATACAACACACACATTCCTGCAGCACACGGTCCAATGCCACCTTTAATGATTATTTATAAACGCTCTTCCGTGCTGTGAGTATGAGCACAGAGATCTCGTGTCAAAGCAAATCCTAAGAATGTCAAGCATTAGCAGAGACATCCCCAATAGTTGTAAGGATCTGTTTAGATTATCGTGTTCTGTTTAGATTCTTGTTTAGACACCTCAGTAACTTTATCCCTCTCTTCTCCCTGATTTAGGAGTACTTTTATCCAAAGTATTTAGGTAAGTTATCATTTCCACATGATCCTTTCGTGCCAGATTCTAGTTTTTAATCATCACACCATTTTTCACTTTTGTCTCCCTCTAGTCTGCATGGAGAAGTTTGGAGACTCAGAAAAGAAGAAACAGGATCTGATCACGTGTGTCCACAGTAGGTTTTAAAACCCACTTATCTGTCTTTTAACTTCACGTTAAGGCTGATTATAGAAGTTTATAGGTGCTGCTTTTTTTCCCACTCATCCTTCCCCTCTAATTTTCCCTGTGCATTTATCAGCACACCCAGAGGCAGCTACCAAGATGTAGTGCAGGGCTGGGCTTCACTGCAGTATCATTGCTCTGCAGTTACACGCTGGCACGCACATTCTCCAAGTGTAAAAAAAGGAAGTGTGATGAAAAGGTGCAGAGTTTTTTACATCATCTCCAGGTCACCCAATGCGGTGTGTCTCTGACGTTGAAGTGAGCGCACCATATGTGCGTGATCCCAGCAGGTAGCTCTGGGTAACACTGCAGCACAGTGATGCCGCACATTGGCGAAGGAGCAACACACCCCTCGCAACGTCAAACTCTGCCTCCCTCGCTCTGTGCGTGACTGCACCAGCTTCTCCGTGAGCTGGCTCAGCGTGCGAGAGTGACGCGGATCAAACGTCGGCCTTGAGTGGAGCACAGGATTTCTGCTGCATCAGGATACAAGAGACCGGCACCGACCCGGCTTCGCTGCGATTGGCCGAGGAAGCTGGGAGAGGGGTGGGGTAGGGGGGTGTTGGTTCCATGACTCAGCTGCAGCATCGTGACACTTAAAGATACGGCAGCATTTTTTTTTATTGCTTAACATTCAGCACACCATCTCTCTCTCTCTCTCTCTCTCTCTCTCTCTGCAAATTTCTGTCCGCCTGTCAGCTTCAGCAGGCAGGAGCTGTAGGGTAAACACAATCTGTTACTGATGGGTGGTAAACTGATGTCAAAAAGCAGATCAGATCATTCCACTAATACTGCTGATTTGATTTTATACCATCATACAAACATCACAAACTTTATTTCATTGTCGGCACAATCAAAAGTTTATTCTTAAACACTTCCTGCGCCATTTCCCTCTGTCCCCTGTACCTGTGTCTTATTTGAATCTGAAACTGTACGAATATTGTTGTAAGTTGTTTTACAGTAGCTACGTGAGTACATTTCACACACTGAACCTTGAAGTTGATCATTGTCTGATATCTGCACCATGAATATTGAATCTGATTACAGAGGCTTTTCATTTCTGTAGTGTTGAGATAACTTACATTCACTGATTTTGATTCATTATTGCTGTTGATGACCTTGATGGATTGCATGACTCATCCTTTTGATGAAAGCAATGCATTTATTTGATGACTCATCGGCACTCACTCAGTATCCATTCATTTGTTGTTAAAACAGGTCTTAAACATCTGATAGAAATGCAGCTTTATATATCTGGTTCTTGTACTTGTTGCAAATATTCAGATCATATTTGGTGTATATGAGCTTCATATATCATTAATTAATAATAATTATAACAATGCATTGTATATTCAACCAGTGTGGAATGAATTGCTGATGTGAACTCTCGCTCTTTTCCTCCCCTCATTTTCTCCAGGCACTGTCCCTTGTTTATAACTCTCTCTCCTTCTGAGCTGCAGCTGACATGCCCAGACTTGTCGAGAACTCAGAACTCCTCTGCTAGGAAAAAGAAACTGTAGGGGGAGAGAAAAGATTTACACAAGCTCACAAGTTTGGAGAGAATTCAAGTGAAAATATTTAACAGGAAAACGGGACAAACTTAAAGATAGTTGAACACAGACACAAACATCCGTTTCTTCTTGAGAGCTGGAGGTCAAGTATGCCAGGAAGGACTGAATTAGGGCATCTCTGGCAGGAGAGCTTAGCCAGCATTAGGCTATTTATGTTGAAGTCCTGATATGCTGAACATAAGCGATGCCCTTCCTCTATCTGGTATCACTTTACAATCACATGTGCTGAGGGCATCCGGTTTGGACAGACCACAAAACAATGATGACACTTAATTCCTTGCATGTGTCTGTCTTTGTTTTTCTTCTCTCTTGAAGATATTCCGGACCAGTGCTCTCCCTCTCCCTGTAACGACAGAGGTACCGTGCGCTGCGAGGACAAAAAGGGCGACTTCCTGTGTCACTGTTTCACAGGCTGGACTGGGGCCAGATGTGAGAAAGGTAAAGTCATCCTCCACTTTGGGAAAGAGAGAGAATATATAGCAGGAAAATTGCGTGCGAGCGCAGAGGTTGAATTGTTGCCAGCGTCATTCAGTCTCGCCAGCGTCACTGGGTAGATATCAACACGGTGACCTTGGCTCTGACAGGCAACCCCTGTCCCCTGATAGAAAGAGCTCTATCCCACATGTTTATTAGTTCTATATTTAATGTTTTTCCAACACTGTACATCTCAATGCTGGACTTTATTTGACCTTGTAAATAAGTTTAAGCTTCTACTTTTTATTTTATTATATTACTGTTATTGTTAACGTGCATATTTAGCAACCAAGTGCTGCAGCTTCTCCTGCCTTCGCTGTTATTAATCATGTGTGAATTGTGTGTCACATCAATACAAACTCTATGACCTGGAACTGTGGTCACAGAGTTCAAGGCAGGAACTGAGCAAGTCTCTTCTGAGGTCAGAGCTTGTTACTCTGTATATACTGTAAATCTGCATCTCCTCTTTGAGAACGTGAAATTCAGAGACAACATTTTCAAATAAATAAAGCTGGAAAACGTGCAGAACTTAAAAGAACTCACTGTGGGGGAGAAACATGCTTGTCTGATTTATGGCACAGACATAATTCCACACATTTCCACTCTGACTCATCCTGCCACCTTACCGTGAGAGGAAACCAGAGCAGATTCAGTCAAACTTGGTCCGAGCCTTTTCCACTTGACAACCGCACTCCTCCTGAAACACTCACCACAGTGTGTCAGTTATTGGTAAGCCGCTTAAACAAAGCACCAATTCATGGGATGTCAGCTTTTCAGCCTAAAGCAAACTAACAATTCTGAATGTCAAACGATCACTGGTGCAACGGGTAACGTTAAGTACACTGTGATCGGGAATTGGCCTCTCTCTAAAATCTCAACACACGCCTAACAACCTAATGCCGTGCGCAGCCCATGATGATGTTTTTCCCTGCGCTCACGCTGACTGCATTTCCATCGTATTCGTAGATGTCGATGAGTGCAGCAAGAGAAACGGAGGGTGTGATCACGAGTGCAACAACACCATGGGCAGTTACCGCTGCTCCTGTCACCAAGGATACATGTTGGTCGGACGCCAGATGTGTAATGGTAAGCCACAAACCACAGATACACATGACATAGCAACTGTATTCATGTGGGGACTGCAGAGTTTGCCTTGAGAGTTTAGAACTTTAGTCTCTGAGTTTATTATTGTTATCTTTCCAGAATCTTTGCTTGTCTGACACAAATGATTAGATCATATTTTTCCAGCAGAGGGGGATGATGTTAAGGTCCTCTTGGTTTTATTGAGTCTCGATCTGTCCGTCACTTGTCCTGCAGTCACCACTGTGTGTCTTTCAGATGTCGATGAGTGTGAGGACCCAGGAGTGTGTGGAACCGCGCAGTGCCAGAATAAGGACGGCAGCTACGAGTGCTTCTGTGATGACGGCTACGTCTACGACAACGAAACAAAGACATGTGTTGGTAAGTGTGCGCGCACGCAAAGAAAGTCACGCAGTTTGATAAGGAGGGAGAGAGGAGCAGCTTCAGGCTCAGCGGGAATTCGTGCAGCTGTGTTGTGAGGTCAGGAAAGGAATGCAAAGACATTTGCAGACACTGTATAAGTAGGTAACAGGTCAGTGTCTAGTTTTGTTCAGTGGCTGCCAAATAGATCATAAATCTCGCCTCCTCCAGGTTAATTGACTGGACGTCAAGTCAGCAGCACCTCAGTGCTACAGCCCCAGAAAGGAGACGTTCATCAGTCAAACTACAAAATCTGATCTTGCATAGGCCTATATCAAACAGAATAAATCTCCACAGAATAAATAGTAGGAATCATTATAGCCTGCTCAGCCTATACTAGACTAGAATACAGAATCATTTTCCCAGGAAAAAAAACATGTATTTTTATTCCAAAAGATAACAGCAAGATAAAAATGAATATGTGTTGCCAACAACATGGAAAAGTCATTAATCACTTGTGTACCCTGTCGTGCTCTGCTGTGGAAACCAGACTTTTCATAACCTCCACATCTGTCCTCGGAGAAATAAGAGTAATTATAGACAAGGTCCTCATTGCCATGTAAGGCTGTATATGGAGCAGAGAGATACAGCCCAGTCATCGTCAAAGATGACTTGAAGTGTTGTTTGCATACCCTGATAAGTCCGATTTTTCTTTCAAACAATCCTGTGATGTTTGTCCTGATCCTCAGAGGTTCATGTTTCACCTAATTCCACCAGTGATGTTGTTAATTTAAAGAACATCCTGCTGCTCTGAAACTCTTTATCTCAGCAGTCACTTTCATTTCTCCTTCTCTTTGATTTTCCTCCATCCTGCTCTCGGGCTCGTCAGATGTGGATGAGTGCTTGACAGGTGTGTGTGCTGAGGAGTGTCTGAACACTCCCGGGAGTTTCCGTTGCTTCTGCGATGGTCGTCACGGCACGAAGCTGGGCCAGGACCTCAGGAGCTGTAAGGTGAAATACATTGACTGTTGTATATTGAGCAGCCATTTCAGATTTTAGCTTCAACTTTTAGGACAGGGTCAAGAGAGATCTAAAAAACTTTAGATTTCTGTCCAATTTCTGTGTGTCTGTTTTTTTCCCTCCAGCCTATAACGCCCTGCTTGTCGCCGTCTCTGAAGAGGAACTCTCGCTCTCTGTACCTGGGCCGCATGTTCAGTGGCGTGCCGGTGGTGAGGCTGCGTTTCCGTAGGAGGATTCAAACTGGGTGAGAAAAAAGTGTTGTGTTGATTCTCTTCAACTTCAACTGTTGTCTTTTGACGAACATGTCTGCCCTCTTCCACATTAATACACTTAAAGTTACACTGAGTAGAAAGATGGACACGATTAAGAGACAATTGATTGGCAGTTCCCTGCTTATTTAACTTTCCATTTAAAAAGTCTCAAATTACTCTGGCAACAAAACATCCGAGTACAACGATTAGAAAAGTAAACTCCCACAAGTTGTGTCTTTTTTCCCCTCACATTTTTCTGGATTCCCACCAAACCTTTTTGATTCCAACACTCCGCTCAATCTCCACCTCTTCTGCCAGCTTCTCAGCAGAATTCGACTTCCGTACCTACGATCCTGAGGGGGTGATTTTCTTTGCCGGGGGTCACCTGAACAGCTCCTGGATCGTGCTGGCAATGCACCGTGGGAAGCTGGAGCTGCAGCTTAAGTATGGCGCAGTCAGCAGGGTGACCAGCACCGGGCCGATCGTCAATGACGGTCAATGGAGAAAGGTTTGAGGCCTCAGTCATGGTGGAACATCGAAACTGCATACAGGAGCTTTATTAGCCGATCGAAGGTTTGTCTCATGCTTTGTTCTCTTGTCAGATTTCCGTGGAGGAGCAGGGCCGGAGTCTGGTGATCAAGATCGATAGAGAAGCTGTCATGAAGATCGCAGTGAACGGTGATCTGTTCACGCTGAAGAAAGGCATGCATGAACTCAACCTGACTGTGGGCGGAGTCCCGTTCAGAGAGGATGGCCTCGTCAGTCAGGTGTTTATCTGCATGTGCTCTTGTGTTTTCTTGCAGTAGTACCTAATGGTCTTAACATATTCTTCAATCTTGTTGCGTTCATGTCGCAGGTGAACCCCCGTCTGGACGGCTGTATGAGGGAGTGGCGGTGGCTGACGGGCGAAGACTCATCCATACAGGAGACCATTCGGTCCAACGACAACATGCAGTGTTTCAGCGCAGAGGATCCCGGAGCTTATTTCCCCGGCACAGGCTTCGCTCTCTTCAACATCAGCTATGGTACAGCATGTGTGTTAGCGTATCTGAGGCTTGCATAACTCAGTTTAATTTGCTTCTTCCTGCAGCAGTTACTCAATGTTGAATTTTTTTTTGGATGGTTATAAGTTGACTTGTGTCATGCACTTTGGTCAGCGGTGCTGTTTGTTGACATAGTTCATGACTTTCTGTTCTCGCATCAGAATCACAGAATGTCAGCCTCCAGTTGACCCTGCGTCCAACCTTCGCTATTGGCGTGCTGTTTGCACTTGTTTACCAGGACAGAGTCCCTCTCTCCGTCGCCCTGGCCAACTATCATCCTGGCACGGATGAATGGAGAGATGTGAGTAGATGAGTGTGAGATCAATTTGGAAAATGACTGTACCTTTTCATTTTGAAAACTTACCTTTTTTGTGTGTCTTCAGTATGTTCTGGTGTCTACAGGTGATGCCGTCATTGCTAGCTTGCCCATTCCACTGTGTGACGGTGAGAGTCACGAAATCCGGCTGACGATCACAGGGAACCAGACGCTACTGTTGGTCGATGGACAGGCCGGACTGAGTGAAGACACTGACGTTCCTACTGACCTCCTGTCTCAATCCAGCACCTTCATAGGTGGCATCCCTGGTGAGGACACACGTTATTCTAGACAGCACTCGCTCGCCTTCCACCTAAAGTTCAGTGTCCTTTCTTTAACGTTCATCAAGACAAGGCCCCATTATAATATTTGATCAGCTTATCAAATATAACTGTAACAACAGGATGATAGGTTTCAGAGAAGACTCTTAATTTCACACGTCTGTCACACACTGGTTTCTCACTTCTGTGCGGAGCCTCTGAGGGGATGATGCTGAGCAGTTTGGCTGAACCCAGAACAGTCTTACAAATGACACTGAAGTACTTAACATTCTAATTCCAAAAGTGCTCTCAGTTATTTTATAGTCAGTGGAAATTAAGGTTTTCAAAAAATCAAAACAAAGTCAGACTTTCTTTTCTTGGTTGTTATTGCTGTTAAGGAAAGAACATAAACGAAAATGAAAAAGCTATTATACACATAAAAATGTTTTTAAAGGAAAATACACGGAGCCATGTTTTATCCAGTTTTCAAGATTAAATTACCTTAAATTTCAGTTGCAGCTGTCCAGTATTCCTCAAAGCGGAAAGAAAACATGAGGATTTTTGGTTTTTTTTTTGCCAAATAGCCTATTAGTGTGAGCTGAAAGAAATACCCCATGCTTGTTAACATCTTTTCATTTCATCCCCCCAGATGACATTCCTTTGGTTTCCACGCTGGTATCGGCGCCCTACAGCGGCTGCATGGAGGTCAGAGTAAACGGACGGTCTTTGGACTTGGACGAGGCCATCCATAAACACAATGACATCCGCTCACACTCCTGCCCCCTGCTGGACTCCCACCAGTGACCGGTGTGTCAGTCTGCCAAAGCTGATCCATAAGCAGTTGATTGAGGCAATGGGGATGATTTCCAATATGTTTATAAAAGTTTTGACCAGTGGGGGAGATCTTTTAGATTGGAATGTAAAAAAACAAAACAAAACAAAACATAAAACTAGACCAGGTATTGTGGTGCAGGTGGAGCCTTAACCTAGGATCACCCTGTCCTTCCACTGTGACAACACTGCTGCCTAGAGGTGTGAGCAGGGATTTTCACAGTATTGTCAATTAGTTGGGTTCTAAGTGAGCCGTTGGGCAATGTCCCCTGTACTAGGCAGAAGATACGAAAATAAATGCCGCACAACATTGCCTCAGAACTGCCCATGTATCGCAACCTTGTCAGCCCACAGGAACAAACAGGGTATTATCTATAACCGGTTGGTCCTGGGTCAGCCCACTGCACCCTGTGCTCGAAATGCAGACCCGACTGGAAACGCTGTAGGCAGTGTGACTCTTAGCTGCAGCGTCTCAGCTGATAGAGCCGAGGTCATGTCGCTTACATCCAGTTCATCTGAGGCCCACGTTCACAAAGCTTCAAATAATCAAAGCCTCACATAGAATCTGATGAAATAGGGGAAGAACACAGGCACCAGATGAAAAGTCAAGACATTAGCCGAGAACGTGTGGAGTCAGATCCTCGGACCTGCCTGAGTGTGGGGTGTGTAATGTTTTAATGGTCGATTGGGGACCAAATCAATATTTTTTGCTCCTTTATAAGCCAACTCTTGTCCTCTGCCAGGCGCGATATTGAGCACAGCTTTGTGCTCTGGAGAGAACCTTGCACATGGTTGCAGGTAGAAATGGACTGCGACCCGAAGCCATTTTCTCGATTCCTGCTCGATCGAAGCAGCATTCCATGTCTGCCTGCAACCTTACAAATCAACCACGTGCCTGCTAAGAACAACCAACCCTAACATCTCGACAGTTCAGCCGGGTCAGAACGGTGCAGCACTGTAACACACACACGCACACAAACCGCAGTTAACACACTATGCATTCCCACCTGTGCATTGTATTGCAGTCTGTTAAGGAACCAGACCAACACCCCGATTCTCAATAATCTTCAATCTAACTTCATCACGAAGGCCCCTTCTTTCCCTCAGAATCACCCACTCACAGTTTGAAACCTGCCATATTTGCCAGCCGAGGAGGACAGATTAGTCACAGAAGCACAGGGAGACAGGAAGGGGCCCGCTCCGTGAAGGAGAGAGAGAGCACTGCATCAATCGCACCACACAAGCTACTGAGAGTTGAGAAAAGAGTGCGCTGTAATATACTGAATATGTAAATAATGTGACTGTACAATGCTTTATAGAAGACAGAAAACAAACACTACCTTCTGCTCACTGAGGTTTTCTGCACATTTACCTTGATCCAAAGTTAAACTGTAATCTGAGTCTCATACATTTCATCTGCTTCTTTAAAATAAGGATGAGCAACAAGTCCGTTCCTTTTTATTTCTTGATATTTGTTTTGTTTTGTTTTTTTTTTAATGCGACAGCAATAGCCAGGGATCCAGGTACTGTCAATCTTTAGGTTCTCTGTTTTTAATTTAAGGTTATAGGTGCTGAGCAAATCAAAACCCAATAAAGATCAAGAATGTCAGGAGCATTGTGATTGAAAAATCAAAAAAAGGGCTCCAGTGTTATTTGACTTCTCTCTGTAACGTTTCATTTTCTAGTTTTCTGACGGATGAATGCCAGAATATAGAGCTTGATGTGTTGTTTTTTTATCATATGTGTTGTTGTATATTGAACTTCTCTTTAGTTTTTATTTTTCACTTTAACTGCCAGTATGCGTATGATGCTGAGAAGTCTGCCTTTTCAGTTTGAACTTCCCTCAACAATGATAATTCCTATTTAAAAAAATAAAAAACAAAATGAAAGCAGTTGTATGAACTTCATAGAGTGAAAATGGATTTTTCTGATAAATTGATTTGTATGCTATGTGGTTATGTTACAAGATAAACTTTTCATGTCCTGCTCCGTGTGTGACATGTTGTTATTGTTCTAAATAGCCTACACCTCTTTCACATCACACTATAATTTAAGTGAAATGTGACAAGGGGGTTAAGGTAAATCACATCAGTAAACACGTTTTGATTGATCTTTGATTATCTTCTCACCTGACCTACTGTAGTTTAAGTTTTCCCAGAAACAAATAATAATCAAACCCCTCCCCCATATGTATTTTCATCCACTATGGATTTCGTACAGGTGCCTTTTTAATACTTAATATATCTTATAACAGCAGCTGGAGCTGCCCGACCCACAGCCATGAACGTGCATCATAAATAATGAACTATGAAGTGCACATTAAATGATTCACACAAACGTAAGTAACGTCATTTACTCTCCAGTTCATATTACAAGAAAGCCCTTTTAATTACTCTACCATAGATAGTACAGTGAGACTACACACACTTACACAGGTTGAACTGTTAGCATCTGAAGACCAGCTCTAAGGTCTAAGGAAATGATTTAGACATACTTTGTTGACCTTTGACCAGAGTGAGGGTGGGTGTCTTAATGCTAAGCTAAGCTAATGGCACATAATTACCTATAGTGAAGTGAGAGTGGTGTTAGTTCCCTTGATCTAAATTTCATCATGGAAGCAGAAGATGAATTCTGGAACTGTTTCCCTCCATGATTGCACATGAATTTGGTAATATATGTATAAATAATATCTATATATTCACACCATGTAGCTTTGAATCTGTCACGTCGGATCACGTCCACCAGACACACGAAACAGCTTTTAAATCAGAGGTTGTGAAGCTCACTGGTGGGTTGTCCTTCCCTAAGGTCGCCTATGAAATGTGGGAAATATGCTACACTCTGACGGATCAAACCACAACATGCTCGCCTGAGGGATCAGCAGCCGTAAGGAGGAGGTTTCTCAAAGGAGCTGAAGGAGGAGCCGTAGAGGACGGGAGCGTTGGGAGTCAGCATGTAGCCGCCGGGCTCCTGGGCGGCCCCCTGAGGCTGTGGCTGGGTGGAGGCCTGAGAGGGTGGCGGGTTCTCCTCAGACGGGCAGGAGGTGGAGGAGAGGCCTCCGTCTGGGATCATCTGGGGTGTAGCAGGGGCCTGGTAGTTGCTGTTGTGCTGAAGGAGAGGAGACAGGGAGGAGTGGGGCTCTGCTCTGTTGGAAATGTAAAACTATTAGCAGCTTCCGTAGTGCTGCTCCTGGCTCGTACCTGCAGGGGCATCGGGTAGTTGGGGTAGGCCGGCAGAGTCTGTGCTGAAGGGCAGAACCCCGCGTAGGTGAGCATGTGCTGGGTCGGGTTGTACAGGATGTGGGGTGGAGGTGCGGGGCTGGGAGCCATTTGAGGAGTCGGCTTCTGCTGCAGGAAACACGTTTTTTTTTACATGTTATCACATAGTTTTTACATCCTCTATTCTACGTTGCAAGCAATTTTTCATACTGTTTGTGACCTGCCGCTAAAAACAGAGTTAACTCTCCATGAGGGTTGCGTAAAGTCTTCGACGCCTGTGTTTATTTTACCTCAGGAAGTCCTTTGATCTAAACCTGCCTCTGTGGTAACCTCTCCGCACTCACCATGTCCTTGTACGCGCCGAGGATGGCGGCAGCAATGATGCCCAAGAACAGGCCGATTACGTTGAGCACCACTGAGGCCCACAGCAGCCGGTACAGGTGGATCACGTCCCAGCAGCTGCTGACGCCAGTGAACTCGAAGTACTGTGTGTGGTACTCTGTGCTGGGGAGGGGGTCAGGGGGTCACAGTGTTTATATTTTATATCTTTCATATTCTTTTATTTGATTTTAGACATTGGTTTCCTTTGAAATGCCAGGCTGGTGCTCACCTCTCGCAGTTGTACAGGTAGCAGCAGTAGCAGGTGTTGCTCCTCAGTTTGAGCTTGCAGGCTTTGTCAAATGAGCGACACGTCACCTGCACAGACAAGGCTCTCTTTAACACTATCTCACAGCAGCAGAGAGGCAGGAGCTGGGCAAACGGTTCAGTCAGCGATACATAACAACATCTATTCGCCTGTACATTGACTTGGCTGGGGTTTTCATTAATGCTCTGCAGTAACAATATCTGACCAGTAGATGTCAGCACACCGCCAGTTTATTATTATTTGAAGGAGTGAAGGAATCAAAGGACACAAAGCATTTAAAGGCCCAGTGTGTAAAATATAAGTGACGTCTTTATGTGTGTGTAGTAATCTAATTTGTTCAAGTTGTGTCTTTACCCTAGAGTGGGCCCTGTGTATTTAAAGACTTTATATTAAATCCATTAGCAGGTCTTCTCGACAGAGGCTGCTATATTTTTTCCAGTCATCCAGGCTGGTTAAACTAAGCACATTTGGATTTTTTTTACGACTGAACACTGACAGTTGCTCCTCCATGTTTGTAAGGGAAGGGGAAAAAAATAACCAGCCGCAACGACTGAAACCTGTTTAATGAGTCATGCTGGCAGTTAGGTGAACTTTTGTTCTCTTACGATGTTGCTGGGAAGTTGTACTTTCGGGCCTGTGGCGTCTGTGGGGTTCTGTGTGCGTTAACACCATGCAGCATTTTGAATGATCGTTTGCGAGGCAGCATCACCTCTGTGTAGTAGCTGTCGTAGGCGTAGCCCGACCCACTGGTGTAGAAGTCGCACATGTCCTCCTGCAGGGGTCTGGTGTCCTGTGTGAGGAGGAAGAGCAGCGGGGGGGGGGGATTGTTCAATTCACCAACCAGGATTACAGAAGAACATGTTCAAAACCTTGTCAAAGGAAGGCCCAAGAGCTGATTTGTGTCACTTCAGCGATCATTAATGTGCAAAAGATTGAGAACACACAGATTTAAAGGGTTCCCTGTGTGCGTTGGAACCCTGTGTCCATCCATCCTCTGTCACCGCAGCAGTGAAGGTGCGCTCTCACACAACGCTGCAAAAACCCCTCCAGCACTAAACCTCACTCGACTCGACACCGTGTGAAAGGTAATAAAATCATTTTCATCGTCCAGAGCTTGAAGGTGCAATAACTGTGACTTTTACTGTCCCGTGAGCGTTAAAAAAAAAACCCCAACCATATCTGCAGGGCGTAGATTGCACTGGTGATCGATATCAGTGAGCAGCTGCCAGGTTGCTGAGAGCTCCAGCCTTTTAAACCCAGCTCCTGGGCCATACTCATTAAGAGGCTCATTAAAATGCATTAGGCCGCCGTGACAGACTGAGGCGTTTGCGTATGAGTGTCCAAACATTTCAGATGTGCAGGAGGGAAGCAGCTTTGACCTCATCTGATCCCCTGTCAGCCTTTTTCAGTTCCCGAACAAACGCAGGGATTTGCAGACATATAACTTCCTCCGTGTCCATTTAGTCTGGGAGGCGGAGACGTGTGTTTCGCCGTAGAGGACTGTGGGGAAGCGTTTAATCAGCCTCGTTGTGCTGAAGCTCCTCTGGTGACCCGGCAGCTCTCTGCAGGTCGGAGCCTGAGATGAGCCTGTCTGGTTTAACTGGGCTGTTTCCATTCGGCCTGATTACATTTAGTTCCTGCTGTGTCTGTGGGCGTCTCCGGCAAAACGGGCGAATTTGTGTGTTTGCAGACGCTGCAACTCACGATGAATTCTGACGCGATGATCCCGTCCACGATGGCACAGAAGAAAGATGCGATGACCCCGATGCTGATGAAGATGATGGCGGCCACAAGCTGAAAGAGAGGAGGACGAAGAGCGGTCGTTGGTACGAAGCACCAGGAGCTACTATCTGTGTGAGCAAGCACCGAAGATCCTTTAAGATCAAAGTCTCATTCAAACCAATTCTTACTCCTGTACAATTTTTTGGAAGTAAAATAAAACTGATGAATGATGCTGTTAGAGTCAACTCCCATTGTGTCTCAATTACACATAATGACACGTTGACGTATCTCTAGAAACACTGGGGTTGAAGTTAAAACTCATAGGGTTATTATCTCTGCTGGGGCGTGTCCTAGTCCGCGGTGTCTCGGCTGCAGGACGATAAAGGAAACGTACGGCCACCTGCTCTGCCAGCACAGAAGTGCAGTGTGGGTAATTTATGGGAAAAGAGGCAATGTACAGGACAGAGGGACGGCCTTTTGTAACAGCAAGGTCAATCTCATTTTCCTGACTTCACACACACCCACACACACACACACACAAACACACACACGGGTTGAAGACCAAAAAAAACCCTCACACATTCAGTTTTGTAAAATAATCCCACGAATCAGATCACTGATCAATAAACACAAATCTGAATTCTGCGACAAAAGAGGTTCCTCTATAAAAAGTGACACACACACACACACACTTGGTGGAGCAGATGCATCTGACTGATCACAGATGCCTGATCATAAACTTTATCCCTGAGCATCGTTTCCTGTCTGCTCAACTGCTCCTCCAGGAACAAAAACCTCCCGCACTCGAACGTCAGCTCAAACTAGTCGAACGCCGCTAGTGAGTAAGGATTTAAGACGTGTGTAAACGTCTTGGGCTGTGTGAGTAAGCTCAGCACAAGGTGAAGGGACAGAGATCTGAAAAACAAGGCAGTCGGATAATGAAGCCCTCCTCAAGGAGGTGACGCAGAGTCGCACTGAGAAAGTGAGTTTTTTTTTTTTTTTCTGACGGGGTTTTATCTGCCACTGGTCCAGACTCTCCACTTCATTAGCGGTTTAAATGACTCTGCTTTTATGGCCAGCAAGTGGGAGATGAGTCCAGCAGCAGAGACAATAGAGCCTGACAACTGCATTACTTCACATTAGCACCGGCTGCCAGCCCATAAAACACCTCAGCACCCTCTGTGGTCCAAACCACCGAACCCCCCCCCCCGCCGGTGCAACTCAGGCAGGGACAGAAACCAAGAAGTGGAAACACTGAAAGACATTCTCTGCTCTCAGGAGGGGAGCCAGTGGCAAACTATTAAATATATTGTTATTTCTGGTGTGTTGCGCCACTATATAGTGATAATGATGTTTTTTTCTCACGTTAAGAACCTTCTTTTAGAGAATTGTGGGTAAAGGACGAGGAGAGCCAATCAGCTTCGGTCAGAGCAGGTTACAGGTCGTGTTACTGGAGCCGCTGAGCGCAGCAAGGTCTCCTCCTCCTGCTCAGTGGGCCGGTGAGCGATCCCAACCACATCTGGACACAGCAGTAATAAGAACTGTCCGCCCTGTGACCTGCGGGGTAAAACACGACCTCTGGAAGGGTCAGTGCGCCGCACGGTGACGGCAGGACGAGAGATAAAGAAATCGAAACGTCGTGAAACCTGACGGGGTAAAAGTTCCGATTTTCCTCTTTCCTTCTTTCACGGAGGGAATTTCATGCTCCGTGATGCTCGTGAACGTTTGGGGATAAACCAAGATGAAGAGAGCAGATATATGAGCCGTTAAAAGATTTGAACGCTTCATCCAGGGAAATGTCCACAGAGCGTGACAGTGTGTTTTAGCTACTGTGAGTTTCTGATTCATAAAGAGAGCTATATTAATGACAGGAACACTACACATTGGTGATTTGGTGTTTGCCCCGAGCTCTCAGATATCCCCGTGGCACTGTGGTGAGCGTGGTTGTTCTTTAATGAGCGACCTGCCAGCCGGCGTTCGTGTTACAGCACTAAGCCGGGAAGAAGACACCTGTGTGAGGCCAACATTGTGCATGCACAGGAGGTTTAACACGAGCCGAGCGGAGGGCGGGGACGTGCAGCCAGAGCGGGTGATGGTTATATCACCGTCATCGTCCTCCTTCTCGTGGCTCAGGTCTACAAGAGGAACTTTTCAAGCTGTTTATACTGAGCTGCGTTGTTTTGGAAATTGGGTTTTATCAGTGCGAATCACCCACAGCGATTATTATTATTCCGTCAGTGGAGAAATGTTTTCATATTCAATTAAAATAGCCATTATTTTCCTCCGTATTGGATTGTTTGCTGAAAGTATAACAGTTAGGAAAATAGGGGGGAGGTGCCTGAATACCCTGAAGTCCAAGGTGACATTCAAATTTCATTAAAACTTATGGACTTTTTCAAATTTGTAAACTGTGTTCATCCTTGGTAAATGATGTTTTTAATTGTCCTTTGACAGCTGCATGAACACGGACACGTCTTTTTTTTGTTTTGTTTTTGTATAAACAGTACACTGCGGCGTAAGGTAAGACAAAGTGATCCGACCACAGGCACACAACACCGTGCACGCCACATGAAATATTCACAGCTCACGCTGACACCCTACACTAACGGAGACAGGAGCACCGAGCTGCTTTTTACTCTAAGTGGACGAGTACAGGTGCATCGGAGCTGGTCTTACCATGTTGGGGCACGTTTCTGTGTCAAAGATGGAGAAAGGTTTGCGTCTGCTCTGAAATGTATTAAATCCTTCTACCAAGTTTTGTGTGAAAAAAAAAGAAGTTTGGTTGTTTTTTATGTTTTCTTAAAACACACCAGTGGACGGGTGGAAACCCAAACCTCCTGTGTCACTGGTTTCCTCTTCGTCGGCCCCATGCTGGGGTTGATATGCTGGGAATGTGATACTGATGACACGACTTCAATTATACAGAGGGACAGTTTCACTTTCTGGCCCTTGAGTAAGATTTGTGTAGCTGATCAGACTTTGGGCCTAAACCTCTAAATGCCTCTACCCTGGAGGCGCTGACATGAGTACATCATGGTGTACATCTCTGGACCAGAGAGGCGATGTCTGTGTCCTTGTCTGAAATAAAGGAGCCTTGTCAGTGAGTGACCAATACTAATGTCATTGTCCCCTCGTCTTTGAAATCCAGAGCCGATCGGGTTCACTTTCCCCGACCACAGATCCAGTCACGCTACACTTACCTGGGCACAAGAACCAAGAACACATTACGCTGCCATCGAGAAATCAAATTTGCTTCATCACAGAGCAATTTCCACGTTAGTGAATTTCCAGAGTCGGTAACACGACCCTCTGATTCCTGGGGTTTATTTATGTGGGTGTCCTCTTTTCCAGGAACAATGTCTCATTTTTAGAAGATAAATTATAGTGACACCAGTCACCTTGAGACAGAATAAATCCAGGGCTACCTGACATCACTGGCAATCAAGATGGCTCATTTTTCAAGTTGTGTATGAATTTAAAATTGGAGGAGAAGTTCAGAAACGGCTCACCATGGGTCTGCGGTTTTCCACCAGGTGGATGCCGACGATTCCCAGAAACGCTCCAAAGCTCAGCTGGAGGTTCGGGGAGAAACAAGGGGACTCATTAGGTCTGAGAGCCCGAGGGCACGATGGTGTTCACGTGATCAGATGATACTGTCTGGACAGGAGCCGATGGTCACTCACAGTGATGCCCGGGTAGTAACCGGCGACGGCCACGTTGCTGGTGCGGGTGGCAGAGATGAGACCCACGGTCAGCACCACCAAGGACAGAGCCAGCAGAGACACAGTCACCCACAGAGCCGTCCTCCTGCGACGCAGGTACTGATCTGAGGAGCAACGTGATGGAGATGCCTCACTGTGTCTGCCCAGGCCGACATGCACATCATGACATGACTTCACTGTTCATCCCATCATCTATGCTACTGTCACTTAGGGGTGCTGGGGACAATCCCAGCTTCATGTGGCAGGAAGTCAGAGAATTTAAAAAAAAAAAAGTGTATTTATAAAATGACTGTGGTAAATGTACACATGTCCGTACCCCAGGATGTTTAGCATCAATGTCTTTTAATTGAATCTATAAAACATCAGTACATTATTTGGACAGACTGATCGATTTCAGCTCATAGCCCATTTATAAACAGTTACCTAAGTTACCTAGGTGCTAGGAAACTAAAAAATAACATGCCTACACATCTCAAGGTATTTTCCCGCTCACATTAAAGTTTAGATGTAGATGTTACCTGCAGGATCCAGTATCTCTGTGGCTGGTTGTTGAGTTGTCTGTTGAGCCTCAGGCTGCATCACCACTCAGTGTCAATGAATCCGCTTTGAAATAAAAGAGATTACAAAAAAAAAAATACTGCTGCAGAGTTTCTGATGGAGGCGTGAGGACAGCACAAAGGAAGTGTACCAATGGGAGGGTAATGATAAAGTCAAGTAAAGAAGGTGACGGCAATGCACCTATAAACTGGATGCCAGCCGCCAATCAAACAAAAAGAAGACGAGTCCAGTTTTTTCTGCGTTGATTCAGGGCAGAGTCTTCATCGTCCTCCACAGAGCAACAAAAATATGTTTCCTCTTTTATCAATCAAATGTTCCAGAGCGGGAGCTGATACACACACAGCTTCAACTTTTCTTCTTCTGAAAGAGAGAGAGACAAAAGAGAGAGGTGGGGGCAGAGAGAGAGAGACAGAGAGAGAGAGGCTCCCTGTTTTTTTCCATCTTGGAGGTAAGTTATTATTTAATCATTAACCTCACATAAGTTTTAACGATGCTTGTATTTCAGCTTCAAGTTAAACATTCTTCCACTATGTGACTCAACTCTACTGCTTATTTATTTTATTTGTTTTCCAGATGATGCAGCATTGGCAAGGGAGAGATCAGTGGGAATGTGACTTTACAGCGCCCCCCATTGACGGATGCTGGACATACATGGCTTTAATCCAATTACAGTTTTACCTTACACGCTGCCCTTCCTCGCTTCATTTTTAAAGAAATATGTATTTGCGTGTGAAATTTATTTTGCAGATGTTGAGATCAATAAAGTATTTTTGATTCTGATTAATATAATTCATCTGTAAATGTGTGAGATTTTAATGACAAAATATTTAATTTGATTTCAACAACGGATAAAAGCAGAGACACAAGTTTATCTTCTCACTGTGAGTTTCTTCCAAAGCGGAGGAAATTCACAGTGATTCACACTGTTCACAGCTCACAATATAAATGTGAGTCACAGTGTGCCGGATTGAGTCCTGCCTCATGACACCGCGCAGGTGGACGACCTGGCCGGCGGCTCCAGGATGGATTCACGCCGCAGGTCGTTGGGCAAAGCGCCGTCGGGGCCCCAGACCGTGAGCTCGCTGTAGATCCCCGTCTCGATCATCTCCTCCTGCCAGGGGATGGAGATGTTCCCTGAGGCAAACTCATCAAAAAAGGCCATGTCCTTGTCCTCCAAGTGGACGCCTTTAACTGTGGAGAAGGCCCCGACGTCGTCAACGTTCTTGGCATAAACCGTCTTAGGGTCTGGCGCGAAAGGAGGCGGGAGGGTCCCTGCGGAGGAAGAGCATGATGATGTTAGACATTGTGACATGGAGTTTCCTGATTTTTATGGCTTTTATTTTGTCTTGTCTCTGTTTCTGCCTTCTGTGTTGGCACTGACTTTGCCTCTGGTCTGTAACAGACCTGCGTTCAGTTTCCACCAGTGGATCCGGCTGAAGAACGGATGCGCCCTGAGCTCGTCACATGAGCCGCTCTTGAAGCCGAGCCTCTTGTCGACCTCTTTGCACAGCAGACCCTCGCAGATGGAGCGAGCGTTCTCGCTGAACTTCTCAGGATACGTGACTGCTTCGTTCAGGATCCGCTTCTTCAGAACTTTGTTCTCCACCTACAAGCAGCAGAGAGTAAATATTCACCTCTGTGAGTCTGAAACAGCAGAAAAGGAAGATGTTAGCTTTAACATTTGCAGGACATGGAGGAAAACTTTGTATCCTTGATAACCTGAGGCCTCAGTGCGTCATGTTCACTGCAGTATAAGCATCAAGCCACAGGGGGGCGACACTGAGCTAAGTCTGAAGATAGTGGAACATTAAAAGAGGAGAAGAGGCAGAGGGATGGCAGCCAAAATAAACAACAAACAAATGTATTTTACATTTACCTTCTCTCCTCGGGTCCTGAACGGCCCTTTGGCAGCCAGGAACTCATACAGCGTAACGCCCAGAGTGAAATAATCCACAGAGTAATCGTATTCTTCTCCTTTGAGCAACTCTGGAGCCATGAAGCCTGCGGGTGACCGTGGATGAGACGAAACAGTTTGTTTTTTTTTATCAATCAACTATATTGAAGCACCCCCATCACTGTTGTAGTATTAGGATAAAATAAGTTCTTATAACTTCAGTCAGAGATCAGCTGAATAAAGAGCTCAGGACACGGACACTGAGTGGGGCTTTCAGCAGGCGTGTGAACCCACTGTAGAGCCTGTGTGTGTGATTGGGGCGAATGGGAGCTGTGGATTGTACCTGGCGTCCCGGCGTAGCCTTTGATTTTGGACTGATCGTCTGCGAGCTCCACGGCCAGACCAAGGTCGGAGATACGTACGTTACCTGCGAGAGCAAACATGACGGCAATGTCAAGAGCTGCGCACGTCACAGATACCGGTGCCGGCCCGCTCACTACGTCTCCCACTCGTTAACCTGCAGAGTGATAACCCAAAGATGTCCTTGTATGTAAGACACGAAGTGTGCTGCCGGGGGGGGGTTGTGCTGTGTGCCAGGGTTAGCCAAACTAATCGCTCTTTCAGCTCTTATTTAAATAAATGTTTTGACTAAACATGACATCAGTTTAAATAATAGACAGGAGTCCAAACACTGACCCATTTACTCTCTTGAATGCACTAATTACCTTTAACTCCGGAAACAGGCGTCGTCTGTACAGTTATAATTACATACAGGACAAGAGTGAGAAACCTGTGTATCTGTGTGGAACGTGACCTTCTCACCTTGGTTATCCAGCAGCACGTTCTCTGGTTTGAGGTCCCTGTAGATGATCCTCTTCTGGTGGAGGTGCTCCAGGCCCTGGATGATCTGAGCTGCGTAGTAGCAGGACCTTGGCTCGTCAAACCCAGGGTTGTTTTCATCCACGTTATAAATGTGAAACCTGGAGGGTTCAGTGACAGAGGACACGGTGGACAGGGTAGTCACGCACGTGCGACAGAGGCGGCAGATCTATGTTGTTCACAGTGTCAGTAATCAATGAACTGGTCAGTCTCATCTCAAGCCAACATTTGTGTGATGTCTTACCTCAGGTCTCCTCCGTTCATGATGGTCATGACCAGACACAACTCAGTGTTGGACTGGAAGGCGTAGGACAAAGAGACAATGAACCTGCTGTGAACTCGGGCTAAGATCCTCTTCTCCACCATCGCCCCCTACAGGACAGGAAGAGAGCAAATCATTGTGATGTTTACATCAAGGCTAGTTTCAACTGTATTGACCACAACCACGATTCCTTGGTGAGTCCTTGGTGAATGCATTGGCTATGACCAATGTTGAATGGGGACAATGCCAAAGATATTTCATATGAACGCAACCTGCCTGGATGGAAGTTTCAGTCTTTCCATGATCTACCCACTGACCTCATAGCCTTTCCTCTTCTTCAACCTCTTCTTGTTGAGCTTCTTGCAGGCGTACAGTTTCCCGGTGGCCTTCATCTGACAGGCAGACACTTCCCCAAACCCCCCTTTCCCCAGCACACGAAAATCCAAGAACCAGTCCTCTCCCATGGGCTGCATCTCCAGCCACTTCCACTGCAGAAACCGCTTCAGATACATGCTCTCCAGGAAGAAGGTGTAGGGCACCTCCTTGAGGAAGTCCATCACGTCGTCCATGGTGTCATTGAAAAGATTGTTCCCAGCCTCCTGATGTCTCTCTTTGACCTTTGTGATGCTGTTCTCTGGCAGGAAGGGGCAGAAATACTTGGCTCCAGGCTCCATGTAGCGGGACAACATCTTGCTTGCTTTCTGTATACGAGCCTCGTCCTCAGCCGTGTTGTACTCCTCGATATCCTTCCACAGACGACAGGGACCTTTATATTCATTGCTGGAGTCCAGGAACTCTCGGAAGAGACGTTTGCCGATGGGCTGCTCCACACAAACCGTCTGGAAGCCCAGGTCGAGAGTCTCCCGCAGGCCCTCGCACACCGTGATGTGGGGCAGCTTCAGGCGGGAGTGGTATCTCTTGTCTCGGTTGGATGCAGGGTTGGCCGTGCCATCCACGCTCCCACGGGCTGAGATGTAGGCAGAGTTGGCCACCACTGTCGTCAGGCCACCAATATCCATGATGACACCGTGGAAAAGTGAGGAAGGACTTTAAAAATGTATGGGATGGACCAGCATCGACATAAAAAAGGAGTTGACTAAAGAAGATGATGATGTGGATGTCTTCTTCCTCCAATGATTAAGAAGCAGTTGTATCATACATGCGACCACCTGCTCATCACTGGCGCCGTCTCCCTTAGTGTCCCTCTCTCACCCACGTGCAGACACACATGCAGGTCCTCCTGACTCATCATCTTTCCACAAGGGGGCTTATCCATTCAGTATCTCTGTAATGCTTTATCCTGTGCTGACCCATGTGCTCGCTGCAGACACGTACAAGAGAGTGAAGTGATGGCACATGATGAAGAGGAGGGAGGAGAGGGATGGACATGCTGGCATGTAGTGGGCTGGTAATGACAGGAATGCAGTGACGCTCGCACCCAAAGTGACACAATAACCTCTGTTGCAGAGAGAAAGGAGAGGAGAGCAGCGAGTGCTCAGAGGAGTGATCTTTATTAGTGGGCTGCATGTCAGAAAATGGGCACAGCATGAATTGGCCCTGGCTTATTTCATTATATTTTGTTTTTGACTCAAAGACATCGCCCTCCATTCCTGGAAATGTATCGTCAATCATATTTTCGACCATTAATGTTATAACTTCGTTAAAATCGTTAAATTTGTTATCCAGACAAAGTTTATAACACTGGAAAAGTTGTTCTTTAGAAAGTAAAGAATCCTGGGTAGTCTGTGGGTTTGATGGCTGTTCAAGGTTATCCTGATATTCGAAGTAAAGGACGTCAATGGTGGACAAGGAAGTTCACCTGTTTCTGCGCTGGCCCACCTCCACTTCATTAGCCACTGCACGCCCACTTTTATCAAGACCTTATAAATAGAGGAATGTGAGATAACATGCATCACACTCCACATCCAGGGAGTCTGATTGAGCTTTCACTGAGGTAGAGAATGAGACAGGGGACAAGAGGGACAGCACAAACCTGAAGGGGCCTCACAGTCTTTGGGGAGAGAGGAGAAAATAGTTACTACTGTGTGAATCTTGACTGAAGGAAGAGAGAAAAGGTCGGCTGTGGAGCGTCATCATGGCGACCTTGAAGGAGAAGAGGACCTGTGGGCAGCGATGTGAAGACTTTGGCCATTTTGTCTGGAACTCAGACAATGGGACGTTTATGGGGAGGACCCCAGCGAGATGGGGTAGGAATGAGATATTAGGAATAAATAACAATAATAACAACTCCTGAATCAATAGAAGGGACAAATGTTATTATGCTCATCCAGAACACATTCAAAGTGAACTTGACTAGATTCCGTTTTTAAATATTTAAAGGAAAGATTCTTTTGTATTGTGTCTTAAAAAAAGACAATGGAATGAACTGAGCATCGTTTGAGCCATGGCTCTCCATACTCACCCAAAATGCATTAATTCACTCTATATCATCCTGGCCAATGTGCACAGGAACAATGATTCCTGCTGATTTATTGTGTGTTTGTATGACTTCTTCTCTCCTTTCAAAAATCCGCACGGCCACTTGTATGTTTGCAGCATGTGGACGGGGAGAGATAAGGCGGCTGTCGTGAGATAAGCTTTGTTTGGTCTCTGTTTGATCTCACAGATTAAATTCGCCGCACGTTGACAGAGGGCACCTTGACCTCTGGAAATAACGACGCAAAAGCTTTGCGATCGCGCTAGCGTTGAAGTGTCTCTCTTCTTCACAGTGTACATCAGCCTGTATTACGTGGCGTTCTACGTGGTGATGACGGCCCTCTTTTCTTTGGCCATTTACGTGCTCATGTACACCTTGGATCCGTATTCGCCTGACTACCAAGACCGGCTAAAATCGCCAGGTAAAACACCAGTAACAACAAGGAGGCCTGACGGTAATAAACTCAAGGTCTGGTCAACCAACTATCGTTTCCCTTCTCAGGGGTGATGGTGTGGCCGGACACTTACGGAGAGGAGAAAGTTGAAATCACCTACAACACTTCAGACAAGGCCAGCTGGATGAAGATGACCAGCATCCTCAATAAGTTCCTGGAGCGTTAGTATTTATTTGACACACACTCATCCTGTAGTTATTCATACTCAGGTGGCAGAGGAACACACAGGAAATATCTCCCTCTTTCCTCCAGCCTACAATGACACCATGCAACGGGAATGTAACACCTATAACTGCACCAAGGGGAGGTACTTCATCCAGAACACCTTCTCTGCCCCTCGCCACACAAAGTGGGCCTGTCCCTTCACCAGGAGCATGCTGGGAGCCTGCTCAGGACACGACGACCCCACCTTTGGCTACAACTGCTCCATGCCTTGCGTCATCATTAAGATGAACAGGGTACGTTTTATCGATGGTGAAAACATCTCTGAGCTCCGAGCCGCAACCAGAACATCAAGAGGAAGAACAGATCATATTCAACGGCTGAACTACTCTTTCTTTTTCCTCTCTGCAGATCATTAACTTTTTGCCATCCAATAGAACCGACGTTCCCCTTTATGTCAACTGTACCGTACTGGTGAGAATCATCTGTTTGTGAAGAAAATAAGGAAATAACTCTACCTAACTACGTTAAGACAGAGAAATCCAATTCCTGGACAGTCCCAGCAGGTGTTGATACTTTAATATTCATATTTTCGGTCATTTCTTGACAGGACGGATGTGATAACGTGGCAAAAATGGAGTATTTCCCTGACGGAGGAATTATTGATCGCTCCTACTTCCCCTATTATGGAAAATTGGCACAAGTAAGTAAGAAAACCACTCCTCCCACAGTTGATATGCCTATAGCATGTCAAAAAAAACAACCTTTACATGTCACATATTTTTTAAATAAAATAAATGTAATAAACGCACAAACTGCGTAATAATAAATAATAATTCCTCTGCGCTGCCTCCTGCTCCTCAGCCTACGTATGTCAACCCGCTGGTGGCCGTTCGTTTCAGCCTGGTGGGAGAGAAGGAAGCCAAGATCCAGTGCAGAGTGGTCTCCGACAAGATCAGCTACGAAAACTACCATGACCCGTACGAAGGAAAAGTGGTCTTCTCCCTCAAAGCCGTGAAATGAGAAACAGAGGAGAACATCCTCTGATGTCTCAGAGAAGGTGTCCCCACGTCAACCACCTTCAAACTACACTTACCACAGCACTGGTGCTGTGTGATTCACTCAACTTCTATGTGTGCTGATATCTATGAACCTTTAGGAAAACCCACGTGTAGTAATTAGATTCTTGAGGTTAATTTGGGTTTTTTTTTTTTTTTGAAGTGGTAAATGCATCTGAACAAAATTATAACATTTCTAAATAAATCCTACTTCAGTTTGGTCTCGCGAAAGTTTTTTAACTGCAGTTCAAGTTTTTAGTTTTTACTCAAAATCCTGTCTTCAAATGTGTAGCCGCGGCTCTAAGAATGGACTTGGAGTGTATTTGTATCCTCACTAATAGGATGATGGTGGTGATAAGATTTCTCATAAATCTGCTGACTGCAGAGTCTGAAGGTTATCAGCTTACACAGTTGAGATGCACACGCGCGCACACACACGTCTTCACAACATCAGAGGACACTACATAGACCTGCAGTATGCTGAGGCTACTACATGAATAAACCCTTACCTTAAAACATTTTTTTTTTTCTGTTAGGCCTAAACATAAAAGACGTAGGTCAGCATGGTGGTGTGGTGGTTAGCACTGCTGCCACACAATGGGAAGGTCCTGTTTGATTCCCAGGCTGAGCAATCAAGGATTGGTGAGTGGTCGTCTCTCTCTGTGTGTCAGCTACTTATTCTTACTGCAATGAGCTAGTGACTTGCCCAATGACAGCGGGGGTTAGCTTCAGCCCCCTCCACCCTGACCCCAATTTTCCAAAAAAAAAAAAATCTATGTCCGATAAGATGAATTAACTTCTACTACATGGTCAGTTGATAGGCAGTGCTGTGGCTTATCTGGTTAAAGTGCCTGTCTAGGGTTCTAATGCTGGGCTCTAATCCCAACAGTGACTCAACGTGGAGTAACTACCAAGTGCATTTCAGAAATTAGTTCATTTTTTTCTCTCAGACCTAATTATGAATGAAGATTATACTGAAGCAAGGTGTGAATCCCTAATAAGGGGCTGAGCCACAGAACAAAGAGACAAAAAAGAGAGAATACCTTTCAACGATTTTATTAATAAATAAATGACTTAATAATTTAAAAATACATTTTGATTGAAACATGCCGTCGTGCCTAGGAGCAGCGGTCATGTAAACTCAAATACCCTCAATATGAACGTACTGCAGGAAACATTATACTGTTACATGTGGTAGTGTCAACATTACACGTTCTGACTCATGAAGACAAGGACATGTGCAGTGAGACGACTCCCCCTACAGCCTCTCCCCTGCTGCAGAGGGGTGACAAGCAGGCATGTTCGCTATGACACTCCGCTGGAACCAGTGCAGGAAGTCTCCCTCAACCACAAATGGAATGTAAAATAAAGTCACGTGACATTTTTACTGTATTTACATTCCTTAATGTTGTACTGAATCAACAGGAACCATGCTTTTCAACCAGTTAGTGTATTTGTAAAAAGAGTTACTGCAGTTTTTAGGATGCACAGATGCAGGATGAAACTACATGTATGGAATCAAATACAGCAGAGAGAAGGTTCACACTTCAATCACAAACACAATCTGCCTCCATAATAAGTGACACTCAAACAAAGTGTGATGTCTTCCTGTAAAAGGGCTTTGCTTTCAAAGAACACATAAAAAAACACCATGTAGACTTTAAACCTCAGATTTGGTCCATGTGATTGCTACGAGGCAAACGTTAGTGAGCGTGAACAGAAAGCTGAAACGTGTGCCCAGTTTTTAAGAGGAATGGCTGATCATGCTGCTCTTCTGAGCATGTAAATCAGCTGTGCTTCCCAGTGTGAAGAGTAAAGGGATTCATTAATACAACCTAAAGCTACATGTTATGCTTTCATAACCTAGTGTCCATGTAACACAGCTCCAGGCCCATTTATGGAAAAGAGATCCTTCGTAACAAAGTCAGAATGGAGCCGATTAAGATCGTCCCCCCTGCAGGAAGAGGGTTGAGATTGTTGAATCAAGAAAAATATGAAGGCTCCGTCCAACAGACCGTTCAACCATTAGCATGAGAGAGTTTCTGAAAGGACAAATAAGACTTGACTTCTCCTCCACGTGGCGCTGCTGCCAGCTCTGTAACAGTCAGCGCGCACAGGGTCCCTCTCTGGTCACGCGACTGTTTTGTGCTCGGCGCGAGGAACCCATCTGTGTGTGGTTACTCTCCACAGCGCCGGAGCCAGCAGAAGGCTGAGAGTGGTGACGCTCAGAATCAGCAGGTACACCTGAGCGGAGGGAAACACATTTAAAAACGCAGGACAACCAACAAGAGCGGCGCAACGCTGTTCAAAGTACCGACTGACCTCTCTGGAGATGATGCCAGCTCGACGTGCGCGGCTGCTCAGGACGAAGGAGAACTCACTGACCTGAGCGAGGCCGGCTGAGACGATCCATCGAATGTGTCTGGTGCCCGGAGGCAAGATAGCAGAGAGCACCAGCACGGCCATGACAAACTGGAAGGACATGAGGAGGTCACGGAGAGACAGGAAGGGGCGAGATGGCATCACGGTGCACTTTGGGAAAGGCAAACTGTTACCTTCATGATGACGAGGGAGAATGTCAGCACCAGCAGGATGGTGAGCTCGTACAGCACGAACGTCGGGAACACGTGGAGACCTGCAGCGTCACAAACACACAGTGAGCGGGCGTCACTGGGATTGCAAAGGTCTAGCACGACAATGACAGCACGATGGGTCACAGACGAGCATGTTGGTGCTGACCAATAGAGGCAAAGAAGATGATGGTGAGGAAATCCCTGATTGGCTCAATGCATCCTGTAACCTCTGAGGTGACCATGTGACCCTGTGTAGACAGCAAAGCTCCCGCCAGGAAACAGCCCAGCTCCATAGAAACGTCGAGAAACTCTGTGACCTAGGGGAACATGTGAGAAGGAGGGGGAAAAAAAAACCGTCAAATCAGATGTTTGTAAAAGGAATTCAGGACAAGTGAAGAAAAGATCATACCGTCAGCATGAAGAAGACAAACGCCGCCATCCCAAGCACCAGGATCTCCTTGTTGCCTTTGCTCTCAGCGTGCAGTTTCTTGTAATACGGACCAATCACAAATGATTTGAGCAGCAGACACAGCAGCATCACGGCCGCCAGAGACACCAGGACCTGCAGCAGGAGGTACAGCACGCGGAGGCTTCCGAAGAGGAGGCTGTGGTGCAGAGCAGCGTGTGTGTGTGTGTGTGTGAGATTAGAGGGGAGGTAACACGCGCAAGAACAAAGAAAGCTAACTGACCTGTCCAGGTCTCCGCTCTGCGCCTGGATCAGAGTCGGCATGACAGCAATGAAGAGGCCGAGCTGAACATCCTGCATCACCAGCATCCCAAGGAGAACGCTGCTGTAGTCCGAGTCGCCTGTCTCACAAACACACACACGGTCATTCTTGGGGACATTATATAGATGATTAAACTTTGATGTCCAACCCTGAAATCTCATTCACACTAGATGTCAGATATAAAAATGGACAGTCTTCTGTGTACACTCTGTGCGGCGGTATCACTGAAAATGACAAATGTAGCATAAGACAGCCTTAACTGAGCCAAAGTAATTTACAAAGGCATTTTTACAAAAAGTAAACTACTTCCACTTTCTCACCACAGAAAGCTGCTCACTGTTTACCTTTCCTCCATCCAAGGTTATCCTATAGACTTGAAGTGGTGTCATATCATTAAAACTGGAAATACAGTCCAAAACGTTTGAGCGAGAGTGTACGTTCATTACCTTCTTTGTCCCCTCTGCTTCCTCCTGCAAGGAAGCGGGACACGAGTGGAGTGCTGGACAGGGACAGACAGGTGGAGATGAAGACTGTCTGCGTGGGCCTAATACGCAAGACTTGTCCCCACAACAGACCGGCCCCTATCATCAGCAGGCTGAGGTAGCACGACCCCTGAACTGACGTCTTCCACACCTACACACACAGTTATACACCCAACTAAGTACCTGCTTTAAGGTCCTTAGCGAAGCATTTTCCAGACATTTTGTGTCTTTTTTTTTTTTTAATTCCTTATGAATCCCATTTGTTTACCTTTCGAAGGCGCTCAGGTGAGAACTCCAGCCCCACCACAAAGAGAGTGAAGAACACCCCCAGCTCCCCGAGAGTCTCCACCTGCACCATCGACTTGGAACAGACAGAGGGATAATGACAACCTACGCAAGAGTAACTGCAGATGTGTCTTATACGCAGACACACCTTGATACTGTTGAGGCCAGAGGGTCCAAGCAGGACCCCGCAGACGATATATCCGAACATTGGAGGCAGGCCGCCTAAAGAGCAAATCCAGCCGCAGGGTAAAGACAACATCACCACTGTCACCAAGTCCTGCACGAACACACAACAACAAGGTCGAATCAGTCTCTGCCTCACTGTACACACAATCGAATGATAACTGAGAAGCTTTCTCACCATGAGCCTGAAGCAAACTGACCTTGATGAAGTGGTGGTCAGCCCTCGGCATCGTGGAATCTCGTGGCTTCGTCAGAACGTACTGGTTGTTCTGCGAATCGATGAGCATGCTCAGTCCCAGGTCGTCCTCCACTTCCTTCTGCCTGGACTTGTTTTTCCTCTTCCCTCCGTTCTCCTCGTCGTCCTCCACTCTCAGCACTGCCTCCACATTCACTCCTTTCATCTGGACACAAAAACCAGAGTCGGGACGGACGCAATCAGATGCTTTGGTGATAACTGCCATCGGAGTGGTTCTTCAGGGACTGCGAGTGGTTGAGCTTCCTGACCTGTTTGTTGTTGTCGAAGGCGTGCTCCTCGATCTCCTCCTCCAGCCTGTCTGCCGCCTTCCGCACGTCCTCCAGGATTTCATCCAGCATGGACAGAGTCTTGTTCTGGGTTAAAGCACTTTTAACAGCCTCCAGCTGGTGCTTCTCTGCGGCCACCAGCTCCACGTACTCCTGCTCTTCCTGAAAGGGGGGGGGGAATAATACTCAACACAAGCACACAGGTATAGATGATATCGCTCTTTCTGGTCTGTTGTTGTCTGTCAATATGTTTTATAGGAGAAAAAAAAAAACTAAAACTCTAACGTGACAGAAAGGCAGACAGGACCAGTCTCCTGACACAGTGTCCATGAAAACACCGCTGACCTCACCCCTCACCTTTATGGCCGCCTCCCTGAGGGCCTCCAGCCTCTGCCTGCTGCTCTCCTTCATGTTCACGACGTCCCTGTAGTCGCCCTGCAGTGCCCTCTGCAGGCTGTGCACCGCCTGGAACACCAAGTGCTCACTCTCATTCAGCTCCTTCTGGAACACCTCCAGAGTGTGAACCTGAATGTAAAGAAACACCAGTCAGTAATCTGTAAGCTGTCAAGCATAGATCCTCTTGTGAGGAGCCCCTGGGTCCCGCCTTTATTTTGGAGCAGTTGATAAGAGCAGTTTCCATCTGTTTTTTTTGTGATAATGAACTGAACTGAATTAATTAGTCAATTAATCAACTAAAAGAGCAAGAATCAGCAACAACTCTGAAGTCATTTATTTATCTGTACATTCACAAATTGACCAAAGTGCTTGTTCCAGGATCTCCACTGTGAGAACGTACTGTTTGTTTCCTATCCTTTGTGAACTGTCAGTATGAAATAAGAACTTGAACTGCGGTTGAGTGACTGTGACGACAGTAGCAGAGACAGAGCAGCTGCTGACCTCATGTGCCACACATCATGCACCGTACCAGAGCGACGGGGGAGAAAAAGTACCTGGAAGTGCCTCTCGGACTCCGACAGCCCCTGGTCTCTTCCAACAGCACTGGCAGCGGCGGCCAGCTTCTTGACAACCACATTCTTCTGACGCAGGAGACCCTGCAGACGCTTGCAGTTGCCGGCCACCCAGCTGCGGCCCTGCTGGAGCCCCTTGCTCCGGAAAAGCTGGATGGCATTCTGGGCCACCTGCTCCCTCTGCAGCGCAGTCGCTGCACCTGCCAGGCCAAGGCACAGCAGCCAGTAAACAACCTGCATCCAAACCTCGACTGCTGCCCTCCCCAGTGTAGAGAGTGATCAAGAAGAAGAGACCTGGGGGCAGTTGAGACAGAGAGAGACAGATTACTGCCTGAAGTGAAAAAGAAAGAATACAGTCAATTCGGTTTGTATCCTTACAATCACGGATGGTAACTTGTCGTTTTTGTGTTACACAGAAAGCTTCACTGTGTTGTTTGTGTTTGTGTGACATTTCCAGACAGGCTTCAGTCTTTGGGCTGGGTGTGGTTACTGGTGAACAGCTTTAACAACAGCTGTGGCCACACGCTTATGGCCTGTGCTGTGAGAGACTAACAGCACCTTAATGATTAATGACTGTGCTCCTTGGTTACACATGAACCTTTTTACTACACCAGACTTATAACGCAAACTTACAACCAAGCTGGTGTGGACCGCCGTGAGCATGAGTCCAGCTGAATGATGATGATGTTAACTTTCCCAAACTCCTCCTCTGTCCGTCTTCCTGGACTGCAGCCACACTGCTACTGTTGCTAGAAATCAATAGCACCTCTGTTTGGGACCTGGCTACTGAAAAGAGCAAACACACACACACACACACACACACACACACAGCAATGACCTTACTTCCTTTAATGAAGAAATTGTGTCAAATCAGATTTTAACCTATTAGAATTGAGAGCAGACATATTTGAACTTCATTACAAAACGTGCTCATTTTGCCCTAAACTGTTGTACAAGCTCAAACATCTGCTACAAGTGCAAGTACCGATACAAGATAACAAAGCAAACCATCAAAAGTAAACATCCTGCATCCTGAATTTACAAAAGTGAAACTTCGGGATGTTACGTGTAGTCTCACAGCTATAATTGCACATCATGTAGAGTGACCAATGTAATGTGAATACTGATGCAGTGACATATGAAAGGTACTTTAAATCGTTAAATCATGTTTTTTGTGGGTTGTGTTTCACTCACTGTTGGGTGACAGAGAGTGTCACAGTGCTGATCTTAAAACATAATGTGAAACGTAGCTATAGGTGTAGAAATGTATAGTAGTAGTGTAATAGTAGTAGTTAGTCATTTTTTAAACAAATACAGATCCCTTGGTGACTCTTGGATTTCACATGTGAGAAATGGACAAGATAAGACATTTAACTGTGTCACATTGGGCCAGATCAAGAATATTAGAGCTGTAATAACCATGGGATAAACCAAAAGCAATTGACTGTTTGCATTTTAGTCACTGGATCGCAAGTCAAACTGCCAATCTGTTTCTAACTTCATTAATGTGAGGATGTGATGCTAGAGATGTCATTCATAATTTGGTGCCCTCTATGCAATCGAGTTACAATTCTACCAACAAATGGTATTATTCTAACTACATCGCTGGTTGTTCTACTGGTATAAAGTGGAATATTACAGTTTAAAACGCGAATGAAAAACAATCACTGTAATATAATGTGTTACTCTCCCTAAACCTCTGCATGTGCACATCTGCACAAACCTAAACAGAGCCTTCACACGCACAGTGTACGAACCCGGAAATAACAGACGCTCTCAAACCGGCATCTGTCCCCAGAATCAATGTCTGCCAGAGGAGTCAAACTTCCAGAGGAGGCTGCGGCTACCTGAGAGATCCGCGCTGAGTCCCGGCTCCTTGCTCCGCTCCAGGATTGAGGAAGAGGCCGGGAGAGAAGCAGAGGAGAACAATCATGCCGCTGTGCCTCGGTGACTCCCCTCCTCCTCCTCCTCCTCCTCTGCCACATAACTGCTGCTGAAGTCGATGCAGGCGTTCACCGGTTCACTCCGGTGACTCGACTCCCGGGTTCGCTCCGTGTAGCAGCGCTAGCAGCAGCAGCAGCAGCAGCAGCGGGGGAGGCTAACGACACCAGCGCCCAGGTGAGCTAACGCTTCACCCGGTGTTCCAGATTAACTGGTGGGCGTGGCGTCTGGCGATTTGTTTTCTTTTTTTTACAGATGTTACTCGTCGGTTATAGACCGTATAGAATGTATGTTGCAGACTCGGTCGCAGATTCGTCATTTTCCCGGGGCGCGCGCGTGTGCTCTCCATAGCCCCGTCTGTTTCCTGTGAACGATGCTCATCAGTGTGTGAAGCCAGGGGCCTGTGTCAGGAGGCAGGTTTCATGGAAGCTCTGAGTTAGTTATCCATCGCTTAATCGCTTAAACTCCAAATTAATACGTAGGCATTGACTCGAGCTTTCGCCGTCTTGCTGCTGATGTTGGATTTGATTAATTTTCTGCAGATGCGGTCATTAATGTCGCCACCTGCACTGGGGACAAGTAGCAGGAGCCAGGTTTTGTTTCACCTGTTGCCATGGTGAATCCTGTTATCTGCGTTCCATTGATGAGGGCTGTTAACTTCCTCGTGCACGAGCTTCACTCAGAGTTGAATGAACTAACTCTTAAAACTTCTGAAACTGAGTTTGACAGCTCAGAGTCCAGGTTCTAACTCGGAGTTTGTTGACCCTGCTTCCAGAAACGGGCCCCTGGTGAGACACGCTTGATTTAGGCAAAGTGCTCCTCGCTTTGATTCCAGTCCAACTTTTTATTTTAACTTCAATTATTTTTTCACTCCCGTTGTTTAGAGTGATATTGACACACGTATTAACTCGTGATGGGTTTTTATTTGATGTTTATTTCAGTTCATCACCGCACTTCACACACACAGGCGCGTCGGGACAATGACGAATCTGCGACCGAGTCTGCAACATAGACTCTATGCGAATCTTCCGACGAGCTGTAAAAGAGAAAAAAAAAATCCCATGCCCACCAGTTGACCTGAAACACCGGCGTGAACTATGGCTGTTTCTCTGCTGAAACGAGCGTCTGGAAGTCAGCCTGTGTTGTGAAAGGGAAGCGAAGTTGGCCCAGTCTTGTCTCCGGGGCTGTCACACGCTTATTTACGTTACAACACAACACAATGGCTGCTAGCATAACTTCGGGAGCTAACGTTAGCACGGAGTGGCGTCACCATCAGCATCATCACAAGCACGGGGTTCTTCGTGGGACCGTCCTCGTAATTTAGGTCCATGTACAGACGACTTCCCAATGTTTATCAGATGAGATATCGGGAGTTGTAGTTTTCGGATGTGGGGTGTGTGGCGGAGTCTCAGGGCAGCTGTCACCGGGCTGATGTGTGGTGGTTTCTTGTTTTTAAACCACGACGCTGATTTTACGAGTTTAACGTAGTTCACTGGGTCAAACCTTCGTTAAATATGCGTGGGTTACCGTCGAGCTTTTAAAACATAATCTAACTTCAATAATAGATCGGTACGTCGCAGTCAATTCAGTATTTCTGTGAAAATGTTTAGGACAAATGCAGAAAGCTAAAGTCACATCTGTGAGCTCGCGGCGTCTCAGAACTACATCTCCCATGAGCACCGCGCCGCTACAGTAGCGCATTAATTTCGCGCATGCGCACCGGTGGTAATTGAATGTGAACTTGGGCATAAACAGCCGGTGATCGGAATGGTAGGTGATCTTCATGTGAACGACCCGAACCGGCTCTGGTTAACTGGTGTGAGCAGCAGCGTCGCTGGGGGTGGGGAGATCCGAGTGTCCTCATCCAGGTGCCGCATTGTCAGGGCTGATGTGAGTCGGTGCTGTGGAGAGGCGGAGATGCGGAAGGTCAGTTGTTGGTATTTTGAGAGAGAGCAGCACGTACCTTCCCCTATTTGGTAGCTGGAGCCCCGGGGTCAGAGAGAGAGAGAGAGACCCCCTTCCTCCCCCTTGCTCCTCACAGGGAAACTGGGTCGCCAAACGCTGGCCTGTCACCGGTCACCGCTGTTTGATCACCCGCAGGATCAGCTCCGCAGCTCCGCAAAACACGTGCTGCCCTCGATGAGGTGTCATGTGTTCCTCTCGGCGCTGCAGTTCGATACGAGTGTTTCTTCTTTCCCCAGAACTACAGTAGTCATGGCACGTGTTACACAACATCCAGCTATTATTAGTGTGTACCTCTGGGGGCTAGTTCGCAGTCAGCCGGGAGAGTTGCATCCAATTTTCCCTCTCTTGTTCAAATGCATCACAAAGTTGAAGCTGTTCTCGCAGCCTCAGCCTGACCCTACATGTGTGATTAGCAACGGTCCATTTATTTATTTGCAAAGTGTTTAGTCATATGCTCCACATAATCACAGAAAACGTCAGAATATTTTTTCCTCAACAAATTTTCACTTAAACAAATGCTTTGTTGCTGTTTCTGTGTGTCCTCTAACAGATGACTCCAACCCGTCTTCCTTTACAGCACAAGCTGAGGTCATCGCAAAAGGACAAGGTCCGGCAGTTCATGTCTTTCACACAGGCTGTGGAGAGGACAGCCGTGTATTGCCTGACCCAGAATGACTGGAAACTAGAAGTTGCCACAGACAGCTACTTCCAAAACCCAGACCTCTACTACAAAGAATCCATGAAAAACACAGTGGATCCCAAGAAGCTGGAGCAGCTCTACAACAGATACAAAGGCAAGGCTTTCAGATCTTAACTTTAATGTCGCCACAGCTTTGCTTTGTTGCGTCTGTCGCACCTGTTTATTGTTTTGTACTCTCGTCCTTGCAGATCCCAAGGATGAGAATAAAATAGGCATTGAGGGGATCCAGCAGTTCTGCGATGACCTGATCCTGGACCCAGTTAGCATGAGCGTACTTGTGGTGGCGTGGAAGTTCAGGGCGGCCACGCAGTGCGAGTTCAGCAGGAAAGAGTTTCTGGATGGCATGTCTGAGCTGGGGTGAGCAACAGGGATACTGAAGCCTATAATAAACAGGGATGCTACTGCCTACTTTATATAGCAGTAGTTAAGATGTATTTGTCCTCATTGTCTCCCCCAGCTGTGACAATCCTGAAACACTCAAGTCCATCCTTCCCAGACTGGAGCAGGAGCTGAACGATACAGGAAAGTTCAAAGACTTCTACCAGTTTACTTTCAATTTTGCCAAGAACCCCGGACAGAAAAGTTTAGGTAAGAAGAAAGCTAGGCGTGTATGATTTAGATATAGATGTTCCACCCAACTGCTGTCCACCTGTGTTTTAATCAAAGTGACAAGGTATCTAATTTCAGTATCTTTCTGCTATAGAACTAGAGATGGCTCTGGCATATTGGAATCTAGTTCTCACGGGTCGCTTTAAGTTCTTGGATCTCTGGAACCAGTTCCTGCTGGTGAGTCTTGATGCACAGAAGATTTGTTTTCTCACTGTTATTTAAATGTTCTGTTTGTCTCTTAGTAAACATGCTATTTGAAGTTTATGACAGTTCTATTGAAAAATCCACCTCATTTAAACGCACGATCCTTAATCAGAAGTTTTCTGATAATGTCAACAATTTAAAAGTTAATTTGTAGTATGATTTGAGACTTGACTGCTGCTGTGCTGCATTCAGGAGCATCACAAGCGGTCGATACCCAGGGACACATGGAACCTCCTCCTAGACTTTGGCAATATGATTGCAGACGACATGTCAAACTATGACGAGGAAGGTGAGTTTGTTACAGACTGCTGAAGTGATAGTAAATCGACTCTGTTAGATTTATTCACATATTTTACAGGTTTTGCAGTAAAATTGGTGAAAACCCACTGTCTTGTCTTGTTCATGCTCACACTTTCCAAACTCTTCCCTACTTTGTAAATGGATGCACTTTTGCAGAAGGACTCTGTACAGCATCTTAAAATTACAAATTAGAAGCAGTTAGAAGCTCAGTTGTGGTGACTTGTAAATCATGTGACGCTGTTATTTTAACTTGACATTCAGTTTGCACTGTGTTTTGGTTCATTTGTGAAGAATTTGGAATGAACCACAATCTTTTATCCAAGAGGGAAACCACAGTAATAAAAACAGTATCCTGTAGTCTTTGTATTAGATTGCATCTTGAATTAATATCCTGTGCTCTGTCCTCAGGGGCATGGCCTGTCCTCATAGATGACTTTGTGGAGTTTGCTCGGCCCATTGTGACGGGGAGTCATACAACCTGACATAATGTTTGTCCCAGCTTCATGCACTGGATGGAGTCTGCGTTTCTTGTTCTTCGACTGAGAAATTGTTATACAAATGAGCCAAAAAGAGACTTCTCAATGAGCCTGCTGCATCTTGTTGATAAGATTGTTCTTCCAACTGCATACAATGCCTTGGTTGAGGAGTGGCTTTGAAAGCCAGTGACGAGAGGAAAGCAGGAGGGGAATCAAAAAGAGATGAATGCAGAAGAGGACAGACTATATTTGCAATAGGGATATAATAGGTACCCAAATAACTTGACACTCGAGGGTAAATCGCAGATGGGTGTGGCTTTAAACTGCTGCTGTGGACTTTGGCACAGTGAGGAGGGGCAGCCAAGCGTCCTGCACATGCAGAGGGTTCAGTTGAAGATGCAATAGGGGGGCGTGGCTTCCCACCTTGTAAACTGTGAATAGAACATTTTTGTTTAAAACTGCATGTGTTTGTCAGCTTGTGTGAAGCTGTGCCGTGGACACTGAGGAGGGGAAAAACGTACTCTACATTATTTTTACTGAGATTGTAAATGTGTACTTCTCAAACAATCAAGCTAAAAGTGGAGAAAGTGTGTGTGTGGGGGGCAGGAAGCCTCTTTTTACAATATGAAATATTTTAGTTTTAAGTCATGTAAGAGTTACAGTGATGTAGAAAAGGTTCAGAACAACGTTTTGTACTTGGAGGATTTGATGGAGTAGCCTTCACCAGCAGAATTGCTCTTCTGTTCTCATTCATACAAGAGTAGAAGAACAAAAATGTGTATCTGAGAAAACAAGTAATGCTGTTTATAATCATGAGAATAGGATCCTCAGTAACACGTGTTAGCGCTGGTTTCCTTTGTTTTTGCAGTGTTTGAACTGCTGTACACAAACAGGAACTGACTGGCGCATTGACTGTTTTATTATATTACTACAATCCAGGTTCTACTGATTGCCAAATCTGCAAACTGCACTGATTTACACTTTTCTCTGTTTTACAGGGCAGTAGGTTTCATTTACACTTTAGACTTAGTAAAAAGAAAATCTGCAATTCATCTTCAACTGCTTGTCCATTACTGGGTGGGTGGGGGGGCAAAACAAATGCCACTTTAAGGACAGTGCCTGTACTGCCATCTACAGGTGGCTGTAAAGTATACTATGTATACTATTATATCTGTATTATAGCTAGATGGGTGGCACATCTGTGAGTAGCACATCACCTGCATTTTTTTTACTTCAGTGAAATACGTAATAATCTGCAGTACTGTTCAAATGTGTGTGAACTGATCACAGTGTAGTGAGAGCTAAGAAAGAAAATGTGGCATCTTTCAGTTAGCTAATGTGGTACATTACAGATGATTTTATTTGTCAAGTGTGATCAACTGTTTTCAGTCATGCTAATCATGATCATCTAAATTTTATATTTTTCCCAGCCATATGTCCTATTTACAGAATGTCATGTTTTGTCACAGAAACATACCTTACATTGGTTTCTTTCAGAGAAATGTCAATAAAGCATGTTGTTTTTAATGCGTCTCATTCAATCCAAGATGTGATGTCCTGGATTTGTTCTTTCTTCACACCAGCTCCAGGTTTTCTTCCTTGGCCAGCCCCCACAAAATGTCACATAAGTACATTGAGTAGATTTGACATACTCCATCCAACAGTCAAAGAAACATTTTCAATGCTGAGATTTGTTGGTTTGTCTTGACTGATTTGATTTGGTTTTATTACATTTGAACAGATGTAGTTAATGGACGTAAAAGAATGGGCAGGTTCTGGCAGGTCTTCATAGTGTGTTTGATAACAGTTGCTTCTTATCAGCTACGTTCCTGCTTCATGCCATCATCGTTGGCTCCTATTGTGATGCACTGTCTGCTGTTACTCTGACTAGGTTAAGGGCCACATGCGATAAGTGAAGGGCCAAGAGAAATGTGTAACAGGTTGTGAATAACTCGGTGTAAAAATGGTCCCATCTGAGGATTAAAGGACGGAGGGAAACTCCCGGATACGGTTCACATGACTGGAGCCTCGATGAGCTGATGTCAGGGCAGGAGATGATTCATGAAAAAGTTTTAAATAGTGACGTACGGATTAGAGCGGCTCATGGGCTGGTTGTGGGGGAGAATCAACTGGGATCACGGCTCCATTCTTATCCTCCACTTATGGGACGGGTGGGATGTCAACAAAGTCTGGAACCAGCTGACCAGCCCAGCAGCACATGAGCATCTCTTCTTCCAGTGCATCCAGCCCCCCCACTACCCCTTCACACCCGGCTTATAGCCACTGTGGCCATGGGGATTGCCTTTTTAGGAAACACCTGATCACAGCTGAAGTCATCGCCGCCCAACACAAAGAAGCTGCAGCTGATAGACTGAGTGATGCTTTTGTAGAAGAGACAGAACTGTGGCACGGCCACGTCTGGTTGGAATCTTAGTCGGCCGTTTGAATTCTTCAGGGGTTGAGATTCAGGTTTGTTTGGAGTCGGACGCTCAAATCCCAGGAGAGCTCATTCCAGAGATCCTTGATTTGATCGGCTGGGCGAGCCCACGTGAGTGGAGCCCCGGACATCATGGAGAAATTCAAGGCAGCCATGGTTCTGGGTGCTGCTGGCGATGCCTTGGGCTACAGAAAGGGTCGCTGGGAAGGCTGCATCTCAGGCAAGAAGATCCAGGAGGAGCTGGCCTCCCTGGGGGGACTCGGGGCCCTGAAACTGGAGCCCGACAACTGGCCCCTGAGTGATGCAACGCTGATGCACATGACCACAGCAGAAGCTCTGATAACAGGTACGTCGAGTAGTAATATCATCAAGACAATGTGAGATCTTCTAAAAGGCAGATCGTGAAATGTTTAGTAATGTAACAAATGTAACAGCACATATATCTACATATATATATATGCATATAAATACACAAACTGGCATTAGCTATAATTTAACCCTGACACGCATGTCCCTAAAATATATACGTAAGGGTTGTAATCTCTCTACATATAGAGGCACCAGAATGGCTGCTGACCACGTACTGGGTGAGTGCACCTGACCTCCCATGACACAGGATGCCAAGGACAAAGTCTCAGTGGAGTCTTTTGTATGAATGCTGTCATCCAAATGCCACCGCATACCATCAAGAATAACAAGAGAGGTATATTCTAAAATAGAGCACTCTGGAAAAGCTGATCCTCACTGCTCCGTCACTGAACAATGGTCAGTCGACGCCATGATCTGCTGCTATCATATTTGGCTGCAGGTGCGGTTCAAAGCCAGTGTCAGTGGTCCAGAGAAATGGTGGTGACATCTTCTGAGATTAGGGGGCCCTATTTAGCCTCAATGCAGAGTGCCTGCACACACACACACACCAGACATCCAAAAATGTATGAGGTGGAATGACTGTTGGTGTAAACACTGACAGTGATCTGTCAATCTTCATAACGGCACACAGATGAACGACGTGTAAAATGAATGAATGCAAAAACCAGTAGAAAGCAGACCGCCACCCACAGGCTCCTTCCACACAATTCAGAGCTCATCAGTCCCTGAAATGATTATTGGATGTCCAGTATTTAGACTCAGTCTATTAAACAGTATTGTCAGCTCTCAGCTTCCTCTCCATGTGTTTATGCCTCTTTATGCCTCTTTGTAACTCAATCTGAGCCACACAAACATGAAAGTTCCTGTCTGTCATCAAAGCCCTTGACCACTAAATTTGGTTAGGCCTCTTTGACCCCCACCCCCCACCCCCCGTCTGTCTGTCTGTGTCTCTCTCTCTTTTACACGCACACACACAGTGCACACATAAACAAACACTGACAGCGAGGCTGGAGACTCTGCCGTGGATTCCAGTTGACCTCATGCTGTGTGGAAGTGACTCCACTCGCTCCAGAGGCATGCTGGTCCTAATCTGTGGTGAGGCAGGTTGAGGCTAAACTTAGCCTGCTTCAGCCCCACTCATCTCGCATTGCATGCCAGTCATGAATGACTCTCAGTGTGTGTGTGTGTGTCCCTAGATTACTGGTGTCTGGAGGACCTGTACCGGGAGCTGGTGCGTCTCTATGTTGAGGCCATGGTGTCCCTCCAGGGCAGAGCCCCTGATCCTGCCACAGTGGAGGGATGTGTTCACCTCAAACCAAACAACTTCCTGCTCGCCTGGCACACACCCTTCAACGAAAAAGGTTACTGGACCTTTTTTTTTTTTTTTTTTAGATATTATTGGTGGATCCAACATGATTGCATCACATGCACGGGGGTCTGTGTGCAGGGTCCGGCTTCGGGGCAGCTGCTAAGGCCATGTGTGTGGGTATGAGATACTGGCAGCCTGAGAGACTAGACACCCTGGTGGAGGTCAGCATCGAAATCGGCAGAATGACACACAACCACCCTACAGGTGAACATGCACTAATCTAGTACCTACAGAGTGGCTACTGTGCTGCTCATGAACTGTCAGGCATCTAGTGTATATTTTCACCTCACATCGACTTGCTACTGATTTCACGATTTAGTGGCTTTGAGATTTCAGTAGGCAGAGCATCACTTGGACTTGTCCTATCTCCTGTTTCTTCAGGCTTCCTTGGGTCCATGACGACAGCACTGTTTGCATCCTACGCCATCCAGGGGAAATCTCCTGTGACTTGGGGCCGGGAGCTTATGAAGGTCATCCCCCGGGCAGAGGAGTACTGCAGGAAGACCATCCGGCACATGGCAGGTTAGACTTTAAGTGAAGGAGACTTCATCATCTGACTCTTTGGTTGAGGTCATCCAACTCTGTTGAAGCTCCTGGGTAAAAGAAAACACACTCATTAATATGGTTTTGAGAGATAATGACTGTCTTGCTGCGATACGAATGAATGTGTCTACTCAGAGTATCAGGAGAACTGGTTCTACTTTGAGGCTAAGTGGCAGTTTTACCTGGAAGAGAGACAGATCGAGACAGACGGACAGAACAAGCCTTTGTTTGCTGATCGCTACGATGCCGAGGAGACAGACAAGGCAGGTTCAGACTCGGAAAAACAAACAAAGCATGCAAAGACTCAGATTCATATTCATGTTGATGTGACTCAGTTTCCTCGTCCACACAGGTGTATAAACGCTGGAGCTCAGAGGGCCGCGCAGGCCGCAGAGGTCACGATGCCCCCATGATAGCCTACGATGCCCTTCTGGCTGCCGGGAGTGACTGGTCTGAGCTGTGTAAACGAGCCATGTTCCACGGAGGTGAGAAACACAGCTCTGCACCTGAGAGATATTTTGATTAAACCTCATATTCAACACATGCTGTGCTCACTGTGGACTCGCTGTTGTTTTAGGCGAGAGTGAAGCCACAGGCCTGATCGCAGGTTGCCTCTATGGCCTCATGCACGGCCTGAGCCAGCAGGTTCCCTCGGGACTTTATCAGGATCTGGACAAAAGGGAGCGGCTGGAGGAGCTGGGGGAGGCGCTGTACAAGGCAGCGTCTGCAGAGAAAATAGACAAGTAATCATGATCGTCACTGGGCTGAACCCTACTGGCTATCAACGGAACTGCACATGACTCCCCAAACTGCTTCCCTCTGTCCCACACCACCCTCTAGTCGTCCTTGGTAGTATCTCAGCTTATCTTTAGTGGCCTTCTGTTCTCTCATCACCCATCTTGACCTCTCTTCTTAAAGCTTGCTGCAGCCACTGTCCACACATCTGACATGAACGTTTTTTGCTAGATCATTACGCTCCTCTTACATCTGGAGTCAGTTAAAATCAGGGGGTCTGACACAGTTTGACCACTTGGACGACTTAATCCTGCAAAGACTCATCTCCCATAGAGCAACACTGAGTAACTTTTACTGAGCATCAGCGCCCCCTGCAGGCACACATGCTGCGTAACTTTGTCGCGCTAGGGTTTGACCAAGTAGTCCCACTGAAAGATGGATGCTACCCATGATCCCCAAGTTTGTGACCGTGAAGAGCTGCAGCTTCCGCAGGTTGGTGAGTTTGTTGCAGCAGCAATTCTGCTCTGTTCAGAATTCTTCACATTTTATAAGTTTCCACACTGAATACTGATAAACACTAAGAAAGAAATTGCTTTCATGACTCAACAGCTTGGCGTTGATCTTGAACTTGCTGGATCTAATTCTGGTTATTTGAGCTCCATCTTTCAGTCGGTTATGCACTTCCCCAGGAATAAAACTGTAAGCTTTCTCCCCATTATAACTCAATGAACACCAAACTCGTTTTGAGGCAGCTTTTTCTAAGGTTACGTACTATAAAAGAAATCCTCTTGTGCACTAATATCCAGAAGATAATTGTCTTCTCCAATACCGGTCCTTCTCTGAGGCTAACCTGAATTAACATTTTGCACCAGGTTGTAATGTGGAGTAGTTTAATAGAAAGGTGCAAACAATAATGATTTTGAAGGTTTCAACATAAGGCTCAGTAAACCTGTTTCCTGCTTTTATCTAAAAACATTAACTGGATCTAAGGTGCCGTACTGTATAACTACCGTTAGCTAGTCAGAGCATGTAAATGTGGTTGAAGTTATGAAATGACTGGAAAAAAAATGTAGAATAGTAATTCTTTTCTTTTAAACTGTATCACTGTTTGCACTGTGATGCTCTTATCAGGTACAGTGTACTTTATTGTGAAAGCACCACGACATGGTGGATATTAATATGACATGACAATTAAAATGGACGTGGATATTTATCACGCATGAGGTGCCTTTCTCCTTGTCTTAACCGCATCATTCATTTTGACAGACCGCTTCTTAATGTCCTGCCAGATTTCCTGTTGTTGCACAAATGTCTTCTATACTCCCCTCAACTAATCAGCTGTAACACGTCCACACTGCTGACACCCTGCACTTCAAACTTCTGTACTTTGCTGCATCTCAAGTATAAAAGATTAAAAAGTAAAAAATAAAAAGAGGCAACATCTGTAGAGATTGCTCAGAGTAACAGTGGTCTGTTTGATTATGAGCAGCAACAGTGACATTCATTCGTCAGACTGGCTGAGATTTTACTTAACGCCAAGTTGAAGTGAATCAGCAGTCAAATATTATTCTCATTATAATTTAGTTGGTCATTTGTGGTTGTGAGAGAAAGAATAAAACCTTGCTGCAGGTAGCTACAGGGATGAAGTTTGACATGTCCTCTATTCTCCGTAGACCAGATTCTCAGAAGACCATTATCAGCCCTGATGCCGCTATGTTGAGGAAGCTGGTTAGAGATCGCAACTGCCGTCCAGTGCTCCGAGGGATTTTTGAGAGTCTCCTGCATTACCTGACTCAGGGTCTGTCCAGGTGGTCCACCATAAAGAGAAACCTGGGGATGCCGGGATGCGACACTGTGGCAGCCAGAAACACGACAAAAGATTGTCCCGATCAGAGAACAGAGAGTTCAGTGAAACAGACTCAGACAGTGTTGCTTGAGGAGCATCGAGAGACACAAAGAACTCCTGACACAGGCTCCAAGATCTTTGCAAAATGCTGGTCTGACCCGAGGAGAGACAGATTGCCGAGCAGATGTGGAGAAGACCATGTGCCTCGGCGACTCACCACTTTCCAGCTCCTCCAGTCCAAATTCACCAGGTCTACTCCTAAACCTCCCATCACCCACCAGAGGGAGGTGGGAACCCTGTGCTCCAGCAGAGGTGTGGCAGGTAAAGTGAACCACGGCCACGACGATGAGCAAGTGAGGGACGGAGCTAAAAGAGAAAAAGGACTGAAGAGGGGAGGCAGTGTGAAAGACATGGTGGCCAGGTTTGCAATGGCTGAGAAGAAAGAAATGGGACTAACTACACAGGAGAAGCAGCCAATCAACCCAAGACTCATTGGGCGAGGGATCCTCTTGTCTTCCTTGATGGAGAAGTTTGAGACCATTGCTACAGTTTGCAAGGGGACTGACTTGAAATGTTCCCTTAAAATATCCTCAAAGGGAAATGACACGGCGGTGGCGGGCAGCATAAAACAGAAGGTGGCTTGTTACGAAAAAGGTCAACAGCAGACGGTAGAACAAACTGTTAACAAACAGCTCGCACACAAGGCGGTGAAAAGTAAACCTCCACGACAGCTGAAGAGAAATGCAGTTGCTAAAAGGCAAGAGCACAGGCCAGAGCAGACAGAGGCCATTTTAACAAAATCAGACGCAAACCAAAGCGGAAATAATAATTTGAAAGTAGAACAATTGAGACACACTGTTTCTCCAGATCAAAAGGCTGATCATCATTGTTCATTAAAACACGTTTGCAGTCAAGCTAACAGTAAGGATGATGTTAAGAAAGGGAGCTCTGAAGCGGAGTGTGGTGACACACGGACAACAGCTGATAAAACTCAACTACTCACCCACAGGTTAAAATATGGACATCAGGAGATGCTCTGTTTCCTGTCTGTCTCAGAGTGGACATCTCCAAAACCGTGCAGGCTGTGTCCACAATCTGAGACCTCACTGAACAGGCATGTTGTGACCACTGTGTCCTTCTCTGCAGTGTGGTCCACATGTGTGGATTCCTCTCCCCAACAATATCTGCAAGAAACCAAGCCTCAGACCTCAGAGACAATATCAAATGTGGAGACACAGTGTCCCAGTGGAGCACTGCAATCCTCACACAGCGAGTCAGCAGCAGGTGAACTCTCAAATCTCGTCACTGAAAGCAGCGCAAAAGCAGAAGTTCAGGAACTTTTTCTGGACACAGGTGATGACTCCTTGGAGAGCAGAGCAGTGAAGAATCCAAATCACTCCAGAGCAGAGGACGTTCAAAGACGGCTGTTTAAATATGTCATCCCACGTGTTCACAGGCTTCACTGTCACCAACAATCAGCTCCAGACAGAGAAACTATGAGTCCACCATCACAGTCTGATGCCTCTAACAATGCATTAAAGAAAATAGAGACGCTTCAAGATGTTGATATTAATCAAAGTGTAACAAAAATGAAACCTCCAGAGGCTAGATCACTAGAAAAAGACAAGATGGTGGCCGTAGCAGAAGTAGCAGAGACACTGGTGGACATTAAGCACACAAAAATGCCACGTACACTGTTTAAAGACGCCAATGACGATGAAGACAATATGACCATCGATGTAACAGCACCCGAGATGAAACCTGAGCAAAACAACAAAACACAGAGGCCAAAGTATACAACAATAAACTACGGGGATCCTTCAGTCAAGCAAACATATAAACCCAAAATCATACGCTTTACTGACACCTTCACTTTTTAGGCTGATATCAATGGACGAACGATGATGTATGAGCATAGAAATACAATCAGTGTTTGCTGACCTTTTGCAGATGTGGACTTATATCAGCAGCGATCACAGGTGCAGTAATCAAAACAACGGTGTTCTGTTTCTATACATACAGTGTAGATATATAAATAAATATAATAAAAAATATATAAATGTAAAGAAAACATGATCACAACAAGATACACATAATTTTGAAATAATATTGACAATAAAAATGCATAAATGCATTTTTTTGTTTTTAGTTTTTCTGTCAGGAATAACACTGAATAACTCCGTTTCTCATTCGTCGCATGTCGTGTTTGTCTTGAGATGAAAAACTGTGCAGATGCTGGAGAGGATGATGTTTGAGTCCCACATGTTTGATTCTGGAAAAATAAACAACCCAGGCCTTTATCATTATAATGATTAGATGGGCGTGCTCCCCATGCAGCCCAGGTCAGAGCAGAGCTGCCCAGCAGAGGCTCAGGTGAGTCTGGACTGATTCACCTGTGCTACGTGGCTGTGCTGAGGAGGGCGTGGCTACTTGTCCTGGGTTTGTCGTCTGACGTTGCTGTAATCAGTGCAAACACTTTATATGATGCGAAATACATATTGAATACTATTATCAATATAACCACTCTCCTGGTATCATCCTCATTTCCTTTCAATGCGTTGATGTACAGCCTCTCTACATTGCTGTGGGTCATAGTCATGATAAAGTCACTGAAGTATAGCCTCACACGTTGTCGTTTCATCTCATTGGATGTTTCTCAACACGTGTTTAAAACCAAATTGAAAACTTTGGAAAGTGCCTCCAGTTAAACATCTTTTAAACGTCATATCGTGTTCCTCTGCACGATGTGCCTCGGTGTGTGAAACGTGAATCTCTGGTCTGTGGTTTTCACGGGAGTCACCTGAACGCACCATTAGGTCTGATTGACGTGTGTGTCCCGGGGCAAACGTCACGAGTTCCAAATCCTCAGTGGAGCAGGAGAGGAGTCGGGACGGGAGCAATGGAGGACACGTGAGCAGCGGGGAGGAGATCGACTTTCGTGTTGGCGTTTGTGGAGCGACTCAGAGTTCCTGTCCGGGAGGAAGAGGAGGCGGCGGCGGCAGGTGCATGTGGATGGCTAACATCTGACTAACATCTACAAAGTGCTTTAGCAGACGCTTTTGTTCAAAGCGGCGTACAACAACAACTACTACTACTACTACAGAGACATAAAAGACAAAAGTCCCGGGCAAAGCACCAGGCAGCTGCGGCGTCTCGACCCCGTTTCCCCCCCGGCGAAACATGGAGAAAGTGAAGGGAAAGTCGCCTCGGCTCAGACTCCGCTGTCCCGGTCGTGGTGAGGTGTGAGCGGGACAACAGAGGACAGCAGCCCCGGGGGGGGGGGGTTCATGGTGAGACCGGAGCTCTGACTTCACTCGTTCGGGGACCATCGCCGGAGCGCAGGAGGCGATGGACAACAAGCACAAGGCGGCGAATGGAAGCCGCCTCGCCGCCGGAGTGAGAGCTAAAGACCGGGTGGACAGGTAACGCCGGCTAACGTGGAGACGTGAACTAAAAGATAAGACATGTTCGATGTTTTGAAGCAGCTCGGGGTTTCAGGAGCTCTCCTCACAGCTCGGGGCAGCTCAGAACTTTAATCCTCATTTCGTGGTAAATGAGAGCTGTGGCCTGAGAGACGGAGGCTTCCAGGTTTTTACCTCTACTTATTTATCACTGTAAATCTCTGAACAACCTCCGAGTTAACTTCCAGGTATTTGTGGGAAATGTCCCGAACCGTAATCAAAATGCTAAATATTCTACTTCACCATGCCAGTTTTGAATAGTCTCCCGTTTTGATGATGATTAAACTCAACAACTTCAGGTTTCCCATTTTGTGAAGGTATTGTGGACATCTGTTATGTAGTTTTTAATTAACCCTGCTGATAAACAGACAGGCAGATAAAAAAAATCAACCTCCTCAGTGGAGAAGTGAAGGTTGTAAAACCTGTGTTGACAAGGGACACCAGATGGAAGGTGGAGGGACTGGTCATTGCTGATTAAAGTAAAATTTAACTAAAACCTCCCAGAATACAGCCATTAAACTCATCGTGAAGACAAATCAACACACAGTGCAGTGTCAATGTTATGACCTTTACAAAGGTTGGATGCGGAGCACTTGTGTTAAATAAACTGGTAGCAGGTGGATCGTGGGCTAAAGAGTCGCTACAGGTGATAAGGTGCAGTTGTGGACACAGGCTTCAGCATGTTGACTCTTTCTGTAGACGTGCGACCTCGATACTTTACTCCCCAGTGTAGGTATAGGGATATTTTCCAGGGAGAGGTTTGACTGTTGCACAGTCCAAACAGATGGTGATAAACCAAAAGCAACCTGCAGTCAGCTGCCAACGTTCACAGACTCTCTGTACACCTGCCTTTGTTTTGCCAACAAGGACTTTTCTCCCATGAGGAGTGTAATCTTGACATAATAATACCTCCAGTATTTACACAGCTACATCAGGTAGAGCCTGGACTGTGTTGTAGAGAAGGAGTGGGGGGGTGTTTCTTCTTCAGGGATGACTTTGCTCTCTTGAAAGGGTTAAGCCTCTGGGGAGATAATAATGTTACCTAATTCACTGGGTGGAGCCACTCACACCCACAACTTCTTCATCCAGAAGCAGATTCTAGACGTAGGTAATGTAGGTAATATACACGCGACACTTCTACGATATAAGGTGCCAACAGTTTTTTACCTTGTGCTTTTTGGCCCAGGGTGGATCCATATGGCTTTGAGCGCCCAGAGGACTTTGACTACGAGTCATATGAGGAGCTCATGTCCGAGTATCTAGTGGTGCTCACGCAGCGGGCAATCAAGTGGTCCAAACTCCTGAAGGGCAAAAGCAAGGTGCAGAAGAATGTAACGTGTAAGTGTGAAACCTGAGAGCGCACGTATCCTCAGAGAGTGAGTCCTGAATGAAGTACACTGAGGGATTAATTGCCCCCTTTCTTTTCAGTAAAACGCTTTGTGCGTAAGGGGATTCCCAATGAGCACCGGGCTCTGATCTGGATGACATGTAGTGGGGCTCAAGACCAGTTAGAGAAGAACCCAGGATACTACCAGTCCCTGCTCGTAGCCCAGCGCGACCCCAAACTGGTGGAAACCATCTGCACAGGTCAGTGCGTGTCTGAAAGCAACTATAGGTGGATCACCTCATGTCTTCTGTCAATCCTTATGTTAACCTTACCCCGAGAAAACGGTTTGTCACCCAAAGATTAGTTTTGGATCATTAAAATTCCACTGTAAAAACAATAAAGTCTGAGAGCTAAAAGGCTAGCTGGCCTTCATCAGTAAAATAAGAGATCTCTTTTTACCCCACTGTCAGGGAGTTCTTTATCACCGCCTCCCTCTGAGGCTGATTCAGCTCATCAGTTTATGCTGACTGTAGCTAGCGATCCTGAATACACTGCGAAACCTCCAGGCAACAGAGAGGCACACAGGCCACGATGAGGCTCAACAAATTGGTGCTTCAGAGCTCAGACACTTCACTGTGATGTACTTTATATAGAACACTGTATACTTCTCTTTAACCAGACCAGATCTACTACTGGTGTTCACTGGTGACATTGTTCTGTTACAGGTTTTCAGGTTTAAAATGGCACAGCAGTTAAAGAAGGGATGCGAAACAGTGAAATCCTAAATTACCGTCAAGGACAAATCAATAAAAGTTATTGATTAATACACTGTTGCTTTTATATTCCTCCTCTCTGAAGTGAAAGGTGGACAGAAATGCTTTCAGTTTCTCGCACTGTGGCTCGCCTACATGCTTCAGTATTTTCCACTTCTGGCTCCAGTGGTTTGGAGTTCTTCTCACACCCAAAGCATCTGTAAAAGTTTCCATAATCAAGTTTCGTGTGTGGTTTCTTTCAGACTTGAACAGAACATTTCCTGACAACGTCCAGTTCCGTAAGACCACCAGCCCTTGTCTTCAGAAAGTTCTGTTCAACGTGCTGCTGGCTTATGGGCACCACAACCCCACTGTGGGCTACTGCCAGGTAATGCCTCCACTCACTGATGCTACTTCAGTTGTGTGAAGCACCATGTGTTATCTATCTATGTTTATAGAGTTAGAAATGCAGTGAAGTCATCTTATTTGTGTGGATTATGGGACAAAAGGTTAAACTCTAAACGCTAATAAAACAAATCACACTACAATTAACTATTCCATGTTAGATATGAACATGGTTATAAACTTGGTTATTTATGGAATGGAAGTTGTCCCATGTTTCCTACAGCTCTGTCATGTCAGCCTTAGCAGTCATTTCAGGGGGGCAGCTCCAAGCAGACACTCTGAGTGTGTCAGCGTACCGTCCTGCGTTAATGATCACGCTGCTCATTTGCAAGGCTGATGTCCTACAGCAGAACTCAGTCGGCTTGTTTTGCAATTCAAACAGGCAGCAGCCTCCTGATAGTTATCAGTTATAGTTATCAAGAACTCTGATCATGCTCCGGTAGCCTGTGTGAGTCATGATGGCTATTTGTGCCCTGATTTCACATCCTTCATGGTCTCTGCCTCCTCATGGTTTCTGTATGTCTCACCTTTGTCCTCAGGGGATGAACTTCATAGCTGGGTATCTGCTCATCATCACAAAAGATGAAGAGAAATCCTTCTGGTTGATGGATGCGCTACTAGGCCGAATATTACCAGGTGTGTGTGTGTGTGTGTGTAGTTATACACCCTGTAATTGCCATTGAGCTGCTGTCCTGTCCTGGTGTGTGATGCCACTGTTCATTGAACACATTCATATTTTTTGGAACTGATGAACTAAAGGAATCAGTTAACATATGGTGAATGTGAGTGATGTCTATTTTTTTATTGTCATTATGTAAAATACCAGAAGCAGAGGGAAATTTGCATGCGTGTGCGTGCTCCCACACAGAACACACACAGGCACTGGGCTGCGTCCCCAATCACTCGCTCAGGGCGACACACACAGTGAGATCAGAGCTCACGCACATGTAAAAAAGATGAACCAGGAATGTGAACAAGTTAATTTTCATCTGCTTGAACTGAACTTTGATCTCTATGAATCTTTAAACCATTCCTCATCTCATGCTGTTTTGCTCTTGTGTGTTACAGTGATGCAGTTAAGGGACTGCTGTACATTATACTGGCTCAACACTGTTGATATACAGTATGCTGTGGTTTTTCCTGTTGCCCTTCACTAAGAATAATCTTAAGTTCACCTGGTTTTCATTGGTCTGTAGCTTAAGAGAATGTTTTCATTTGAAACTTAACACTCAGTCAAATTAGCAAATGTCCTTATGGTTCAGACAACACACACAATTGTGGTTTCCATTCTGTGCTGTTAATCCAGCTTGCATGGATTTGTCTTTTTACAAGTTGTGTAAAGGTTTAACTGGTAGTGCGTGTTTGTGTTTTCAGACTATTACAGTCCAGGCATGCTGGGGCTGAAGACGGACCAGGAGGTGTTGGGGGAGCTGGTGAAGATAAAAATCCCTGCAGTGTGGCAGACCATGGTGGATCATAACGTCATGTGGACCCTCGTGGTCTCCCGATGGTTCATATGTCTCTACATTGACATCTTGCCAGTGGAGGTGCCTGTCAAAACATCATCTGCAGTTATTTAAAATATATTTAGCCAAAGCCTGTATCAATCTGGGAGGCTTGTGAGTCAGAAACACCTTTTGTTGTCGTTGACAATTCATGGAATTCATGTAACACTTGGCAGATATTCAAGCTCCCCCTTTCATGGTGTTTTTTTAATTGCTGTGCTGATTTTCCCCTCCTCACAACATGCGTGATTTACTCGTCATCATGTTTCTCCAGACTGTTCTGCGGATTTGGGATTGCCTGTTCTACGAGGGATCAAAAATCCTTTTCCGTGTCGCTCTGACGCTGATCAGCCACAACCAGGCTCTGTTTCAGCAGGCCCGGTCGCTGCCGGACGTCTGCCAAATCTTCAAGCAGATCACCCAGGGACCATTTGTGGATGAGTGCCACACTTTCATGCAGGTAGAAGAAGAACAGGTGAATGAATTGGGTCGTTTTGTAATTGGCTTTCTTTAATTCCGTAATCCTGCCGGTTGTCTGCCTTTCCCAGAAAATCTTCACGGAACCAAAAAGTCTCTCCATGGCAACCTTGACCAAGCTGCGTGCGACGTGTCGATCTCGGATCATCGCAGAGGAATCGTGACCCGGACGGAATCGCCTGCTGCTCGGATGAATTCCACTGGGAGGAGCTCCCAGCTGCTTGTTTTGCACCTTTTTAAGACTCCGTGTCACAACTACTCCATGGACCTTTTGACTAAAACATGTTTCCATACAATCTGTGTTTTATGTATGATCTTATGAGAAAATTAGTTATGTGCTGTATGAACTGATGATTCCATTTCAACTTAATACGTGCTGTAGTTTCTCTTCTTGTGGTAAAATGCAGACTAATGCACTTTACTCTGATAAGTCGGGGACACTGAAGAGAGCTGGTGTAGTAGCAGATGTGTGACAACACAGAGGAACCTGCCTGCAGCATTTCACGTTATTGTGTCTGTAATGAATACTGTAGCGTAGTATAATGTACCATGCTCGCACAATCCAATGTGAATCATATTGATTTCAGGTGAGGAGCATCTTTAAACCTCATCGGATGCTTTTCCTTCTTGGGTATTACGAGGAAGCAATTAAAGGGCTGCTCTCGTTTTCTAACAATGGGTTGTCGAGTTTGTTGGTGCGATTTTGTGGGTTTTGTTGCCCTGCAGACTGCTGCAGGAATACTGATAGCAGGTTTTTTTTGCCTCTGGACAGAAATAACCTTGGTGCTGATCCCAGCTCTGCGTGTTCTGTGTAATTTACACCTGGCTGAACAGCTCTGAGTAAACAACGGGGTTTATCTCATGGAACATCCGTAAATCAAATCATGAATGTGAAATTTCTGTCCTGGACTTGGAACATTTTTATTAACTTTCAGTAAGATGCATCATAGAAAATGAGATCACAGCATTTTCTATAAAAATAAAGGATCGAGTCTCAACTATTTATATTAACACTTCTCATCTGAGACTGTGGCAAAAAGCAGAAACTGGGCCTGACTTCAGTCATGGGGTAGTTGTATCAGACTCCAGTGCGGAGGAATATTTTTGGAAAATATTCAAATTTCCCTTCTCTCAGAATCACTGCATTCATCTTGAAGTTTAAAAGAATCTCTAGAGGGCAAGTGTAAGAATAAAACCACCTAAGTTGAAATGTTTATGCATCAGTGGATAAGACATCAGAACTTTAAAAAAATGACTTTGTCCTACAGTTAAATCTGCCTCTTCATCAACTGCGTGTGAGATTAAATAGTTTTTTTTAAAAAAAGATTTACATGTGGGGACCAATAACAAACTGCACTTCAAGCAAATTCAACAGATTCCTAGAAGATAGAGCAAAGCAGTTGATGGTCGATAAAATATCCAGAGGCCAGAGGTCACATAGGATGCAAAAAAAAATCATGCACTTGCCACATAGAAACAACCACTTCCATTTGCGTCCATTTGCTCATTCACACGCTTTTCTTTCCCTCCATTTTTCAGTCCTTCAAGTTAAATGGAGGCTCCACTCAGATGGTCTGGTATCCAGCATGGCTCCTCTTCCTACCTATGAGGTATGCAATGAGCACAATGAGCACCAGGCCAGCGAGAGCTGCCCCGACGACGATGGGGATGAGCATCTGATCCTGGTCCATCTGACACTCCTCCGCTAGAGACAGAAGAGGCGAGAAATGTTATGTCACTGAATAAATGTGGTGTCCCTCTGCAGCCTGCACGGATGAATAGATGGGGGCTGATTCTAAACTGTTGATCTTGCCCCTCATCATTTCGGTGACGTGCATGGCTGTTATCGACAGAAATAACTCCATTCAGTGGGCAGCAAGTGTTAATGAGCTTGAGGCCGCAAAACAAGTTGTTGGAAGTCGGCCTCTCGGAATAGCAACTCTCAAATAAACAATTTGCCACCTCCTTGTGAAGAGCGAGATGAGAAGGTCAATTACAGTGTCTCTCCTGAGCGAGAAGTTACGGGCCAGCAACAGCCGAGCTTTTCCTGGAAATAACAGCGGGGCCGAGAGTCCCTTTAAATTCAACCTATAGCTGCACCACATTGCACGCATTCTTTTGAATTATTCCAGGTAAAATTGATGAAATTATCGAACAGATATGTCTCACAATTTTAAGGAATCAGAAAAAAGTATATACCTCTGTCAAGGCTAATGCCATGTGTGAGACATTTGTTAAAGCAAAGAGAAAAAAGCTGGAGTTGCCTGTTAAAGCGTTCCTCTCTGGGACATGTCTCAACACTCCACAAGATTCCACGGTAATTGGTTCAGTGGTTTTTGAAAAATTATAGGGACAAACAAACAGCGATGAAGAGGAGGACAAAGATAGATGGCAGTTCTACCTGTCGCAAACTGGTCTCTGATGACTCCAAACGGTTGGACCTGCAGTCTGAATGTGTGGAGGGACAAAATTGGCTCCACGATCAGAGTTTGCTCTGCGTTACACATGTACGAGCGGCCCAGTGAACTCCGCAGGTACTCCAGGCTGGTGTTACTGGCTGAGAATGGGGCTGTGGGCAGAATGATCAAAGTGTTTCTTTAAAGCAAACAAGGCAAATAAAAAAAAATGAGCCTTTTGCTTGTAACAGCATAAAGCACCACACCTGTCATATCAGGCCAGATGGCGTGCAGAGATATCCCACTCAGGCGGTACCTGTTGGTCGTGGAGTTCTGTGATGGAGAGGAGAGGCTGAAGAGATTCTTGTACCACACACACCAACAATAACAAACTGATGTGAAGTACGAGATAAATTTACCAGAGTGAAGGTGAAGTTGAGTGTGGTGTTTTGCTCCTCTGTCAAAATCAAGACGGCCCTGTTGGCTTCACACAGCCCAGACGCATTTGTCTGACTGGGAGTCAGGTTTACTAACTCCTGCACAGTCTGGCAAAGTAGAGAAGAAATGCTTAAATTTCAGTTTACTGAAATCATTTTGGTGGAAATCGATTATTTTCCCATATGCACTGTCTCTGTTCTCTGTTCGTCACGCTTTAAATTACCTTATTCTGAGATTTTGAGACGTAGGACATGTTGAACTGCAGTCCCATCTGAGCCAGGAGACAAACCGTGCCGTTGCTGTTCTTCACTGAGTACGTGCCTTGCTCGGGTGTTCCCGCAGGTGTCGGTGTTGGCGCTGCTGTGGTCGGCGGAGCTGCTGTGGTGGGCGGAAGTGGCGTTGTGGTAGCGTCCGCCAAACAGCCACTTTCTGTGGCGAGAGAAACATGGAAGTCAACCACTGAGCAGCAGGTCAATCATTCTGGAAACACAGCCATGATAAGATGTGTCCTACCTGTTGGACTCAGGTCATTCCCTGGCATGAAGGCCTCCAGCCTCATGTCGGAGAAAGTGACAGTTGCCCCGCCGACTCTTAAAGTGACAGGGCTCACACAGCGGTAGGTGGTGTTGATTGTCGCCCAGATTCCGACAGTAGCCGACACCACTGTGACCACATCTGGGAAGCGAACATGCCACGATTAAGTTACATCTACCATGTGTTTCCTCTTGTATTTGCAGGGGCGTTCAAAACCAAATCAATGAGTTTGTTCTCACCAGAGCTGTTGGCCTCAGGGAAGATTGCCGAATCACTCAGGTTGTACTGCAGCGTCAGGTTTGCCACGCTGTACAGACTCGCGTTGGAGGAGAAGCTCATCCCCAAGGCATGGCCAGGCCCGAACGCCGCCACCAGCCACGGCAAACTCTCATCTGTGCCGCACGAGCTGCTGCCTGTGTCGACTGTGGCAGAGTCGGGCAGAGGAACCTGCACCGTTCTCTGTGGAGACACAAGCGATTCAACAGGTGATAAACTTTAAATACTCTCAGAGAAGGAATCCAGAATGCTGCCACGGGTGCGCAGTACGTACCGTACCGCTGAGGGTGTCATATGTGATGGAGAATGACGCAGAAAGCTCCGCCTTGATGCAGGTGGAGTTCTCCTCTTTTACCTCCAGAGTCACAGCCTGAATGCAACCTGAGGGGCAGAAAACAATGAGCACGGAGGCATGATATTACAATATTATGTGTATGATATAACCTCTACTACAGCCAGCCACCAGGGGGCGATCAAGATGCTTACGCTTCAAATTTGGGGAGCCATCATATCGTCATTTGATGTGTGACCTGATTATGAGCAAATAAATACTGGACTGATAATTTACAGACTTATACATACAATACATTGACAACGTATTCCTTATCAGGTTGTAAACCTGCAGATAATAACAGTACATGTACATGTAGTACATTTACACTAAACCACCAGCAAATGTCTAATAGGCAGCTGAAAGTGAGCCATTAAGACCACCAACTTGTCACATGACAGCAGTATAAACCACATTAATAATTTATACTGCTGATGAGAGCTGTACTATAGGTTCGGCTTCAGGAGCCATACTTGTTACATACAGTCAGTGTGGTTATATACCGCTGAGCAGAAGAAAATAAAGCGTTCAGCACACTGGCAAATATGATCATGCATTATCTTGATGCGATAGAAACTACGGCTCATTGTTGTGTGCGCGTACATGTGACATAGTGGCTATTCATGACTCATGTCAACCCTGCAGCTCATGTCCTTGAAAAAACCTTTCTCACCCTCTCTAGAATCCAGCCAGTCAGTGCAACACTGGAGTTTCACCACTTAACTCTCACTTCCCAAAATGTCCACGAAAGTTGAATCAGTCGAGTTGGTCTTGAATGTGGCTGATTCCCATCAGCACTGACACAGATAGTTACTGTACTTCTGTAATCTTAAACAGTAAAATAGAATTAGAATTGTATCTTTGAGCCAACTTAGATCTTGAGGTGGATGTGACCTTTGACCACAGGATGCTCTTAGGCTACCGCTGGGTTCTACTATTCAGTTTCCACTAATTAACCTGAAGATGCTCCATATTGTCTGGTTACCTGCTCACATCGCAGAGAGACCTCCATTCAGTCTTTAGTTAGTATCCTCCCTGTTGACTGGCAGTTACCCCATAACTTATTACCCACCTCACTGACTGAACTACTCTCTCTTTCACATTCACTCACTTCCCCTTTATCCCCACTGTTCTACATTATTACAATCTACTGGGCCTAATGGGAACAGTTGCTGTGCTTTGGTCCATCGGTCTGATGCCATCTCCCCTACTGCCTTGCTGAAACCTGACCCCAGCGTCAGCTCTCAGTTCAGCATGTACACACAGAGCAGACAGTTTACACAACGCTTTAATCAGATCACGATGTCAAAGCGTCTGTGTGTACAGAATATGAAGCTGCAGATGTAAGTGTTACACAGTCCTGTGGGGAAAATATCCAAAAAGGATTCTGGACTAAAAGGTAATGCTGGTTCCTGGGAACCTTGATTCTAAGGTCTAGTTAGAGATGGATAAAAAGATCAGTCAGTCTGGTTATATTTTTATATTTCATATTTACCTTCTGCATCTATTTGAACTCTAACTCCATTGGGCTGTTTTCCTGTTGTCAGCCAGATGTCTGTGTGTGTTCAGGCTGATTAAGCTGGTCATAAAACAACACTGTCAGCCCCCAGTGTACAACACAAAGCCATCATAGCACACAAAGCTCTCAAATGACCCAACAAAGAGACCAATCGGCCGGTTCCAAACACCAACACAACCGAGGGATCATAGAAGAGATTACAATAAAATATAACAGAACAGAATACAATAAACTTAAATCTCGGGAACAAAGGTCAGAGGAAGGGCTGACCCTTATATTTTGGACTTATGTTAAATACATAACATAAGTACTTAATCATGAGCACACTGTCTATATGATTTAAAAACATATGAACTGTGATTTCAGTGGTTATGTCATAGACCATATGGTGTAACTGCATTTAATTTAATTTTTAGTTTGATCATGAAATGTCATGAAAATTTACATTTACACAATAATTGTGAAGTGAAAAAAAATATTCTATATTATATTATTATTAATATAAAATATATTATATATAAACTATATTTTATCAGGGGAAAAACTTGAATGGAGTTTTGATTTTTATGCATAATTAAAATATTATTTTAAACTTGCTGTGGTGATTCCACAGCTGCTGCTTCATAGTTCTGTCTGATCAAGTGCAACTGATTAATCGATCGATCGCCCCTTTGTGTACCCGTTCTAACCGAACCCCGGCTCAGTGACGTCGCAGCGAGACACGGAGCCCTCACAGCCCAGAAACACTCACCTAACCCGGCGCAGCAGGCGACGAGGAGCGCGGCCACCGTGTGACAGAGTTTCATCCTCGGGGACTGACGCCACGCCGAGCGGACCTGACTTCTTCTGGTCGCCGGGGAAAGACGAGGGAAAAGCCCGGAGCAGGGTCGTCGCGTCGCAGGTTGACGCACGAACCAGCCGCACTTGACGGAGGAGCTGCTCCTCTTCTTCTCCTTCTTTCTGCTCCTCTGCCTCCCTCTTGTCTCGCTATAGAAACAATACGTGTGGTTGAGGTCGAGGCTGGGGAGCAGCGGAGGAGCCGGAGGAGCCGGAGGAGTTCGAGGAGCTGGTGTCGGTCAGAGACAGTGACGGAATAAAGCCGGACTGGTCATGTGAACTGTTACAGCCGGGGCTGAGCTGTCACGTGAGAGGCCTCCTCCTCCTGTTTGTGTATGAGCTCCATTCACAGCAGCGAGAGCACACACACACACACACACACTGACACTTGTGTGTTATTTATAGACACATCATATTTTACTCATGAATAATGTAGTTGATGTGTAAAAAGAGACTTACATACACATCATTTTTTTAACAGACTTGAATTAACGTAGGTGATACCAAGTGCAAAGAGACGCCTCGAGAGAAAACTAAGGGACAGTATTATAATGAAAATGGTAGTTTTCCAGGGAATTCAGAGGAGAGGCATGTCAAGTGAATACAATACAACACAATAGTGAAGCTGTGAAGGGCAAACTTTAAGAGAGCACACTCATTCCTGAAAATATTTAGGAGCGTGTAAGAGATTTGTATGATATATGACTTGTATGATACACTTTTTTTCTTCTCGAACTTTGACCCAAACAGCTAATGCCTAATTCGAACCCTGAAAAAGTCAGGACTGCTCAAATGTCCTCAGTTCTTAAGGTCCATACTTAAGGTGGCCCTCACAAAGTTCTAAGTACAAGTACACACAGATACACGCATGGTACTGTGTCTGCTGCAAATGCATGTGTTGTGGGCAGTCAGCTGACACCTTCATCAATTCACGAGGGGGTGCAAAACCCCTGAAGGAACGCAAAGGCCGCTCTCTGCTTTATCAGGACCCCGCCACATTCTCTGTGCATACTTCTGCTTTGCTCCTCAAGTCATGCAGTTTCCGTGTCTTAAATTCACACTATAACGCCCAAGGGCTTTTAAAGTCCCTGCTCTCAGTTGCTAAGGATAAGCCAAAAGTGAAAGTGTGGAGAAATACCCATTGTATTTTCAGTTCCATCTTCCAGAATTTTTAATCCTTATTATTGTTCTCAAAAAATAGTAAAGTAGTTGAGTGCATTTAGTTCCTTAAGTGTGTAAAACTATAGACAACAGTCTATCTCTTTCCTGTATCTCATTTGGGCAATATAATATATTGTGTTTCTTTTTTTCTTTTTTTTTTTTTTTTTTTTGGAGAAAAACAACTATATTTCCAAAGGTGTAGGGATGGAAAGGAAGATTAATGGACAGTTTCATTTTCATTAACATTGTTAATTTTTCATGATTGATAAAAAAAAAAAATGACACACATATTAACAATTTGGCCTGCATCAATTTTATTTTATAGATTTACTTCTTTTGACTTGACGCATGGTATTAAGAATACATGTTCCATAGGTTTTAGGTCATGAGACCATTTTCTACTTCATCTCTACAGTCAGAATTAGAAAATCATGTGTAAGATTGTTGCAGCAGAGATATTTGCTGTTTGCTATACTGAGGGCCATTGTGGTTATATTAGGCATTAATGTCCAAAATGACAAAAAGAAACCCATAAATCCTCCTTGTTACTAAACTGCTATGACTTCAGGAGATGTCAGCATAAATCATAACTTGGCTAAGTGGCTATCAGCCACTAAATGGTTACCTACGAGTCACGAGCTGAATCATTAAATATCCATTTATTCAAGTTCACTTTTCTCACTCGTACATAGAATACAATCTGATCTACAAAAACATCAGCACATGACATTGGACATTTGGACATTTTGGTCAAAACATACAAGAAACCCAAAGACATACCCAAGAGGCTAGTCTGCAAATCCTTTAGCGTCTGTGTTACAAGTTATACCCCCTCCCTCATCTGACCACGCCCCTCTGGACCTCTTCATCCATCCTCACGTCTCATGTCCTCAACAACTGCTTCTTTGCCAAGTCACGCAACCAACCAATCAGATTTACCCCCAGTACTGTATGCAGCCATTCACGGGGAGAAAACCTTTGAACAAAAGTTAAAAACCAACAAAAAACTTTCAAACTCACAATAAACCATCTACAGTAGAAAATAAGCAAATTTTTAGAACAGAGGGATGCAGGGGGGAAAAAAAATCCCAACTCGGAAGAGGAAAAACAAAAACAGGAAAGTGCTCATTAATTTCAGTTGAGTTTTGCATTAGCAGATTCTTAAGTCACATAAACCAATCATCAAGAACCTGGGCCACTCTTCCAGCCCCCCCTCACAGTCCCACCAAAAGATATCCCAGATTAGGAAGTGAACAGCCGAGTGTCTCTCATCTCACTGGAGCTCTGTGTGATCTGGACGCTGTGTCCAGGACTGCGGATGGAGGGAACGATGGGCGCCAGAGGAGAGTCGGGTGGCTGAAGGGCTGTGATGCTGTTTTGTGGGGGGGGGGCAGCTGTCCGCATGCTGTGAGAGAGGCATGGTAATGACAGTGGAGCCCCCTTTAGGCAACATAGTGGTACTGGTTTGGAGTCTCCTTGTCACGTTCCATGTAGTCTCTGTCTATGAGCGACTCGATGCGTTTCTTTAGATCACCCGGCTGGGGAGGGGCGGAGAGGGGGAGGCAAAGCAAGTGCTGATGAGCTTTCTGTGAATGTAAAATTTTAAATGGTTGAAAAAGCTAGAGAGGCCTCCTCACCTTCACAGGGAACTTCAGCTGGTTGTAGAGCTCCGATACAAGGAGGTTGTGACTCAAGGTCTTCCTCATCTTCATGATGCGTACAACAGCCGCATCAATCTGATACTGTCGGTCTTGAAACACGCGTTCTGTTGTGCTCACCTGCTCCTCCACCTGTGAGGGGAGTGTGATTTATAAAAATTTATAAAAATCAGTGTGATTTATAAAAATCAGGTTGAGGAGGAGTGTGTGATGTAAGAAAGAAAGAAATGTGCTCGCATTCTTACCGTCTCCTTCATCTGGATCTGGTTGATCTTGATGCGGAACAGTTTGTGTTTAAAATCATTGTTGAAATTAAAGCGGTCTCCGTCCTCCACATCTTTCCCTCGAGGGTTCTTGTTAAGGACTCGTGCTTTTCCGCAGGCCAGGGACTGCAGAGTGCGCTTGAGCTCGCCCTCCTCTGTGCAGGATAAGACAGACGTCAGACAGTGGCACGCAGCAAGTTACTCTCTCCACTACAGAATAGTAGTACAACATATTCAAAGACGTGTACAACCTATGCCTGTAGCAGTGCGAATCTCATCAATACTGAACTCCTCTCCCTCATTAAACATCAGCAGCACCAGAGTCTGGAACAGCGAGACCTGCAGCTCCTTTTTGCCCTGCAGGAGAAATCGATCATTGTAACAGGAGTTAATCAAACCGCACCTCTTTTTCGTGCCCCATAAGAATATGCAAAGTGTTTACCTCTTTAAACTCTGCCTTTAATACAGCGTGACCCAGCGTTGGCTGCCACTGCAGCTTCCTCCCACTGTGCTTCCCCAGGTAGAACAGCTTGAAAACCTCCTGGAGTTTTACCATCTAACAAAACACAGGCAGATCTAATTTGTATCAAGTTGACGATCATCATAGCTTTATCAAAATACAATGAAGACCCTTGCTTAGTTTGGATTGTTTTCCACAGCAGTGTGTGTGTGGGGGTTAAACTTTTTTTTTTTTTTGCGAACTGAGCAGCAAACAAATATTTTACCTCTGGGGGCAAGTGGACCTCCATGGGTGTGTATGACGGCCAGTAGCCCATCGTGAGGATGTTAACCGTAAGTTCTATGTTGCTGGGTTCACTCTGGTTCTGTATATACTGAGGAGAAATCTCATGTTAATTTTGCATGGAAATTAGATTTGAATGATCCAGTAGAACACACATGGTGAACATGACACCAACCTCTTCATGCTGCACATTGTTTTATCATTTGTTTTCCTCTAACCTGTTTGAACTGGATCATGATGTCTTTGGACAGTTCCATGTCCTTAAACATTCCCTCAAGCTTACTGGTGAATGCTGCTCCGCATTCTGGAAACACATTCAAATTTCAAGTTAAGTCTGACAGAAAGGGCAGTACAGTACAGGAAACAACAGTCAAGGGGCTTTAAATGCAATAAACTGCAGGTAGCTCAATTTGCTAAAGGTCTCCTTATGAATTTATCCATGAAGCTAACAAGGAGTTTGATTGATTAATTACAACTTGGAAATAAAAGCTATTAGAGATTTTACTAGAGATTCACCATGTTTGAGTTTGGAGAGCATGGACTTTTCAGCATCTACAGAAGCACTCTTGCCAACCAGCAGTCGTTTGGCCAAGTCCTTCTTATAAAACGCTTCAAATACGTCTTTTCCTGAAAAAAAAAAAAAAAAAAGGGAAACAGATATCAGGTCTCCTCTAACACGCTTCACACAGGTTAATTAAAGTAAGTGGCTGAAAGAGAAAACACAGTAACATATATAAACATTCCACACACAGAGAGAAACTTAACTGACCATGAATGAAACGGAAGATTATCATTATCTTGTCCAGGATTCTCTCCAGCTCCTCCTCTGTAGCCTCCTTGTTCCCTGCTCTTAACTTTGAATCCACATATTTAGCTGGACAGGAAAAAAAAACGCTGTTATTGAGAGGTAGAATTCACGAGCACCCTGATAAACTGTGCTTTGAATGAGTAGATTACAAATATCATGTTAAGTAGATTGCACATTTCTTTGTGTGACGTACCAATGAGTTCTGCAGGTTTGTTTGGCCTCTTGTTGATAAAGGTCTCAAAGGCTTCCTTCATGGCATTGATGAAGCCCTCGTTCCTTGCGAAGCAGCTCTGTGCCACGTTGTCCATCTTGTCCTTAAAGTCCAGCAGCTCTTGCACCATGTCCTTGTCTTTCTCTGGTGTACATACAATCTCTCCACCGAAGGACTGAGAGCAGAGACCGTTTACAATAAGGTGAATGGTTCTCAGATATAGATGGACCTGGACACTTGATGGAACTGCTCTGTGTTTCACGTGCATACAGAGTATGTTTGCTGACCAACAGTACGTGTTTACCTTGATATAATCCCTCCAGAACTGCAGCAGTGTGGGAAGTCCCCCCTTCACCTTACTGAAGAGCTGGTAGAGGAGGGCCAGCTCAGTCACACGATTCTCATCCAGGAGGGTGCTCAGACCTGCCACCAAAATATCAGACATTACTGCACACTTTCACATATATATTACATACTTAATATAATGAAAAATCCTGTCTTCAAATAATATACATATCCTAATCCACAAGTTTGACAAGAAGCGTTGCTAGCAATCATATCTAATATCAGTCAATGAATAATAGATAAGTCTTAATAAGATTTTAAACAGAAAACAAAGTTCTGCATTGTTTATTTTGAAATTTGTATTCCTCTATGAATTCAATCAACACAAACACACACATACCCTTTTGTAGCATTGCAGTCATATGTTCTCCTAAAAGTTGTTTTTCAACACAGCTAATTAGAGGTTTCCTGTCAAATCATAAGAAGAGAATGAGTGGTGAGATACAAGCAAGCATTGCACAACACATTCTCCATGTAGCACTGCTATTCATCAGTACTTAGTTGTAGACTGGAGATTCAAATAAACCTCTGGAGTCATGTGTTTGTATCAGCTACAAATATAAACCCAAAACAAATTTTAAAAAGTTATTATGGCCATCATGTTAACTCTTGTACAGTGTTAAATTAGATGTGTTAAATTAAACATATTTTAGCAATAATGATCAACTGGTTTCAGATTTGTGGGGGAGTCAATACTAATAACGATTTCTGTCTTCGATCGTCTATGATAACACAGTTAAAAATGAATCATCATTATAGTTATTAAAGAAAGAAAAACAAATTACTGAGTGCTCTGGTCGAGGTAGCTCAGGATACGATCATTCTCCTCGTCTAACCGACGAGCCACATGATGCAAATACTCAGGCACCTGGACAAATACAAATACACAGACTCAGAACGTTAATCTGCTATAAACTCATCCTTGGCATTACGTGTGATCGGGTCACTCCAGAATGAATGTGACCACATGACAAAAAGGTCCACTTTTTGATTCTCACTCACATCTCTCTCCTGCATCAGCCGCTGTCCCTCTGCTGCGTACAGACGATTGGTCTCAATCAAAAATCTCTCCTCAAAGGAATCTTTGTAAACCTGCACATGAGAGGATCAGAAGAATGAAAACCGTCTGTCTTCTGATTTGTTATCAATGCCGAACGGGTCGTCAGCTACCTGCAGGTCTGACAACATGCCCAATAGGCTCCTGAGCAGACTGCGATCCACTGTCTCTCCGTTCCGCTCCCGTTCTACCTGCTCCAAAATGCCATCGACGGTCCGCTTCTGCACTGCACTGTCACTCACAATGTGGGTGCGGAACAGCTCCAGCCCAGTGTCCCTGTAACATAGACGCAACATCAGCCTCAAAAGAACACCTTAACGAACAGAGGGATTTGAATAAACTGTAGTTTTACCATATGGAGGGGAGAAGAGAGTTCTGAAGCACATAGGTGCGATCCAGGAAGAGAAAAATACTTCGGATCATTATCTATAAGGGAAAAGTAAAAGCACTTTACACCCTTACAGAGTAAAATAAATAAGATTTGTTTGTGTTTAAATAAGAGCCAACAATAAACCATACAGTTTGTCTGCAGTGGTCCTGCCAGCAGCGATTCATTCGCTTCAGGAAGGAAAGGCTGTCCAAAGAATCTGTGAGATCCGTGTTAAGGAAAGTATCTGTCATCCACTCAAGTCTTCAAACCACTATATTGAATAACAGAACAATCACATGAAAAATCTGACATATAAATGTTTCAGTGGGCTTAATACGCATTCTACTTCCTCTAGTCATTCACATGAAAAAGGATATTCTCTGAACTGGTAGATCTGGGCTTGCACGTGATCTTCACAGACCTGCCGTAGCTGCTTGTATAGTGTGGGGGAGACTTTATAGGAACACAGGTTCTCCACCGCCTTCCAGAAAAACAAGATTGTTAACAGGTCAATGCAAACAGCAGAAGCTCAATTCAAGATTATTACCTGTATTCAAAGAGCCAGACAGGTGTTTGTGCTGGTTTATTACACGTCAGTGAACAAATGTTTTATTATTTGGCCACAGGATCATATGTATACTTTATATGCGGAAATGTAGTGAAGCCTGTTGAATCAACATGCAAGTCAATGTCACCCATATAAAAGGTAACACACATTAAAAAAAAGGTTTTATTCACCAAAGATCACTAAACTCAGGCAAGTCACAGATTTCCACAAGTGAACTTTAATCCTGAGCTGAAATGTAACACTAGCTTTCAATACAGGTCTGTGTTGTATGATCAGCTGAAAGATCATGTGTTGAAAATGGGTACAAAGCTTTTCTTAAGTCATGTTTGGTGGTTTTACACTGACACCCACTGCCCAGTGTGAACAAAGGCCTGAGAAAAACCATCTAAGCCTGAGTTCAGAAAGAAAGACAGCAAACCTGATAGAGCTCCTCCAGGTTGTACTTTATAGAAGTGCTGTTCTGAATGGCTCCGACTGCATCTCGTAGCTTCAGCCATGTGTCTTCAGTGTAGTTCTCTGCTAGTTTTGGCCTGTCTGTTTCAAAAAGCCAGCGATTAAGTTAATTTAATTTATACGTCATGCACAGCAGGACTGACACATCAACAACAGCCCATTCATGCACATGCTGGTTATTATTATATTATTTATATTTTCTATATTTTCTTTTTCTTATTACTTTTTGTTGTGGAGAATGTTATCCTCGTTACAATGCTACAAAAACTATAGTGAATTAAATGTACATTACACAAAGACTTGCTAAACTATTTACAAGTGTGGTATGAATGAGAAACAGATTATCCCACTGCTCTGATGGTGGCCGAGTTTTAATTTCTTAACATTGTGTGATTTGGCATTTTTTAAACATTTTTGTTGAATTCTTAGAAAAAAGTTTTTCTGATATTTAAGGGACTGATATCTATGAGTATGCAATTTGGAGCAGATAAAAAATAATTCTGGGTGTAGTTATTTTAAACAAGGTTTAATTAAAGGACTGTTGGGCCTTGGGGTGGTTTGTAGTCCCACATCCAAGACTGGGTTTGATTCAGCCTTCATGTTAAATATTTTAAATTGACAGGAGTATTTTAAAGGAGTAAGTTGGACCTGCAAACTGGGTTAATAACTCTTATATAACAAAGGTATATATCTGACCTATATCTGGAGGGCAGTGGTTACGTCCAATACCAGATGTTGTGAGAAGGTTAAGTTAAAATAACTGAGGACAAAACCATGTGCTGCAGTGAAAACAAACTCAGTGAAGAAACACTGTAATCAGGGCAGGCAGGACAGCATTTTACATCAGATGTGTTGACTCACACACAGGAGAGCAACTTCTCACAGTCCGATCTAACACTGGGGTTACATGCTAACAGATAACGTAGAGGAGATGGGTCATAGACAGTACCTTTGAAATTTTTGATCACTAACTTCTTTGAAGCACCACTTTTGCCTGAGGCCACGGCGGAGGTCCGGCCCATCCCGTTGGTGTTGTGCTCTGTTATGGCAGAGAAGCTGGCTCTCTTGTCCTGTCGAGTGTCCTCTGCCATTATCAGATTAGCGCTATGGCTTAACGCTGTTGTGGGTCCGAGTGTTATGCTAAGTTCCTGCCGGGTCTTCCTCTGACACAACAGTCCCTGCTCGGAACCAGGTGCTGGACGGTTCGGACACTCTCAGTCTGTTCAGCACGCACTCACAAAGTACATCTGACTAACGTAGGGTTAATTACACAGATATCATAACTGCGGTCAGCTACATAAACAAGCTAGCAGTGTTGACTGAACCTGTAGTCCTCCCCTTTTAGCTCCACAGGCTACTCCATGCTATGCTGCGCTACTTACACGTTTTAGCGAGTTCAGTGATTGTGTTGTGCGACAGTACAGATAACAGCGACATGTTCAGCGGTGACACAACAGATCCATGTTTTGTTGGTGGCTGTCTTTAGCATGTGGCTAGCTAGCACAACAAAATGGCTTTTCTCAGGCAGCTCTGTTGGACAGGTGCATCCTGGGTGAAAAACGGCAGAGTTGCGTTCACGGACCGTTTGGGATTTGCGGGGGTTTTTAAACAGTCTAACTTTCAGGCAAACTGGCTCAGTGTGAGAGACCCAGTGACAATAATTTATGATTTTTTAAATAAATAAATGACTGCATGAAGGGACAAATCGATAAAATCAGTAAATATAGAAATAGATTTACTTTGATCTGTCTGACTCTAACTCTAACCCTGTCATTTCATGCTCACTTTCTCTCCTCTACTATCTCATTACAACACTTGTTATACAGAAATCCATAGCATTCTTGCTTTGTCAAATCAAACACTTTGAAGTTTGACTTGAAAGAAAACTTTCATGTGAAAATAAACGCTGGTTTGCATCATAAATGGTATTGTTCCATCAACTTTGTTGTTTGTACTGTGAGGGTTTTTATGACATGATATGCAACCTGCGTTCAAATGTATAGCTTTTTATCTGAATGGTATACCTATTTTTTTTAGTTTGTTTCTTGTTACAGTTTACGTAGAAAATGATCCAAACAACTCTATTCTGAAATAAAATAAATGTAAACCCCAGATTTAAATGCGTTTAGAAATCCTCAACAACCCCCCTCGACAGTCTTGAACGCAGCCCCGCATCACCTGCACCCAGCCGCGGCTCAGCCTCAGTATCTCTGGGTGTTTTCTACGGGACGAGGAAGCAGCCACCGCCGCCGTTCAGGCTGTAATTCCTGCTTGTCGGTGCGGTGCCGACTCCCAGCAGCATGGGAGTGTTGACTCTCATGTGTGACTCTCTGTGTTGGCCGCTGTTTCTGGAGTAGAGAGGCTCGCCTGCGTGGGGTGAACCCGCCTGTCATCCAGTGCGCTGCCTGCAGCGGTAGGTATGCTAACAGCTCCCGGAGAAAGTCAGCAGAGAGCTGGGGCGCAGAGCACCGTCTCAGGGGGAGAGGGAGGCCACTTAGAAAAAAGCTAAGAGCCGCTATCTCTGTGGGATGTCTCAAAAACACACCTCGCGTGTTCACAGCATTAACAGTCGCTCCTTTAGCCACCCCTAAAACGTAGCTTAGCTTAACTAGCTTGCTAGCATGGACATCACTGGGGAGTAGACTCTACAAGCTAACGTTAGCTAGCTAACTTACTCAGCTAGCTGGCACAGTAGCAACTTAATCAAGTGTAAAACCGATATCACCCCCCTCACATATATTATATAATGTATCTATGTTAACGTCAGTGGAATCCACTTCCCAACAGGTCATGTTAACCAGCGCTCTTCGTTTTGTGGCTATTGTTGGCCTTTCTTGGTTTGACAGGCTAGCTAGCGTCAATGATATGAGGTGTCATCATTGGAGAAGACCTACTTGAGTTTAACTTCGTCTGTTAAGATTCATGAGCAGCAATGCACATGCACTGCGATCTACTTGTTAATGCTCACTGGATGAGTTTCAGCTGATTACTAATGTTCTTGTAACTGTTAGTTACTCATGTCTAAATGTTATAGGTAACTTTTGACATCTTGTTAGTTTGCTATATCTCATGAATGTTAAGAGTCAGCTTTGCTAACAGACGTAACACATGAAATCTTGGGAATGAAGTGAATTGTATGCAGTATTTATTATATAAACTGATTAAACAATGAGCACAAAGGTATGTTGACAGGAAGTTATGTAACATACTGTTGTGACAGTCACTTGTCTTGTCAAACTCAAAGTGATGTCTGGCACTGGTTTTCAGGAATATTATTAAAACAAATACCTGTGTACTGATCCAGTATTTAAAGTGAGGGAAAAGTATTTTCATTTGATTTAAAATCACCTAACCAATGCCCTACCTCCTCTAGATTGTTGGCATTTTGAAGTCTAACCCTCATGTGAGTTTTTATTCAGAGGAAAATCAATCAGAACCAAACAAAACTCTGAGCTTCGTCAAAGTATCAATGCCTCTTTATGACTCAGATATTGCCAGTGAATTCATAATTGATCCAGAACGTGGTTTCCAATACAACCCAATATTGATTGTTTTGACTCGACTGTAGTTTAATTGATGCCTGTCTGTTTTGTGTCATCTAGTGTAGATGCCTTGGCTGAGATGAGTGTGAAGGCTTTTGAGCTTGTCCCCGCTGTGGAGCGAGATCTCCTCATGGGCGACAAAGCTCGCATCAACATAGAGTGCATCGAATGCTGTGGAAAGCACTTGTACGTGGGCACCAATGACTGCTTTATCCACCACTTCCTGCTGGATGAGGTCACGTCTTCCAAAGGGAAACTTAGTTACTCGCCTCAGAAGCTGCTGCACAAGTACCTGGGCCTCAAGAAACCTGTCGCTGAGCTGCGGGCTGCTTCTGCTTTGGAGCGCCTGATAGTACTTTGTGATGGAATCGTGTTTCTAGTTGACATGTTGACGTTGGAGACTGTGCCATCAGCTGCTGGAGGCGGAGCCAAGATCAGAGGTGTTACAGCATTTTGCATCAACGAGAACCCGGTGAATGGTGATCCCTTCTGTGTGGAAATGGGAATACTCTCCTCCAAGCGGCGGACAGTGCAGATTTTCATGGTGTACGAGGACAGAGTCCAGCTGGTCAAAGAGGTGACCACTCCTGAGCAGCCGTGTGCCCTCAGTCTAGATGGTTACTTCTTGTGCTTGGCCCTCGCTACACAATACATGATCCTGAACTACAACACAGGAGCCTCTCAGGATCTTTTTCCTTACAACAGTGATGAGAGGAGGCCCATTGTAAAAATGGTCGGCAGGGAGGAGTTCCTCTTAGCAGCACCTGGTGGTCTGGGTAAGTCAGTAAAAAACTGCGTCTCTGCAGTGTTATAGAAGTCTTTAAAGATCCATAGAAGATGTTATACAGTCTTAAATCTCACACACAGGTCCTGGATATTATTTCTTGCAACATAAGTTACAGCAGATGTTGAATAATTTGATTCATTATTTCTTAATTGTTTAAACCATCCATCAATGTATGCCACTTATCTAGGTCCACATTACATTAACCATTGTATTATATTACAAAGTATCCTTGTTATACACAGCTGGTAAGTTCTGACAAATGTAATTTAAATGTCAGTTTGTGTACTTACTAGTTTTTTTTGGTAATCTTTGACGTGCATAGTCAGCCAAAATTAATTTTATGTGACATTGAAACAGTTCTGCTAAATTGTGCCTTGAATTTTAATAACGTGCCTGTTTCCAGCATTTATGTATGGTCAGTGTTAAAACCGCACCGTATTTATCATGTTGTAAATCACTTGTCAAAACATGCTTGATACATTTGGACATATAATTGTTCACAACTGTTCACTCCTGTTCCCCTTCAGGAATGTTTGCCAATGCAGAAGGGGTATCTCAGCGGGCTCCAGTCAACTGGTCAGAGAGTGTGATTGGTGCCGCTGTGTGTTTTCCATATGTGGTGGCCTTGGATGAGAGCTTCATCACCATCCACAGCATGTTGGACCAACAATTAAAACAAACCCTTTCATTCAGGGATGGACACATTCTGCAAGACTTTGAAGGTATTAACACAAATTGCTTTCCAGGGGACTCAACCCATCATCTAATCAAACATATGTTACAGAGTAAAGAGTGATATTCTAAACTTTTTGCAATATTTATTAAAGATCTTGACAGGTATTATGAACAACTGTCAACAACCTTCCTTGATAAACCTTATCTGAGATGGTGTAAGAACGCAGTGAAGGAGGTCTTGTCTCCTGCAGGTCTAATCATTAACCTCGTTTCTGTTTATGACTTGACTCTATAAACCTCACAGTGCTGTGTGGTGCACAGGCAGTGACTCAAAGCCCTGTAAACTTTGATGGCTTTTAATGCAAAATGTTTGTCTTTGTCAATCTGAATTACAGCAGATACAGCAGGCCTCTCATTAAAATGTAAAATTTCTTGACTGAGCGAACAAAACATTTTATAAGAAAGTGACAGAAAGCTTTTCCTATTACAAACTCTAGTTATTTGTGGACACATCACCTATGATATCGCTGTACATATTTCTGGTTGCGTGAAAGTGCTGCTGAGGTTCTGACCTGTAGGTCTTATGCTTTTTAGGGAAGGTAATCCTGGCTTCTACCAAGGCAGTGTACGTGCTGGTACCTCTGCCACTGGAGAGACAGATCCAGGACCTATTGACCAGTCACAGAGTGGAGGAGGCTCTCACCCTCACTGAGGGAGCACAGAGAAATATTCCCAAAGACAAGTTCCAGGTAACAAACTGTTAACAGCTGTATTGAAAAGATGATATCAATGATATTATAATTCTCATCAAGAATTGAAAGTGAGAAAAAGTATTTTTCTTAACTAAAATACATTTCATATTGTCACTTTCTGCATATACAGATTTTGCACAAACGAATCCTCCAGCAGGCGGGCTTCATACAGTTCGGCCAACTTCAGCTCGTAGAAGCAAGAGAACACTTCAGGTGAGTCATTAATCATCTACCACCTTTAATTAAAACTTAATAAATTGGGTCATTAAATTAAATCAAACCATTCAGACCCAAGGTTTTCCTTCACAATGTAGAATGTTCTAGCATCTACAAATATAATTAAATTTTTTAAAAACTTTTAATTAGTTACTTATTTGACTGCTTTTTCCCTCACATAATGAGCTGTGGTCATTCAAGAAATCAAATCAGACGTTGAAATAAATTGTTAAACTTTGAATAGCAGCCATTAAATATACAGGGTAATTAATTAGTTCCAACCTTTCTGTCTTTTCATAATACACAATTTATTAAGATTAAAAGAGCATTTCCTTCTCTGTTCAAACAAGTAGTTCTTCGTGTGTCCTGCCCTGTCTGTTGGGAAAGCTGTTGGGGGTTTGGGAGTGACAGGGAAACTTCAATTTTTTATTTGGTGGGAATCTGAATCCCCATTATAGGGTGGTTTTAAATATCACATATATTTAATATTATAAGATTTTCATTATTAAAAACTGCCCAGAGATAGACTGGGGACCTTTCCATGCAGTGTCCTGTGTGAGCTGAGATGGGCTCCTGTCACCCCAACAACCCTTAAGTGATTAGCTCTACAGCTTGATGGTATTATAACACATTTTGGGGATCATGCTCTTATGAGTTGTGGTGTTCATTTCTTTATGATTCATTATATATTTTTTAGAAAGGGTCAGCTGGACGTGCGAGAGTTGATATCTCTCTACCCTCTACTGCTGCCCTCTTCCTCTTCTTTCACTCGGTGCCACCCTCCTCTCCACGAGTTTGCCGATCTCAACCATCTGGCACAGGGCGACCAGGAGAAAGTGCTGCGGTGCAAGAGATTCCTCATCAGTTATTTGGGAGAGGTGAATGGATTAAAAGCTAATGCGTCGACACCAGATTGTGTGGAGTTCATATGATACAGATCATTGCCAATGTATAACATTAAGTTGTTCTTCTGCTTCTCTCACAGGTCCGAAGCACAGAGGTAGCTAATGGTTGCAGAGAGGATGTGGACACGGCACTGTTAAAGCTGTATGCTGAACAGGATCACGACAGCCTTCTAGACTTGGTGGTTTCAGACAATGCCTGCCTGCTGGCTGACTGCGTCCCCTGGCTAGAAAAATATCACAAGTGTGTAATTTTTCTTATTTTTTTTTACATGACTTCAACTGGAATTGACACATGAATCAACACCAATTTGCTTTGAGTGCAGCTGGACTGAGCTTGTTAAATATTGCCTTGTGTATTTGGTTTGAGTGTTTTAAGATTTTAGAAAAAAAGCAGTGATCTGAATTTACTGATGTTGTATTTTTCTGTGGTAATTGGAGGAGGAACACTCTTGTGTGGATCAGTGTAATTGCCACAAATTATTGTTGTCACAAAATTCTTAAATTCCTTCAGGGCCGTTGAGGCTTTGTTTGGTAAATGCCCCCCCCCCCATTGTTAATTGCCACCTGGGTGAAGCTTCAACACTGCCTAGTTTAATTAAACTAGTTTAATTATGTTTTACAATATTTAAATCTTGAGCGATCAGCTTTGCCTCATTCAGTCTTCTCTCTGCCTTTCTTAGATATTATGCACTTGGGCTGCTCTATCATTATAATGGTCAGGATTCAGCAGCACTTCAGGTGTGTACGCCTACACATTCATCAGCACCCATATTATGTTAATATCATGTTATATCATTTCAGCTAACTTGTTTTTTGTGTTTGTGATAGATGTGGATTTGTGTGGTAGATGGGGATCTGCAAGACTCTACAAGATCTGACCTTTATGAGTACATTGTAGACTTTTTGTGCTCCTGCTCCAATCTGGACCTTGTGTGGAAGTATGCAGACTGGGCCCTGCAGAAGAATCCCACTGTAGGTTACCTGTGCATTAAACTTGATATTTCGACATCTTTTTCTAATATTGTGGAAATGTAAGCGCAGTAACCTTTCCTTTTCTTGTTTGTAGATAGGCCTCCACATCTTTATTAAGAGACCTGTCAGTAAAGATCTGCCACAATTGAATCCTGATGATGTCATCACTTACCTGGGAAAGCACAGCCAGGCGCTGCTGCTGTATTTGGAACACCTGGTGCTGGACAGAAAGATTCAGGTACATTGAAGGATGACTTTCTTGGCTATACCACAGATTATTTCATCAAAGTAAAGTTAACCTTTTTCTTTTGTGTTTCTTTGGTGTGGACGCAGAAAGAGAAGTTCCACACCCACCTGGCTGTGTTGTACCTGGAGAGGGTGTTGTCTCTGCTCTCACAGTCACCCACAGATGAACAGCAGCTCAGCAGTGCTAGAGACAGATTCCAGACCCTGCTCAGGGAGTCCAACCTCTACCGTGTGCAGTTTCTTTTAGGTGAGGCATGTCTGAAGATGACTATCAGTAATATTTCTTATTTAGTGCCTGAGTTGTTCTGGTGTTTAGCTTCTCATCGTACAATCAATAAAACGTTTTGGCCTAAATGCAATGCAGACTTAAGTGCATTTCTATGTCAACAGGAAATCATCCAAAGCTTTATGGCTTTGTTCATAATTGACTTGTAGAGTGCATGTTTTGACCGCTGGTGTTTTGTGCTTTCTGCTCTCCTTAGGTAAGATAGAGAACTGTGAACAACTGCTGCTGGAGCGTGCTACACTACATGGAAAACTGGAGGAGCACGATAAAGCTCTGCACATACTGGTGTACCAGCTCAGAGACTTCCCTTCTGCCGAAGCCTTCTGTATATGGGCATCGTCTTGTCGGGACTCTGCTTATCAACAACAGCTCTTTCACATGCTCTTGGGAGTTTATCTCGACCGGAGCCATCCAGGAAAATCTGAGACTGCAGCCGAAGTTGGCAGTGGCGACTTGGAGATGGCAGCAGTTGACCTCTTAAATCGCCACGGCGAGGTGTTCGATGCTGCCCGTGTCCTTCGGATGCTCCCAGAAAGCTGGTCGATGCAGTTGCTGCGGCCCTTTCTGGGTCGAGCGGTCAGGGCCAGTATGCACGCGTGCCGCACCTCCCGGATTGCTCTGGGGCTTGCTCACTCTGAAAACCTTCAACTTCTGCATGACCGGGTGAGAAATAAATAAAATATTTAGTCAATTTGCATATAAGATAAATAAATGCATGTGTGGAATTAAATTGTATGTTTTTTTGTTATTTGAATTGCAATGAACACATTTTTGCAAACCGTTTTATAATTGAGTGATTCTAGTGAAACAATATAATGCAATTTCGTGGACAAGACCATTTCATTTTTAATTGAATCACCAGTTTAATTTGTCATGGGAACAATTATTAGTTTCTGCCCTACCAAAATTTGAAATTTCATTTATTTTTCATGTTTTATTTGACAAATTGAAAGACATCTGTTGTCCACCAAAGCTAACATGTCTCCTACAAACGGTGAAACTGTGTAATTCCTCCACTTCTATATATATTGGGTGTTTATTGTGTCCATTGCTGCTTTAATGAATTGTCTCCCTTCTCTTGTGTATTTTCATCTCCAGTTGAAAGAGCGTAAGAAACCCATCGTTGTATCTGAAAAGAAAGGATGCCACCTGTGCCACAACACCTTCAGTGAGCCTGATGTGGTGTGTCTGCCCGGGGGAGTGCCGGTCCACACTCACTGCGTCGCCCAGAGAGTAAGAGACTCTCCCACAAAGAGACTGTTAACTAATAACAGTAACCACACGTGAGACTCAGTCCTTTAACCTGTCATGTGATTGGAGGCAGCAAACTAAAGCAGGACATGCTGATGGAGGCGGTTAAAAAAAAAAAGAAAAGAAAGAAAGCACAGAGCACACTTTGCCGTTGAAGAATAGGCTGTAGGGTTAATGAAAGATACAAACAAAGCTGTGTTGGCCTTTATATGTGTGTGAGGGAGAAACAGATGATTTGAGCTATTTATTCCTGTGCTTCAATGAAACCACACTTTCAGATTGCAAGTTTTTATAGAAGTAAAAAACACAACATCTAAATCATCGTGCCCTTTTTAATATATTTAAACAAAGACGGGGTACTTCCTTTTTTGTGAGTTCAGTACTGATTCCGTCCTCGTCTTTACTCGTAGTGTTTTACACCTGAATCTGAGAAACTGCTGCAATTACAGGAAAATCACAGTACTTCAATTATACTGAAATATTATGGAAGCATGAACAGTTTTACCATTGGTATAGTTCTCGGCTGATCAACTCATTGGTAACGTATTAATAATGTCCTAACTTCATCAAAGTGTTATGTTTTAGTTTCTTATGTGTGTCTCTTCCTCTTGAAATCTGCTTTACGGTGCTGCTTTAATTTCTCCCTCAGCCATGTGGGTGGTCCATCAGTGACTTAACAACAGCAGTTAAATCCAAACCTATTCAATGTTGAATCATCTGTTGTTTGTTGCTCCACAAGCAAAAAAAACAATGATGTAAAACGTTACATGGTATCTTATATTGGCTCCACCAATCATCAGAGACTCCTATCAAAACTCACACTGTACCACGGGTGACTTTGGCCGACCTGCTAAAAAGACAAGTACAAATCAAATTCACATGGCAGTAAATGTTACAGCTCAGTTATGTTGGAAATAATGTGGAAAACAAGCTTAGATGTATTTGTTTGATATTAAGTAACTGAATAAACCATGAGATCATCGTGTTTGTTGATCTGAAGACAAAGAGACAGTTAATTTGAAAACTGCTTCTATCAACACTAAACAAATGTCCATCCTTGTCAAAATGTGCAGCTGGAAAGCTTCTATAATGTCTAGTTAAAGAGGTCATTTGTTCCAAATAGGTGAATAAACATTGTCAATCTGTATCTGCGAGTATTTCACTTACTTTATTCACATCTTTATTTTTTGTTTAAGATGAAAAAAAATCTGCCCACTAGATGGCAGTACTGTGTAAGCTTGTGTAAAACAAATGCAACCAATCACAGGTATTAATGGAAGTTACGTTAATGTTCTTTATCAAAAATCAGCACAGAGCTCTGACTTTGTCAAAAAATCGCTATTTACCTGTTTGGAACAAATTCTCCAAATGTGTTAAACATGTCATTCCATCTCTTATCACATACCTAGATCTTGGTTTGAGTGGAATTCTTTTGACAGCCTTTAGAACTGTGCTGTTAAAAAATACCCTCCTGGAAATCATGAAAAATTACAACCCACCGCCCGTGGTGGATGAGGATGCAGTACTCCCTCATTCCTAATGAAAGAAGTGAATGAAACTGTGAAGATCAAAACTTTTATCACCCAGGACTTTGATGGCCGAGAACATACGGCTTGATACATCTCAGCTTTCATAACTGTCTCCCTCCCTAAGTGCTGAAGTTACAGCTTTAACCTTTTAGTCCTGGCACCTCTCATACAGACTGAAGTCGGCCCCATTTTATCATAATGAAATTCTTTACGGACTTGTCATCACAAAGCACTTCTTTGTCCTTTTAGTGCTTTCCAAACGTCCTATTCGGTTTCAGAAAACAATAAAGTGCAGCTTATAGCTTATAAGCATTTCCGTTCCCTGACAAACATAATTAATGGCAGGTGCATAATGTGTCCATGTTGTTAAACTGTGAGAGCAGTCAAAATCAGGGGTGTGTTGTTAAACCCGGTGATGCTTTGTTTCAAAAATCTCCTATCTGTGTCAAACTATCTCACAAACTGTCATACAAGATGGCAAAAGATGCATGAATTTCATAACGTAAGAATGAGCGTCTCTGAACATGATGGTGATGCACCGCAATGCAGTGTGGATCCATGCTTTCAAAGATGCTTGCTCAGATTTAAGTTAAAAACTAGAAATGTTAGCATTTGTCACTCTGTTCCCACAAGTCCTCAACCTATACTCACTGAAAACTCTACAAGAAATTCTGAAAAAGAAACTTCCCGGTGTCCGTAAGTCAAAGTCTTTATTATTTAACTTGTATGCGGATCTCCACTAGACAGAAACACATCACTGTTGTGGGTTTCACATGTTTCTTCCGGTGCCTGTGCTGTTGATCCTCACCCTCTGTGACTGTAAACCCATTTCCGTTTGGGAGTTTGTGGAACATGGGACGGGTTTTCCATCATGGAGAACTAATCTGTTGTAGATTGTGTCGGCTGATTCGCTTTCCATTCATGACTGAAATTCACAGCTTATGCAGCTTCTGTCCAAACAGTTTTGAATGCAGCTTGCTTTAAAGACCTCCTAACAACAACTTTAATAATGATTTAAAAATACAGTACAGCTCTGGAAAAAAAAATGCTATTGTATTTTATAAATATATGTATATACTGCATTGGTACTTGTTGCTTTCTTAATCAATGCCAATGTGGATGGATGTGTACAAACTGTGAATCTGTCCCATTTTAATAAACATGGAACTGAGTAAACTCTCTAAGTCCCAGTTACACACATGAGACACTCCCATTTAATGCATGAGAGAGATGATGAATGGATAGAAAATACATTAATGCACTTGGTAAAATTCAGTTGTCCAGTTTTCAGTATGTCATGATTATATTAGCTACAGACAGATATAATGATGCATGGGTAAATACACCTTAAACCAGGATGGCCCTCAGTAGAGCACATGCCTCCACCAAGGTTTGTTGTTGTTGGTTTGAGTGGCGGCTAGCATCCTGCTTATAGTTGCATTGCTGCCACCTACATCATTTTATTTTGTTGTTATTCTTCAACCACCAAGAGTCTTCTTACAAAACCAAATTTAAATTCACCTGATCTGGATTTTTTTTTAATATCACAAATATCCCCTAAATGTGCTCAAATTCATTCAGTCAGATCCATTAATTCCTTTCCACTAGGTCTCTGTGCACACAATAAAAGAGTGAAATCCATAATGGAAGCCCACAGGAGGCTGTGTACTGGGGATCCAGAGAAAGTGTGACGAGCATGGGTTCTACTTGACCTCTATTTTCTTTATATTATTTATTTATCATTACTGTATTTTTTACTTATTAAATAAAATATTATTTATATTATTTTTTCCTCAGTGAATTATGACATCTTCCTAATTAAATTACGATTTTATTGCTGCTATATTATACATTCTAATTGAATTCTAATTCTCAAGATGCAAAGAAAAAACTCCTTTGATTTTGTTCCACTTCATTTAAAATCTTTTGTTTTTGAACCGCCCCCTGCCGGCAGGGCGGTGGAACAGCAGCCCAGCCCACTCCATGCATCGCCACAACACAACAGACGCCATCTTTCCTCTGACAGCAGCAGCAGCAGCAGCGGAGTTGTGCAGAGAAGTGGGTCAGGCTCCAGAAACACCACCAGACTTTACAAACCTGTGCTCCTCAGCTGGTGGTCGCTGTGCGAACACCCCTCGTCACACCTCAGAGTCTCATGGTCCAATGTGTTTGATCGGTCCACGAGCTAAAGCGCACTTTTCCTGTGTCGGCCCCGGCTGAGCGATCGACTTCTCCAACAAACAACGGACGAGGAGGACAGACGGGTAGGGACAGGACTGGTCCCAGTACTCCTGGGCTCTTTTAGCGGGAGTGTGAACATAGATATGTCCATGTTTTGTCTTCACGTGCGCTACAAGATGCGTGTTGGGGTGTTAGCAAGTACGCTCGGCTAAGCTAAGCTAACTCGACTGTTTTGACGGCTGCGTCATAAAACGTAAAAAACGTGCGCAGTTAGCCAGCAGGGGAGAATTCAATGTTTGAGGAGGAGGAGGCGTGTCCCCTTGGTCGCCTCGGTCCTGTGTTTTCACTTTCTGGTCAGCTCAGGAGACAACAGACATGTGTTGTTGTCTCTGTGGACAGGCCTGAGCACGCAGAGTAAACACAGCAACCGCACTCTGTTTAATCCACGTGTTACCGTGGAGCATTGAATTCTCCAACAGTAAAGATATTTTACTGTGAACTGCAAAATACTGCAGATGCATTTCTTTAAACTGTGAACGTGGCACACATCTCGTTGTTTACATCGTCTGAATGGTGTTATACTGATTTATTTGCTATTTGATGGCTCCTTTTCATGATTTCCCTAACACTGGCCTTAAGAATTAAATACATTAGTCCTGTCAGCCATTGTTGAGGGAAAAAGTGTTGTTTATGAATTTCTATAGTAAAATGCGTGTTTATCTCTTAGAAACTCTGAAGTTGGATGTATAACGAGTCAAATGGTCTAAAAAACTGAGTGACCATTTGCTGTATTGTCTTTAGGCCTTTCTGGGTTAGAGTCTCACCAATATCAAGTCTTGTATTGAATAATCCCTGCACAGGATGTTTTTGACACATCTCGTGTGTACCCAGGATGAAGCGAGTTCTTCAGGGGAATGAGCAGGAGGAAGGAGGCGGCACAAGCAGTGGGTCTCAGGAGTTCCTTAAACGACCCTGCAAACAGATGAGGCAGAAGGATTCAGAGGAGGAGGCTACCCAATGGGAGCCTCTGCCTCAGGAGAAGGATTCGAAGGAGGAGGCTGCTCGATGGGAGCCTCTGCCTCAGGAGAAGGATTCGAAGGAGGAGGCTGCTCGATGGGAGTGTCTGCCTCAGGAGATCCTGCTTCACATCTTCCAGTACCTGCCTCTACTGGACAGAACCTATGCGTCTCAGGTACGTACTCAGTAATGTCTCTTCAACAGTATAAAGCCTGTCTCATCCACGTTAGTGGATCGGACATTGACCAAAGTAAAACTACGCTTAGTGATTTTTTTTTTTTCAAAGATGGATTATGATTTTTTTGTGTATTGTGCTAATTTTGCAGTTTTCTGATGAAACAAATCATTTGTGTCGTTTTCATTTAGAATGAATTTATTGTTCTGAGTGTGTAAGTCTGAGCTTAAACAGGTGGTTTAGGTTTTGATTCGACTCATGTCCCTGCAGGTGTGTCGAAGCTGGAACCAGGTTTGTCACATGCCAGAGCTGTGGCGCTGCTTTGAGTTTGAGTTAAACCAGCCAGCCAGCTCCTACCTGAAGGCCACACACCCAGACCTCATCAAACAGATAATCAAAAGGCACTCCAACCACCTGCAGTATGTCAGCTTCAAGGTACGACTGGAGAGTGAGAAGGAGAAGAAGGAGTGTGGGCTGAGGGTAGTGGAAGTGATGGAAGTGGAACTCTTGTGTTCTGTTCAAATGAAAGTGTCCCTTGGTTTTTTTCTCTCTCTCTCTCTCTCTCTCTCTCTCTCTCTCTCTCTGCATTGTTAAGGTGGACAGCAGCAGAGAGTCTGCGGAGGCAGCGTGCAACATCCTCTCCCAGCTTGTGAACTGTTCTTTGAAAACACTTGGGCTCATCTCCACAGCCAGGCCCAGTTTCATGGAGCTGCCCAAAGTAAGCCACAGCAAGAGATTTCTCTCCATCTTTATTTGTATGTCCCTTATTCTCATTACAGTGTCTCATGGGAATTAAAAAGCATTCTGCTCAGCCATTTTCTTTGAATAAAAGTGATAAAGGAGGGTTACTTATTGTGTTTATCTGTGTCTTTGTCCCTTTCTCACCAGTCTCACTTCATCTCAGCGCTAACGGTGGTTTTTGTCAACTCCAAATCTCTGTCCTCCCTGAAGATTGATGACACGCCCGTGGATGACCCCTCCCTCAAAGTGCTGGTGGCCAACAACAGTGACACACTCAAACTGCTGAAAATGAGCAGTTGCCCTCATGTTTCCCCTGCAGGTACTCAATAATAGAGGAGCTGATAATCAAGTTAATTATCTTTAATTAATAATGACCAATTGGGACTCAAGGGGGAATAGTGAAGTAAAATCTTTATCATCTCTCAATGTTTAAGTGGGTTCAATGTTGGAAGGTAATATATAGAGTATGTAGGTCCATCGTTTTTATATTGGGCCTTAATCTGTGTGTAGATCTGAGACCTTCTGATTTACGTGTCTCTCTATCCCAGGCATCCTGTGTGTGGCTGATCAGTGCCATGGCCTGAGAGAACTGGCTCTCAACTACCATTTGTTGAGTGACGAACTCCTCATCGCACTGTCCTCGGAGAAGCACGTTCACCTCGAGCACCTTCGCATCGACGTGGTTAGTGAGAATCCAGGCCAGCAGTTTCACACAATCAAGAAGAGCAGTTGGGATGCCATGGTGCGACACTCTCCTAAATTCAATCTGGTCATGTACTTCTTCCTCTATGAGGACGAGTTCGGCCCTTTCTTCCGCGACGAAATCCCCGTCACACATTTGTACTTTGGCCGCTCTGTCAGCAAAGACGTGCTGGGCCGCGTTGGGCTCAACTGCCCACGTCTGGTCGAGCTGGTTGTGTGTGCCAACGGGCTGCGGCCGCTGGATGAAGAGCTCATCCGCATCGCCCAACGCTGCACGCAGCTGTCGGCCATGGGGTTGGGAGAGTGTGAAGTGTCCTGTAGCGCCTTTGTGGAGTTTGTCAAGATGTGCGGGGACAGACTGACGCAGCTATCCATCATGGAGGAAGTTCTGGTCCCAGATTGCCGCTATGGGTTGGATGATATCCACTGGGAGGTGTCAAAGCATCTGGGTCGTGTCTGGTTCCCAGACATGATGCCAACCTGGTAGAGCTCTGGAGGAGGTTTAGGTTTGAATGAGTTTATGAGTGCGTGTGTGATGTGTTCTGCATGAGCGTCCTCAACTTTCTACGGCTTCCGATGCCATCTGCACCACTTCTCCTGGCCAATTATATGAAGAAATTACATCTCTGAGTTTTGACCTGATAAAACACTTTGATTTTTGACTGTTCATTGATTTCAACAACACTATTTAGTGTCATGTATAATATGTTTGTATTTATATGTATATTTATGTGTAAATGTATTTGTCTTGTCGCACTTGTTTTCTGAGCCATTTTCAAGGGCTCTGAAACCATGAAGGTTAGTTATGTTTGAGTTTTGAGGGGTGACACTTTACAATGGACATTAACCGGAATGTCTGAGATATGCTAGGAATGAAGGGGCAGTTATTAAATCTATTTTGACAAATAATAAGCGGCATAAATATACATCCTTTTGATGACATCTGAAAGTTTATGTGAGTGATTTAAATTCAATACTTACAACATAAACAATCAAACAGCATAGCTAAACGCTCTGGTGTAAGGAAGGAAGTGCAGTAGGTTAGATGTGGGCAATCACCGTGATAAGCTAATATCTTTGTTGAGATCTAGATTAAATTTCCAACAATTGCTCTTATGGATTTGGATATGGACACTTTCTAAAACCCCAGTACCGACACATTGTGACTGAGAACATTTCATTGTAAAAGGACAGTCACCACGTGTGTGGAGCTTGTTATAAAAGTGGTTGATCACGGTCAGGAAGCAGTAGCATATACAGATTCCATTTTTATTTTTTCCATGTGTCCATTGTTGTTTATTGTCCTGTCACTGCATCTTTTTAAGAGCAACAGAACTGTCTCCGTCCTCTGATTTAATATGAACAGGACTTGAGACGTTTCTTTGTCTGTCTTTGTAAGGATGAAAGCTCTTGAAGCTCTAATGCGACTTTAGGCATGTGTGTGACGTCTGTATATGAGAGTGGTGTTATTTTTGTAGTTGCAATATATATATATATATATATATCAATATTTCTGCATTTCCTGACACATGCTTCTGTTTTAATTGTACATATTGTCAAAGTGCAAACAAATGAGGAAGGAAATTTTTTAATGGTCAACTTTATATAAATATATATATACCTGTATATTTACCGAAACTTATGCACTTTTCCTCTAATGAACAGCACAACAAGAGCTACGATGTCATTAGGGCCTAAAATTGATACGTTTTTCAGCATCATGGTGGTAAATGATGTCCCTAAATATGCCAATGAGTCTCCTTTGGTATGTTATTAGAGTTAAAATTTATGTCGAACATGAACTAAAATTAAAAATTATTTTGCAAATCCTAAGATAATTTTTGGGATTTGCAAAAATCAAATTGATGAGTTTTGGCTAACTTGCAATCAAACAATGTAAATTTTCAACCTTGTACTAAAAATAAATTTTTCTCTTGAAAAATCTAAACACAATTTCAATTCATCACTTGAAATTTGTGTGTTCATCACTTTCATTTAGCTAATAAGCTAACATATTACTGTGGTACAAAAATGATTCAGACTAAAATGAATCTACAGCAAAAATTAGGCCAATCCATCACCCACAACCCATCCTGCCTTTTTGACGAGAAGGACATTGAGTGAAATTGAGGTTCTAAGCAGACAACTGTTGTACACTCAAATTGATGTGCATTCAGTTGTGGGTGACAAGCTACTTTGAAGGAGGTGCTGCTGGAACCTTCTATTTTGGCTCAACACTGTTTGTTTCCTTGTATGTCAGGCACTTTTCCTGTTAGTTAAGATGTTGTTTATCATGAGAAATATTGAGAAATTGCCATGTCATAAAATGTAACCAGCCAGACAAAATCAAAGTTTAATCTTGTTTGATTACTTTTGCTTGGTTGATATGTTTAGTGTTTGAACATGTTAATCAAGAAACTTCAGTTCTTCAGTTTTTGCCCTTTAATACGATCATGTCTTAATTTCATGATTTCTGGACCTGGAGGTCAGCAAGGCCTGGCAATGGCCAGGGGCCTTGCTGACCTCCAGGAAGAACTATTGTGTATTTATATGAACAAGCCATTTGATGTTTAATATTAACTGCAAATGCATTCAGTGCTTATAGCTGATTATTGCAATATTCAACTATAGGCTGATTAAGGGCTGCAGTTTTTCTTAAGTGTACAGTGACAGTGTGTTGTTTTTATTTTAGCTAAACAGGGCTGAACATTACTGAGATTAATTAGGTAAGGTAACCTCATGTACTTTTCCCAAAGATATGTAGTATTTAAGTGATGTTCATAGCCACATTAAAAACGTTTGTTTGAATCTGTTGTCTGTATCTTAACTGTAAAGACAATGCTCAACACTTTAACTGTTGAGTTGTAATATTATTCTGACAACACAGGTCACAAGAGCTGAGCTGAATTTGACCCATTTGACCTCTGTTTCTAAGGTGCTTCACGCATTAAGCAAGAAAACATTTAGTGGGTTTTAGTAAAACAGTCACGTAACTGTGTTGGGGTGTGGAGAACATATTAATAACCAGAAATTAATTATGTTTCGACACCGTCTGTGAAATGTTGCACAGTACACGTTCAGATCAGCGTGTTTGCACAAGAGATGAATGCCTCATGCTAAAAGGAGACACAACAGCACTATTCTGCAGCCACGCCAGAGGCTTGTGAGCTAAATGCTTACAATTCTACGCTAACACCGTATGTTTGTATTGATTATCTCCACTGTGAACATTTGCTGATTAGCATTTAACACAACGTTCATATTTTCTTTTCTCAAGGAATGTGCTTATAAATAAAGTTTGAGGAAAAACGATACATTTGACGTTGATGGTGGTGGATGAAAAGCACATGTATGTTATAGAGAATACGAAAACAGAAAAATCTACAGTTAAATCAAAAACATTTAAATTGTTAAAACATGTCTCATCGTGTGTCCCTGGCTGCTCCCGCTGCGTCTCCTCCCCGTGTGGGCGGGCCGGAGCCGCCGCCGCCGCCCCCTGCGGTCTGAGGCTCCGCTGGGAGGGGACGAGACGCAGGACGAGCCCCCGCGAGCTACCCGGAAAACTTTGGTAGTTTAGCGGGAGGAATTTGCTCCAACTCCTCGTGTCGCCGCATCAACTCCCCACCTGAACCCGTGGCGCTGCGAGGTGATGCTGGGGGTCGCAGGGATGACGGGCAGGTAACGTATTGTTCCTCCGTTCAGCTCGGGGAGACGTAAACAACTTCAGGCCGATGGTCCGTTAGCTTCCGAGGATAGCTAGCTAAAGCTAACGGTGCGTTAGCTTGCCGACGTAAGCGTTAGGATACAGTTAACTAACAGCTAGCTGCCCCCATGCTGTCAGAAACCCAGTTTTTAAGTACTTGTTAGTAACAATAAATGTCCAGGCTTCTAGCACAGATTAAAAGGTCGGTTTATTGTTGTTTTGTTATTGTTGGTAAATCAACATTTCGCGAAGCTGTTCTTTCCCACATCGGAAAACTGTTGCGTTAGCATGCTCGTTAGCTCGTGCTTTAAGTACAATGATATTAAAATGTTTGCGTTTTGTGATCATCAACCGTCCCTGAACTTAGCTGAAGCAAGTTATTTAAAGTTATTACTGGAGAAACGGACTTACTTCAGATAATGTTTGGTTATCAGGATTGTGTTTTTAATTAAATACACAATGCCATTTTAAACCAAACAAGTAATCTGCAGATTGTTTTTCAATGGGAATTTTTTGATTAATTACTTTGACCATAAAATGTCAGAAAAGAATGACAGCTTCAATCTGATTCCCCAAAGTCTAAGATAAGAATATTCTCGAGTTATTATTGGTCTTCTTTAAAAACTCTGCAAAAGTATTAAAGAGTTTACAGACATACAACAAAAATGATATGCAAATCATCACAACTGTGAGACTTCTACCATTTTTTGGAACCAATGCTTGCCAATAATTAATTATCATGTGGTGATAGGTTTTCTATCAGCTAAGAGAGAGTGTAGCCATTTATTGTCGTAGCTATATGTGTGCAAGGAGAGAAGCTTCTCAGTCTCCTCAGGGCGTCTTCAGTACTCTTCCATGTCTAAACCATAATAGGCAGCGACTGTGCTGTGAGTAAGTGTTACCAAGTTCCCCAAATGATTCACATATCATTCGTATTCTCTGCGCTGACGGCAGCTGAATGGAGCTCAGCTGCTCATGAGGGAGTGATGTGAGAAATGATAAACACTGGACCTGCCTCGCATCCCAGTTATTTGTCACTGGGGCTCTGGGGAAGTCGGTGCACCAATGGGTATCTTCTTGTCTCATGCAGCATTGCCAATGCCCTGGCCAATGCGGCCTGCGAGCGATGCAAGAGTGGCTTCGCGCCGACAGAGAAGATCGTCAACAGTAACGGAGAGCTGTACCATGAGCACTGCTTTGTGTGTGCCCAGTGCTTCCAGCAGTTTCCAGAGGGACTCTTCTATGAGGTGGTTCACTCTGCATACTGCAGTCTTGGACACAATTCAATTCACCATGATGAGCAGAAGTGAAAGTGGTAATGATTTTTCTGAATTTTTTATTCTGGGAATGTCTTTATCTTCTTCTCCTCACAGTTTGAAGGAAGAAAATATTGTGAGCATGACTTCCAGATGCTGTTTGCCCCTTGTTGTCACCAGTGTGGTGAGTGCAACGGTTTTATCATTTTGTTTATAGGACCTTGAGCTGGGTCTTAAAGTCTAAAAAAAAGCCTCAAGTGCGTAGATGTGATTGACATGGATGCTTATGTCTATCTAAGAATCCCTGACCTTTATATTCTGTTTCTGAGATCCTGTTAAAATGTGTCCTCACTGAACCTCAAGTATATAAACACTTTCACTTATAGCCCCCACTTGCATTTAGATCACCCAAGATACCTTTTAATGCCATGTAATATTCATTTAAATACTGCTCGAGTGTGTCAAGGGACAGACATGCTCTGATTAAATTAAATGGACAATTAAAATGCATTCACCATTCAAGTGTCACTCTGAGAACACTATAGAAAGCGCCGCGGTGTATTGCAGAAACTGCAGAACTCCTACGTGAAGGAGTGCACATTATTGACTGCTTAACAGTAATAAAAGGAAAAAAGCTTCTAGCCAAGGCAATATTGGAAAAGACAAACTTATACTTTCCTTAAGATGACCTCTCACTTGTGGTTTCCCTCAGGGGAGTTCATCAAAGGTCGTGTCATTAAGGCCATGAACAATAGTTGGCACCCAGACTGCTTCTGCTGTGACATTTGCCAGGCAGTGCTTGCAGACGTGGGATTTGTCAAAAATGCTGGCAGGCAAGTATCCCATCTTATTACGGACTTAATATAAGACTGTGACAGCCTGTGGAAGATGTGGTTACACACAATGGGCCCCGGTGACTCACTCACTGCTGCTTCTCAGAAAATATTTTGGGGAGCAGCTGTGACTGAACCTGCAGACCACTAAACTTTATTCTCCTCTATTTCAGGCACCTCTGTCGCCCGTGCCATAACCGTGAGAAAGCGCGTGGCTTGGGCAAGCACATCTGCCAGAAGTGCCATGCTATCATCGAGGAGCGGCCACTGATCTTTAAGAATGATCCCTATCACCCAGACCACTTCAACTGCAACAACTGTGGGTCAGTCTGAACATCGCACCTCGTTAATTAGAACGGATAACATCACACTCTCAGCCTCAGAATTTGTAGTTGTTTACAGAAACCAACACCAGGGCATATCCACACAACAGGGTCCAGACTTAAGTGTTTGCTTTTCACAACGCAGCAAGAGATTCTACTGTCGGACATGAAGTCTCCCAGAAACATTCTGGCGGGGATCAGCACTGCATGAAGGATGAAAACAAATTTAGCCCAGAGGATCACGTTTTGTTCACAGTACAATGACAGAGAGACTCAGCCCAATTACCAACAGCTCTTGTCTTTCCAAGTTGAGACCTTCGTTCTCTTCCACTTGTATGAAAAAACATATAATGGCGACTTCAAACTCTATTTTGTTTTACTCTTTCTCTGTCCACAGGAAGGAGTTGACAGCAGATGCCAGGGAGCTAAAGGGAGAGCTCTACTGTTTGCCCTGCCACGACAAGATGGGTGTCCCAATCTGTGGTGCCTGCAGGAGACCCATTGAGGGGCGTGTTGTCAATGCTATGGGCAAGCAGTGGCACGTGGAGGTTTGTGAACAAGAACTATTTATTAATAACACTAGGTACAGTGTTGCCTTCCTGCATTTTCTCCTGTAAAACAAATCCCTGCTTGTTATTTTGAGGCCTACGAGTTTGCTCCTTAAAGGCCACTGGCATACCAATCATGCGTTCACAATTTGTTTTTGAGAAATTAAGATAAGCAAGTTTTATTTCAGTAATTGGATTTGCAGAGAACATTGAAAGGGTAACTCATCCAGACATAATCTTTGCATTCAACTTCTAACTGAATGTGTCCAGATTCACAAAGTTTCACATAATGGGCCATTAAACACAAAAAGCTAATACAATAATTAAGAATGATTAACAAAATGATGTGGTATAAATCAAGCAAAACTTAAAGGGTCTCTGTGAAAATTGTGACCGGGATGACAGGAAATGGGCTTAAGAGAGACTCGTCACACATGAATAACAGTGGACGAATGTCATAATGACCACCTCTTTACTGCTTATATTATATGCAGTGTTGCCTTTGCACAAAAGCAGAGTACGAATCTATTATAAATTTCACATTTAGTTACCATTACTTATGCACAGGAAAATGAATTCATTACAGAAACCACTTTAAAACCAAAACACTGTAAATGAGCTAATTTGATTTGAGGCAGTCGGGGAGATGTGAGCGCTTGTAAAAAAGATTGTTTCTCCTGAGGCAGAGCACAGCAGAACAAATTGTGTGTGCGACTGTCTGACTGCAGGCTGCTGAAATTTAAAGTGCTCAAAAAAACAACACTATCAAAAGTATATAGAAGTCCGTTTCATTCTAAAAACAGTCATTAGCCGGAATTAATTTCCGCACCCAACTACTTCATGAACTCTTATTTAGCAGGTATTAGAAAGGTAGAATTACCCACGATGTGTCGGCTGCCTCTCCTTTTGTCGCGCACCGTTGTTAGGAGTCTCCCCTCTTACCTTTGTTTCTGTTCACAGCATTTTGTTTGCGCCAAGTGTGAGAAACCTTTCCTGGGCCATCGCCACTATGAGAGGAAGGGGCTGGCGTACTGCGAGACTCATTACAACCAGGTAAGGGAAAAAGCCAGAGGAAATAATGGCTTTCAAGGACATGGCTGACATGATGTCGGCAAAGTAAAAAAAAAAAAAAAGAGTACACCACTAATACCATCTTATCGCTTCACCAAATACATGTTGTATTTGTTGGATGAACACCTAATCTCCTTGTTTTTCTATTAAGCTCTTTGGCGATGTGTGCTACCACTGCAACCGTGTGATTGAGGGCGATGGTGAGTGTAAATATAATAAAGCTTGTATCTAGTACGCAGGTTTCTAGCAATTAAGACTGGATGTTTTTTTCTTTCCTCAGTCGTATCTGCCCTGAACAAGGCCTGGTGTGTCAGTTGCTTCTCATGCTCCACCTGCAACACCAAACTCACTCTCAGGTAACTGATGCTCATTAACAGATTCTTTTACTAACTTCTTATGTGTAATCTCTCAGCTGATGGCCGTGGTACCAGTGTCAGATCTGGTGTCAACATCTGTGCTGAAAGATGCGATAATAAGTGGTCAGCCTTAAATATGTGCATTCAGACTTGACATTGAAATGTAAATCTGTGAACGGCTCTCGCTTCCAAACTTGATATGCAAATGATCATGACCGTCATTTACAGAAGACAGAATTAATGAGTGTACAAATGTGTCTGATAATATAGTGTGTCTGTGTTGATGCGATAACATAGTGTGCCTGTGTCGGCTAAATTAATCATTGAGGACAGTTATGGAGAGAGATTTTACCAAGTCGTGGTGATCAGTGTTGATATTGTAGTGTTAAATCGAAGATTAGAGTCGCAAAACTACGTTATAACTATTGTTGGTGAGAGACACGTAAGCTGTCTCATGTGGTTCAGGTATTATTTGCATTCACACAGTCAGAAGAATGTTGCCCCATGCGTCACAGCCCACCTCAGAATGTTGTGATTGAAACTCAGGACCCATTCAGAACTGTACTTGGCAGCGACCACTTGTGATCGATTCGGTCAGAACTGATGTTAAGACCGGGTCCGAACGGGGTCACAGTAGTTTAATGTAACACTTGTACTTTCCGTGTCCATTCCTAACACCTGACTCCCACAACTCTTCCCTCTTTGACTCCTTTCCTCTTCCTACCCCCTTCCCCCCCTTTTTCATCCAATTTCTCTTCTTTCATGCTTCACTTGCTGCGTCTATGGTAATTCAGAGATAAGTTTGTTGAAATTGACCTGAGGCCAGTGTGCAAGCACTGCTATGAGCGCATGCCCGAGGAGCTGAAGCGCCGCCTAGCTCGACGTGAGCGTGATGCCAAAGACCGCAAGAAAAAACCTGCTGTGTGTCTGTAAAGTTATTATTCTTTACAACTCACCACTCCGTCCGTTGGTTGGTGTTATCTCTGCCTTCCTCTTTTTTTTTTGTGCTGCTCCTTGTTTACTCCCTTGACAGTGCCGCATGATATCATTCTTTCTTTTCCAAAGTTGAACCAGGACTCTGCATCTGTTTTGTGCCATTGGTACAAATCTCTGAAGTAAAGATGTATATTAAACATAAGTTTTTCCTGATTGCTGCTTATGAGAAGCTTAAGCTTCCATCAAGACTTTTTTTTAAATGAGGTAAGTAATTGCTACATTGCAAAGGGCAAAGCTATAACAAGGATCCTTTCATTATAAGTCAAGATGATAAGATGGTGAATTACCTCCTAAAAGAATGGCCTTAATCATGGTATAATTTAAAAGTGAGGAGATGATGACTTTGAATAAATTCTAACCTGCTGTGGTAATAATATTTAGATAAAAAACTAAAAAGGTGGGGGGCAAATCTGGAAAGGTTAATGTATGCCAGAGACAAGTCATTAAGTAAACATTTAGCATTTACATGGTGTTTTTCCCCCCTAATTTGCAGAAACAAGTTTGTTGAGTTTGACATGAAGCCTGTCTGTAAAAAGTGCTACGAGAAGTTTCCTCTGGAGCTGAAGAAAAGGCTAAAGAAGCTCGCAGAGTCGTTGGGACGCAAGTGACTGCGTCAGGAGTACGACCCAGAAGTAGGGTGACTATATTCCTGCGGTGCCTGTGGTGATAAAATACCTGCTGCTTTACAGTATGAGAGCCTGGCATTACAAGTACATCAATATTAAACATGTTAATCAGGGATCCATTAAAAAATATGTACATATTGAAATACACCAGTGTGGCTGTGCCTCTTAGCAGATGTTTTTTAATATACATTCCTTAACGAAATTGTCCAAATTACTTTTCCTCTCCTGTCCAACTTTTATTTACTGCAGCTCTGTCTAATACGGTGAATTGAATTTGAAGCTTGGGTTGCGGTCACCTTGAATATACAAACTGTGTCTTAAAACGCGAATAACAGTTAAGTGTAACTTACTATTGTTGTAACACAGTCAGGCCTTAGTGTTGCTATCTTAATTAGGTAAACTATCCTCAGAAATTTAAGGTATCGGTATATAAGGTATACTCAACTTCTTTGTGATATTTTAATGTCTCCCTAATATCAAAATGAAATAAATTTACAGGAAAATAAATCTGGGATCAAGGCTCAGCTACAAACACAAACTGTCAACTAATCCACACCTGGATATATACTGTATATTAAATGAATGTCAGTAGTTTCTATGTAATGACTCCAACTGTTTGCGTCTTGTCACTTCTCCTCAGTCAGTTTTGACAGTACAATCCATCGGTACTTATTTTACTCAAACATTTACTCCATGGTCATGAATGAATCCCATAATTTTACACTGGGAGAACATTTGCGATTAGGTACTGCTGTGACCTGTTGTATGCTCATTGTAATGTTACTGCTTGTACTGTGAATGTCTGCCACTGTTGTGTTTAGCCAAATGAACTTTCTGGGGGAAATGGTTCACAGCAAAATGAACCTTCTGCTGATTCTTTAACATGTGAATGCTTCTATGATAAAATATCAGGAATGAGTCGGCACATTGTTTGCAGACAGGACAATGTGTTTGAAAAAAGTGGTATACATCAAAAACTATATTTGTGTGGATGAACCTTTTTTGTTATGGTTTTGCATATTTCACTTGTCAGAGTTTACTTTTTTATTTTGCATGAAACAATTACAATTCATTGCAGGAAATATACAGAATTTTGTTTTCTGAATAAACACTGCTTGAACACATCACAGTGGATGTCATAAAATAACCAAATGTACTGTCTTTGAGGCCTCCTGTTCGTGTGTGTCATGGTGTCCACATAAACTTTCTCCCACTTTGATTTAAATTTTAAAACTTGTGGCGAGAGTTTATGAGCAGAAGCACCCACAAACTCTTTTCAGATAACAACAGCACAATAACATTAATTGTTTATGGACAAGAAACAAGCAAAGCAATGAAATATATAGAGTTTAACAGCAGAAGAGTAGGTTTCATCTCATAAAGAGCTGACAGCTTCACAGGTTCACTTCTGCACGCTTTTCGCTAGCTATTGTTCCAAAACAACAATGTAAAACAAAACCAAGAAAAAATGAACAGTGTCTCATAACATGCTTTTTTCCACTGCAGACATTTTGACATGTCAGAGTATTCAAAGTTTAGCTAACAATAGAAATGATAGCTCCATTCTATCCAAATGTCTCAGTGCGCCAGTGACAGAATATGGGACTTAACAAATGAATCTAAATGCAATTTATTGAGGCGCCAAGACTCAGTAGCTCATCGAGCCCCTGTTGAGGGGACAGGGAGTGATGAGCTGAGATCACTCCGTCGCATTCGGGAGATGTGAAAATATGGCATCTTGGCCTTGATGCTTCCCAAGATCATTGTGAATTACCGAAGAAATACAACAGAGCTAGAGCGGAATGACAATAACAGCCAAGAACCTGCAGCACTGACACGGCCGTTATTCCACATATTGTAAAGCATAGCAGCATTCTCTGGACTGCTTGTTGTGTCTATGCAATACTTCATTTCAAATGTTTAACATCTTTTCATCTGACTGTGGAAAAGAAGATAGAAGATATCAACCAAAGGTGTTGCATTAAATCTTCGACCATTATGTAAATATGTGTATGTAGATCATGATTTCATGCACATCAGACTTACTTCCTACATTGAGCTGCTAATCAGACTGGCACTGGACGAGTAATGATGATGCTTATGCGCTTTAAATCTCAGGAGCTGGTTTTGAGGAAGTGAAGGTGCCATCAGCAGGTTCTTGTTCTGAGGTCGGAGATGTGGCGGTAAACCCAGGAAGTGCAGTCTGAAAGTTGCCCATTCTCCATAGGTCATATCTAAGAGGTCTTTGAGGTCATCAGTGTTGCCAAAGAGCAGTGCCATTCCATTGAGGTCGTTGCTCTTCACTTTATCAATATACCTGCTGGGGTATTTCATCCTCTCCAACTAGGAAAGAAAAAGTCATTTAAATGATGGTGGATGTACATCCTGACACAAATTTAGATGAATGAATTGAGCTAAAAATCCCTTTCTGTTGGATTTGTTCGAACCCAAACATCAGACATTGATTTGTGACATTCACTACTTGAAATGAATAGTCACGGTAAAAATAGTTCTGTTTGCTGTTGGTGGTGTAGTCTGCTGTTGTTCCTGCGCTGAATTCAAATAAACTGTTTATGCAGGGAGGGAAACAGAGAACTATGCATGTATGTAATATTTTGTTTCCGTATCGCTCTGATATCCTCATTGTTAGCAGGTCTATTGCTGCACAGCTGTAGAGTTAACAGCTATTCGAGGGACTTCTGATGTGAAGCAATCTCTGGAAGTTCTTTTCATACACCACTAAGTATAGAGCAAACACAGACTTCTTTGTTTTTGACAGTGGGTGACTCTTACATTTCATCGAGATAAATTGAGACATTGAGAAGCAGCAGCCATATTGAGCTGTTCGATGAAGAGCTGCAGGCGACAGGCGGCATGACTCCAACCTGCTCGTTTGAGTGCGCTCCACTGTTGTGCAGAAAAATGCTCATGGCTTGATGGTAAAAGGCTGATTATCGACTGACTTTTTCATCAAGACGTGACTTGTTTGCCACAGCAGTTGCTCTCCTGTTGTATTTCTGGATTAAAAGCCATCAAACGAATCACGACTGAAATTTGACTAATTCCAACTTTTTAAGGCTTCTTACCTCCTTGCATATGTCCTCTGTATCCATATTGATTATAGATGTTATTGGCAGAGGAGCCAGGTCTCTCATCCAACCAGAATCCTTCAGCCTGGACGTCCCTCTGATCTGAGCCAGCTCCTTCCTGATTGTATGGTCCAGGTTCACCGTCACCACTTCAAATGTCTTCAAGTCCTTTACGGTGAACTGGAAATCTACCGTGAGAAACCTTTCAAACATCTCAGGATCTCCGTCCTGCTCGAGGAGGTCCTCAATCTGTGCCCTCATCACGTACAGCTCTGCCTTGGACTCTCTGAAGACTTCCCATAGGGTCTTTGAGTCGTCCGTGTTGTCCACGCTCTTGCGATCGATATCCGCCCTTTGCTCAGCGTCTTCCGCGCACTGAAAGATCCAGCTGAGTCGGCAGGGCCACTGATTAGCCAGGACCACCCATGCTGTGATGTACTCTGGCTCAGGAAGCTGTTTTTTCAAGGCCATCATGATTATCACTGTCACTCGAATGGAGTTGATCACCCTCCTCATGGACATGGCATCGTCCGACATGTACTGGTTGACTTTTCGTTTATTGCTGGTCAGGACGCTCCTCATCAGTCTCTCCACTTCCTCCTCATTTACATCCAGTGCTGCTATAGTCATATTGATCAGTGACTTCGTTTCCTCCAGTGGAATAAGTACTTCTGTTACATCTGAGGAAGATCTATGTTTGTGGTCCCCAGTTCTATGATTATCTTTCCCATCGCTCATATCCTCGGGGATTTTTGAATTACCAGTGAGGCTGTAAAATAAACTGTGCTTTGAATCATCGCACAGCGGTGGGATAGTGAAGGCCAGAGTAACTATGCGATTCAACAACGAATAAGCTCTGTCCTCTTCGCTGAAACAGTCGTCTGCAAAGTTCACTTTCTGCACAAGAACACCCGGGTTCACTGCCAGAATGGAAATATATGGACTCTCCTCATCTGAAAGCAGAATGTTGATGGCTTCCAGAACTGCAACAATTTTCTTGGGGGCGCAGCGGTCCAGATTGGTGATCTTCAGCACCACTCGAATCCTTCTCCTCTCAAATATCTCCATAAATTGGATGAAGCGACACAGGGCCCACATTTCTTTTCTCACTTCATTCATGAAACCAAGTTGGCTGCTCACCCGCTTGTTGTCCATACCACTTTTAATGTTCAGCTCTTGGTTTGTAATGAGGTTCTTAACCATTAGAAACGTGAATCTGAGTGCACTCGCTGCTGGGACTCCCAACAAAGCAATGATCAGGCCGTCTAGCACGCCCACCTGACCAGTGGTTTTATTCATACTCCCATCTGGCCTCACTGCAGGCTTGGGAAGGCCGAATGTCACAAGGCATATCAGGAGGATGACTGGTACCACAAGAAGGGCCAGAACCAGCGACCACAACGGGCAGCAGCAGATCTTCTTGGACCTCCAATTGTTGGTACCGTTCTCCACAATCTGCAAGTTTTTGGACACACAAAAGAGAAGCAGGTTTGGTTTAAGAAAAGGAGATGGCAGCGCTTACTGGACTTAGGCACCACAGCAAATGTTAGCATCACCTCAGTATTCACCTTTGGGAGCGTGTTAGCAATGCTGATGCTAGCGCTTAGCGGTGGCTGTACATTATTAACTTTGGTTGCAGAATTAAGAGGGAAGATGAACAAACCTTTTTCTTGAACTCCTCCTCTTCGTCGTGTTGAGCCACACGGTAGAGTGCCAGCTGTAACTTTCCAAATTTTATCTGCATGGCCTGAAACAGTCGTATGGCCATCCCAGCCCAAAGCAGGTCACTTCCTGCAAAGTGCCAGGCACTGAAATGCACATAGATGAACCTGATGTCATGGAGCTGCTGGTTTGTCTCAGTCCAAACAGGCCTGTAGAAGAGCAGTCGGCAGATGAGTCCCAGGAAACCTGTCAATGACGGGTTAGCCGACTGAGGTTTATCTTTGTTTTCGTTCTCTATCTTCGCAGCCTCCTGGTCCATGAACACTGAGGAGACAATATGTGCACGTCGGGATAAACGATCAAAGCAAATCAAAGCAGATAAATCTCACAACATGCAGAGCAACATGCAGATTGGTTGGCAAGGATGTGTAATAATGGAAAACATTTTTTTTGGCTTTTATGTGAAATATTATCGCAGTAAAATGAAAACAAATGTTCTCACCAACTGATAAAATCCCCTGAGGTGTGTCACTTAAACTATAATCTGCTTCAGGGAGAGGTCAGAAATATAAAGTTATCCACAAAAAATGATTATGATGTGACCATCAACCCTGTTCCAACATCTGTAATATTGTCTGCCAAGGTTTAAAAAATCATTCCAACAACCCTGCAGTGTTAGACCTTCAGGGTAACAAATAGACAACCTTAAACCTTTCTCTTTGAGCTCTTTGCTGCAGCTGCACATGTTCCATTCAGCCTGTTCAATGCCACATGAGGCATATATGAAATGAAACTTTTTCTATTCTTGAATCCTCACATGTTGCATACACAATGTGACTGTGTGTTCTCCTTCTAAATTCTGTGTGAGTTAGCTCTTTCAAGGAGGTTATTTTTTTCCATCCTATATTTTTGTGTATTTGTTAGTTGGTTGGATTGTTAAATGTTTTACACAAAAGCTACTAAATAGATCATAACAAAACTCGGTGGGAGATGGGGCATGAGAAAGCGACCATGACGTTTGTAGCTTTTTGACACTTTCTCTAGCGCTGCAGTTTGCAAATGAAATTTCAATTGTCGATTGTAGCTGTGATCAGATGAACTGTTCACAAACCTTCCATTTGCCCTAGGATCATGTTGATTCGATTCTGACATGAAGAGTAGAGTCCCACAGTTGCAGGCGATGAAACTTTCGTCAGGGTCTTGGACAGGGCGTACGCATAAATATCATCTAAACGTTCAGGAAGGAGACGAACATGGTTTCATTTCAAATTTTCACATTCACATCCTTTACATTTCACCAAAGCCTTTATAACACGAGCAAACTCAAAGACCGCCTAGATGAGCTCGGAGGCGAATTCTCGGCACACCTGTTTGATAGGGCGTCAAACATGAGTGCGCATTAAACCTGAGAAAACAGGAACTCCAGTGGAGACGCTCGCAGGATTAATTATTACAGACAATGTTCCTGATGAAGTGAAAACGTGTTTTTCCTCAATTTAGCATAATCACACGGGAGCAAAGCTTAGCTACATGACAGGTGTTCATTCAGCCGTTAATAAGGGGAACATTTGCACATGTGAATATGCCATCAGCGTAAACTTTGCTCACAGGTGAATGTCGATGGTTTTCACAAAGTGAGAGTGGAGCTCATTCTGTCTAATCAGACACGTGTCTGTATAGTATTAACTACATAGGCTACCATTGAGTCATTCAGTTTCAGCTCCCGGCCCCTCCCCCTACCCTGCGGCATGCCCAGCCCTGACTCCCCACACCCACCTGTGCATCTGCCTCCCATCCTCTATTTTTACCGGCTCCCCTCCACAGAGTTTAGTCATCCAGGTAGCTTCATGTTTAATTTCTCTCTCGCTCTCATTCCTACAAAGCTGAATCACCTGGTGCAGCTCACTTAACCTGCTCCGAAGGTCAGAGCCTGCCAACAGCCCAGTGACCAATCAGATGACAGGAATGCCAGAGACAACATTACAGGATCCCTTCAGGGACAAAAGACTGCACCACACATACAAATAAAGAAGGAGCAACAAATACCTTTTCATACAAGGTAATTGGAATTGTTCTCTCATCCAGACTTCCTCTGTGTCCGTTTTGTTTTTTAACAAAGAGACTTAATAGTCTGTCACACTAAATGAACACATGAATAACAAAGACTCCTTGGTTTTCAGATGTTTCCTTGACAGTGTTGATGTTTTTACTCATATTCTTCCATGAGACGATGGATTGTGATTACAACTGGAAATAAAAACCAAACCTCCTGATGTTTTTTGTTCACAAAATGATCTTCACACTGTTCTATTTATCCCACGATTTCAAACAAACATGTCAGACTGAGTGGGAATGTTCAGAGAATGTATTTGTCATGATTAAAAACATACTTCAGAATTCCAAACAATAAGAGTTAAATATGTATCCCATGGGGTTTCTTACAGTATTCAACACCATATTTACAGGCTCTGTTACTCAAATGTTCAAATTCACCCATATTCATATTCAACTTACACCATTGACTGAGCATTTCCACATCGAACCGACTGAAGGATCTGGGGATCGAGCCCCAACTCCAATACAGCTGTTCTGATGAGGTCAATAAAATAAAAGAAAGAAAGAGCATCATGGTGAACTCTCAGCTCAGAACTCAGGCCCCCGTCCTCTGTCAGTTTGTCTACTGCGTCCCCACAGCTGCATCCTTCCAGACTCATTTCTGTTTGCATCCTGCCAGCTTTTCAGCCCCTGCATGTTTCTGCTTTCTCCTTTTGTCCTGTTCACCTGCTGCTGCTGCTGCTGCTGGCGTTGTTGTTATTGTTGCCTGCCTGTTGCTAAATTCTCTCTCTCTGAGTCATGTACTTGAAGCAAGTGTCTTTCTTTTAATGTCATGTTCATTCAGTTATTAAGCAGCAGGATGACTGGCTGGCCTTCATAGGGTCACATCTACATGGGTACTGGGTGATGTCATTCAGCCTTTGTCTTCTGTCAACTCTGTAGTATAAATTGCCTTTATAGCATAAGAGACTCCAGTCAAAAAATGTAGATAAACCAGTCTGACAACTATCACCACTGGGCACCAGAAATAATAAACCTATTCCAGATAATACAGTAAGAGACAGCATAAAACCACAACATTTTCCAAATTTCAATGAACATTAGGTTAGAGGACAACATGCAAAATGTTCTGATAGATGATCACAAATACTGCCCCCCAATGTGCAGCATTGATTGCAACAAAGTCCTTGAAATCAGTTAATACAGAGATGGTGAAGATACCACAACACAAAATAATAAGGCGGGCAGGCCAAAGGGACGGAGTCTGGAGCCACTTATAATCACTCACTGTGCACATTTCTGATTCCTAGAGTGTCCACAGGCCGTCTGAGAGCAGTTCATTGACAATGTGAAAGTGAAAACACAGCCAGTCTGAGGAGGCTAGAAAAAGCTGAGTCACAGAGGTGTCATTACCTGCAGATCACTCACCTTTTGTTGGATTATACATGATGACTGGCTGGTGGGACGTGCAGCTTTCACAGAAAAGACTTTTTGACCTGAGAAGAATGAAGAGCAGCAGACATCTCGGTTCAGGTGGTGCAGTGGAGGTGTGTGTGTGTGTGTGTGTGTGTAGTCACAAGCCCTTGCTCACTACACTCTTTCTCAGCTCCTTGCCTTTGTGAGGATTCAAAATCACCAAACAGGACAAAATGTCTATTGGTATTTTTATATGGTGAGACTTAAGGTGAAGAAATATTTTAGTAGCAGACAAAGGATCCTAATGAAAAAAATAACTGGGGGACTGGCATCTATATGTTTGTGCAATTTACTGAATAAAACTTTCCACAACCTTTGTAGGAGAGAGAACGTTTTCCACTTGTAACTTTTGCAAATTAATTCAAATGTGTCTAATGAATATTGCAGAGGCATGTTGAGAGTTCTCGGTTTGGGGATCTGTGACAGCTGATGGAGGAAAAGAGACTGATGGCTTTGGATGGAAAATGCACCACGTTGTTAAGCTCGTCATTTCCTTGAGAAAAGAGTTCATCAGGAATCCAGCCTTTTCATTATATTCTGTATTGACACAGTTTGAGCGAAGCTCTGCTTGTTTACGTTGCAGTGATTCCTAACAGGAGCTTTTTGCATTCATGTTGCACATCTGGCAAAATGCAAAAATCTGTTTTAGTGAAAGAGCAAATTAAAAAATAATACAAGTATGGAGCGAAGCAGGGCACTTTGCCCGTGCAGCAGCAGATATGATACGGGGCTGCTGTGCATTTACTGTGCTCATGCCGTCAGCCGATGTTTTTGGACACTTACAGGTCATGTCTCTCGTCCTAACTCTGAAACAGCCTTTTGTTCTGTATCATCACTGTGACTACCTCCTGCTTTCCACTGAGATGCGTGCCATTTTAGCAGCCAGAGCAGATGAGGCTAGGGAGAGTATCACATACAGATTTACCTGTAAAATCACATTTCCTGGGCTTCCTGCCAGCTGCTTTATGTCTAAATGGTGAAAAATGTGCCAATGTGTCTTTTACCTAAACACTGTGTTTCTGTGTGAATCCTGAACTGTTTGAGACATGAAAATATATAAACAGTATGAATAAGTTGTTGCTTTTGATAGACGGGTCCTGTGCCACTATTGGACATCATCTCTACCCTCAAACTACAAAACTATTTATTGATCATAATGGTGTGATAACTGTGTGTGAGTGGGTTTGTTCGGTCATGGATTGTGGGTTCACTACTTTCCATTTCAGTATAATACATCTACAGGCAGCTAGTATAGTAGTTCTATAGTGCAGCAGAGTTTGTGCCTGATCGCATCAGAATTACGTGCATGCAGCTTTTTCTGCATTGAACTGTGTTAGCTCTTCCCAGTTAGCGGACAATGAATACTCACGTGTCGCCATTTGACTCAATTTAATCAGACTAAATGTATTAAAACTGGTAACATTTTGATGACTGCATTACCTGTGTTTTATCTTAATTCTAGTTTTTATTCTTGTAAGAAGTTATGTATGTTCTGAGAGCAGCAACAGAAACAAGCATTGTACCAAACTCAACAGAAACCAAAACCAGCAGGATGAAGGTCCTTCAAAGAGCTGACGCTGCAAATGCAGAAATCCACAAGCAGCCGCTGACTGACAGGAGTTCAAATGAATTGTTCTAAGATCACTTACTGACATTAACATGAATGGAAAAGCCAACAGTTCTGCTGTGTCAGTGATTACCTTGCAGAACGAGTTTCCCTCCCCTGCTCTGAGGTCTTGCCTGCACATGCCCAACTGATCCCTGGCCAGCCCGACAGAACAAACACAAAGTTTAACATCGGGTTCACGCTACTTGGATTGCACCCCCTCTGATCAGCAAGAATTTAATAACTGCAAACGACACCTTGGAAACTTGTGTAAATGTGGTCAAAGCACTAATAAAGTGACGCTCAAGTTTGTTCCCGATTAATCAAGCTTACCTGCTTGTGCTCTAAATCGAGCTCCTGATCTTAATTTATTAGGAATCCAGAAGACAGAGAGGAACATGTAGCAGCAGCAGCTAAGGTGTGGTGAACCTTTTACCACCGAGTCTTCAGTGCTGTAAAAACTTTACAACGTTGATAAGAGAGAAAGCCACAGGCCATGTGTGCAGCTCCAGGAAGTGAGGTCACACCCGAGATCAAGTTGTGAATTTCTCCGCTCTCCTCAGTACTGCAGCTCCCAGCCTTCTCTCTGTTCCCACAATCTGACTGAAGTGGATTGTTCCTGAAAGCCTTACAAGGCAGAAGAACCTCTTTCCTCGTAATAGCTCCTGGTATTAACAGTCCGACGTTTTCAAAAATGGAACAAATGAGAGGCTTCACGTTGGGGGCGAGGGTCTGCATGATTCATGAGCTGAACTCCCGGTTCGTAGTCCCTCCGGTAAGGAATGGCTGGATTGCTCTGCTTGGCCTGAACTGACATGCAGAGCAGTTAGGTGTCGGAGCAGCACCAAAGTCTTGTTTCCCCCCAGAGCCGGATTTGTTATGACATAACTGGTTAGTCAAGCTCTGGAAAACAAACTCAGCCTGGAGCCTTATTTCCTTTTGAATATATAGTTGTGGGGCTCCACTCGCTGCAGTAACAACGTTCCTCATAAGGCTGTGAGGACATTGATGAATTTCCCTCTAGATTTTTGTGTCGCTTATGTCAACGAACACTTTATGCCAGAGTTTATGGCCTCCTTTGCTGCTTTCAAGGCTTTTACAATACAGCGTAATGCTCAAAATAAACAAAGCGGTTTGCACTTGGACGGGGAAGCTGTGCGATTGCAGGTGTGGGTGGGGCTGCGGTGTCAGAGAGTGTCTCTCTTTTGGGATCACTCAAAGAACCAAGATGGCGCCGAATAGGAAGCCAGATCACAATCCAGTGGGTGACGTCAGGGTTCCCATGTGTTTACATGTGTGGTGATCCTCCGAACTTGTCTTCTTTGTTACTGCGACCCAGCATTTTGAGTTAAAGCCATCCATCAATACCGTGTTTATGTATTTTATATCTGGGAGCACAATTCTGAACTTTTTAGGTGAGCTGCTGAGATGAAGTTTAATTAGTGCACTTCTGATTAAGATTTAAAGTGCTCAGCCTGAGGGAAACTAATTCTGTCTTGACTCCCAGTACCTGATTGTTCAACTACTTTAATTAAGTTGATTGTCATGGAGAGAGCAAGTGTGTGTGTGAGAGAGAGAGAGGTTTGCAGTTATTGCTTGGCCAGAGGTCTTTTACGAATCAATACTGAATGAATTGGATTTTATCTCCTCTTTTATGAACCCTCCCCACACCTTGCCCTCTCACCTCGCAATTAAGGTTAATGAATTCACCTTCATGATTAATCCCAGATAAGCATCAGACGCGGATAAATTATATTTACGAATCGGGAAGACTCGAGTGAAAAATTCTGATAAAGGCAAAGGGAAATTAAACCAATATTCTAATATGTGTTCTGTCCGGAGCTGGTGGAAAATGTGCAGACTCACGAGTGCACCGTGACGCATGGAGAGGATGGGACAGGGTTTTCTCCTTCAGAGTCCTCCTACACACCAACAGAGGGCGCTAAAGTATTGTGCATGAGGCCAGGACAATGACATTTGAACAGCCGCCCTTCATCGCACTGCTCTGCTCTGTTTGGTATGTAGGAGCAGACCCCAGAGTGAAGTCACGTTCACTGAGAATGGGGTGCGGTCGAGCGCTAAAGATGAGCTGGAACTTCTCTGGGATGAGCTGACGATTGTTTCATGTAAATCAACTACACACACACACACACACACACACAGAGAGAGAGTTGCTCTAACCCTTATCCATAGTTATTTCCCTCCTGACCCTAATTTAGTCTGACCTTAAACCAAACCTTAGCCTAACCCTATAAAAAATGTCTTCAGTCACCTAAAACCTAGTGATTTACATTCTGGGGGATGCTTTTGTCCTCATAAGGAAGATCAATCCTGATAACAAGTATGTGCACATGGATTTCCGTCCCTGGAAGGTCTCGTAATATCTCGACCACACATACACACAAGCAGACAAGTTCTCGTAAGGACATTACATTGACTTCCTAACCTGAATCTAACTTTAACTATTACGCAGTTCACCAGGAAAAGTCTGAGGCAACGCACACACACACACACACACACAGAGTAATATCTATCTGCCTTTATTCCTTATCCATTATTCCTAAGGGCAGACAAGCTCCAGTATTGACACGTAGTCTGACACCAGCTTGGCCCTCGCCCAGCCTGCCCGGCCTAATTGGCCTCGAGACCTCTTGTTGGTGTGATCTATTGATCAGTCTTACTGCAGATACAGCTAAGTCACAGGGAGAGGACAGAGAAAAGGGCCCGGATATACCGAAAGTTAGCACTGCCAAATCTGGGCATGATGTCTTAAGCTTTGTTACTCCCCTGGTAGAGCTGTGCAACAAGCAACGATGATGATAGGGTCCTCACCCCGAGGTGCAAGGGTCCGGATTCTTGCCAGCAGCCGATTCACACACACACGGATTGTCCATTATTGTTACCTGGGGGATGAGGGCACCAACAAATGAAGGTTTCTGAATGCTGTGACCCCCAAAGATCTATAGACACTGTCTGCTTTAACAATCCCACCAGAGAGAGTGAGATGAAATCTCCTCCACTTTTTGTTTGATGCCTCTGCGGCAAATATTAGGAGAGGAGAGAAAAAAAATAAGGCGACTATGAGATTGCCACCAAAGAGCCCTCGTGGGCCAGGGGGGCTGAGTGAAGTGGTATGCATGCTGATCTTGTATCCATCAGGACCAACATCCTATACATGATTATTTTTGCCGCCACCTTCAACCTCCTCTCCATTCACATTCGCCGCCGCAATCGCATCATCTCATTCTCATCTTTTTCTATCTCGACGTCAGCTCCTCATGCTCTCCCCCGTCTCAAGCACTTCAGCCATTTCAGTGTAAATAGTGTCTGTGCTCATCTGCCTCCAAACCCTGCTCCCCTTTTCTCCCCTCACCTGACAGCCCTCCTTCAAATCCCAGCAAAACTCATAAGAGAAACATACGTGCGTTGACGGGGCCCGCCGCACAATATGTCCTTCGCTCCCTTGTAAAAGGCAATACATTCCTCTTTATGGGATGCATGAATTTCCACTTCTCTACTGTGTGTGAGAGCTACATGCCCATATGGTATTACATTTATGGTGCATGACAAGGCTTACAATTCTCCATCTCCTCTGCAGCACACTGCGAGTAACCAGAGCTGTCCAAAAGTCATGGCTGTGACAACGGGAATCATTATACATTTTTCTCTCTGTGCGGCTGCCTCTCTGTATTCCTGTCCATGCCTCCCCTCCGTCTTCATCCCGCTCGCTGTGTGAGAGTATATAGGCGCTCGTCGAGGTCTTCTCCACGTGCTGTTGTCGGAGTGAGTATCCACTCCTGGACCTTTCCACCGACGCAAAAACATACACGGCCGCGTGCACACATTGGCGCTGACCCACTGATCCTACCTCCTGTTTTATTGTCAATATCGGCCGACTCAGGGGTTGTAGGGGTTGACGGCTCTTGACAGGGGCTGGATTGTGGAGGTAAAGATGATGGTAGCTCTTGCAGGGATAGAATAGCTGTATCTTGAGACCTCTTGGAGGGTGTTATTATGCTGTTATGAAGTCTGCTCCCTATCAGAAAGCGGAGGGGGTGGGGGGTTGCAGTGCAAAGTACAAATACTTACTGTCTCCCATCTTCCCACAGTCTGGTCTTATCTGCCCCTATACATCTGTCTCCCACGTACAAGTGCACACATTTTTCTTCTGTACCATCCCTGTAGTTTTCAGTCAGCACAGTCCGCAGTCCCCCTGCATACTCCCATGAAGATATTTCTTTAACGTGCATAGAAGGGCACAAATCTTATTTCATGAATCCAAGACAGTTCGAGGAGTGCAGCACATGCACTGCATCATGGCTCCCCCATAGCAGCTGACAGCTGCCCAGAAGCTCCTGACAAGATGGCTGAATGCACATGAACATTTAAGCATGCGCATTCATGAGCAAAAGATCTACTGTCAAGTGATGTCTAAATATATATAGCTTATATATATAGCTATATACATATAACTTGTACATCCACAATCAGTGGAAAAGATTAGATCAATTACGCTGGTTGAAGCCGATGCGTTGAGTTTGTCTGCAGCCCAGAGGACCAAAAGTCAACATTCAGTTATTTGACTTGAGCCTGTGTGCTGTAGTGTAATGGGGAATTTTGACACCTCGCTGGATATTGTTTTCTGCCATGCTGCAGGTGGAGGAGCTGCAGGGGTGATAATGTCGCTTCATCAAAATAAAACATCTCTTTGGCTGTAGTTGCATTGCTGTGACAGACGTTGATAACAGAGGATGAATCCAAATCCCCTGGGCTTTTGCTAATGTTCATGCATTTGACATTTGTGGTTAGAAAATATTGGATGGGTCAATGAAATCTGATTGCTGTTCCACCCAAGATCAATCGCACAAACACTTCTCCGTCTCCACCATCCACACCACAGCTCCTTTCTACCCAGCAGGAGGAGGCTAATGGCCGCACACTGGTCCCGAGTCTGGTCCTGATGGAATTATGTTCTCCTCCCAATCACCAAGTGCTTGCTTGTTATGTGAGCTGTTGGCTTTATTGTAATATTGTAAGGTTTTGACTCTTACTATGCAGATAGCCTTGAGTGCTTTAGAGTAATGGATGGTGTTATTAAGCAAAAAAAAAATCTATCTTAAACCTTAATGTGCACTGCATATATAAGACAACTAATACAATCAATAAAATAATTGTTGCTATAATATAAAATACAAAATGGATGAAATGAATGGTCACACATTATTTGTACTCTTCTTGAGTGTCTTTTTATGTATGTATGACTTTTATGTGTTGTTTATTTTCCATAATTTAAAAAAACAAACCCATAAACAAACAAAAAACACAGCAACATCCATGGTTACCAACATGATTGAAATTGACCAGCAGGGACCTGCGGTGTGTTCCTGACAATGACATATTTATAAATAAAAGAATAAGTGCTGGGATTGTCACAGCCAGCCTGAAATGTTTACAACCCAGAGCAATAATTTGGTGTTAGCTGTGAAAATACTGTCGCTGTGTAATTATGGCCATTTGAGTTTTCATAAAGGAAAAAGTCATCAGATTCTCCTTGAATGCAGCCCGACGATGCGTTGTGGGATAAATATGAATCATTCAGAGAATTCCCATCAAGGTGACAGACACATAATGTTTAACAGTGATTTGACCTTTGAGTATGTGTGCCATTATTTGTTTGTTCGTAACCACTCATCACAGTTTTAAAATTTAAAAATGTAAACGTTTGCATCTGTTACAGAGGCTTGTTGCAGAAGATTCAATAATTGTCCAACTACTAGCACATATTTTCATGCAGTGCGAAGGTCGTGTCTGCTCTCTTTGAGCCGCTTAAACTTTTAGAAAGCGCTCAGGGGTCAGGTATGTTGACACAAATACGGCAGCTACTCAAACAGCCTGGCTGCAGAAAGGGGGATAGGTGGATGCAGAAAATCTGACCGTGAATGTAAATGTGTGATTTATGAGACAAAAATCATTTAAAGTGACTCTCACAGCTCATTGTAAAGCCTCTCTGTCAGCTGCGAGAGAGCCTGCTCTAATCCATTGTCACTGGGCGGGTTCATTTGCATAATTCCACTATTGTGCAGTTCCAGATCTTTTTTTTCCGCCTCCTCCCTCACGCTCAAGAACAAGAAGAAGAATAAGGAATTAAAAAAAAAAAACAACTTGTTGCTCTGGAAACAGGTGCACAGATGTAATACAGTAGGGCAAGAAGAATGAGAGAAGTAGCAGAACAGAGAGGACTCAGTTGTGCTAGGATGGAGATACGAGGAGCAGGGAGCAGTGAAGGAGGAGGAGGAGGAGGAGGAGGAGGAATGAGGGGAAGAAAGAGTGAAGTCAGATAGAGAGAAGAGAGGAAACTACTGTTCAGTGAATGGAAAACACAGCAATTTACTGTTACTTAAAAAGTCATTTATCTATGTCGACAGTCTATTAGTCATGTATTCGAGTGTGAACCCCCCTCCTGCACATACACACACTCACTTCTCTCTCTCACACCCACACACTGTGTGTACGTGCTCATGTGTGTCCATGCTTGTGTGCTCGTGTGTGTCCGTGTGTGTGCGTTGAGGCTGTGTTACCTATCCTCCAGGGATGGGAGTAGCAGGGAAGAGCGGCACTGCTAAATTGCACAGATAAGATCAATATGTAGTTAAGGGGTGGAGCTGGGCCTTTCACAGTGAACATTGGGTAATATTGCATTAGGCTCTGCACAGTGTGAAATGCATTATTCTTCAGAGAGCGATGTGGAGAGCTTACCTGTCAGGGAACAAGGACGGTCACTTACCAGAGCCTGATTTCTTTTTAAAGGATGGATGCATGAAAGGAGAGTTACAGTGACACGTCCTCTCAAGAGAAACGACCAGCGCCCCGAACAATATACTGTATGTTTATGTGCAAGTGACAAAGCCATCAGCGGCCACTGCAATTACGACTCTGGTGGTCCGCTGGGAGCAAAGGTCAGGAGGAGTCATGGAGGTTGTTTACAGTTGGGAGTCATCACAACGATGCATGATTACAGTTTCCTGTTTTTTATTTAACCGTGACCGTGACTGTTCACTGAACCATGATCGCGGTGGCATCAGTTCAGATAATTGTGTTTGTGCAGATGTGATTTTGAAAATTTGTTAGTGGACTTTGATTATAGACGTTGTCCTGAGACACTGTCCTTTCCATAGGATGCTCTTAGTTCTTCAGGATGAGAGGAGGAAATCAGTAACGTTGTTTGAGAGTCATTGTGTTTCCTGTAATCAAGTGTTCTGTATATGCTTTATATCACAAAAATTCATTTTTGTGATATAAAGAAAACAATGAAAGAGGCACATGAAATGTATGTTTACTGGATCTCTAACCTGGTGTTCTGGGCGTTATACAGGTTTGTTCAAGCATCTTCAGCCGTTTGGCTGGCTGAAGTGTTTTTTTGTTGAAAATATAGTGAGGAAGGAAAACAAAGCAAACACCGCATACAGTGTTTGCCACAGAGATCACGTGCAGCTCAGAGGCCAGGATCCCCAGCTCATCTGGAGCAATGGGATGCACCTGCTGCCTGAGCTGGTGTCAATCAGCAGAGGGGGGCGGGGTTTATAAGGAGGCTGGGTGGCTGTGCTCAGATGGTTGCTTGCTGCCGGAGGGTCAACACCTTCAGTTGGCCCTCTGAGTTTGTGTCGTTGTTTATCTCCCTTTTTTCAATGACCCCACTTCTCTCTGTCACCCAAACTATCTTTTGTTTTACTTGTCTGTTATTCTGTGCTTTTGATAGATGTAGAGGGGAGGATGTCGTATCTTTCAGAACCTACACAACCGTTAGATTTGAATGCTGCCGTAAACGAATTCACGTTTGCAAGGGGAGGGTGAAGGGTTTACACGAATTAGCAACAACTGAGGACATGTATTAAAGGCATACATCGCAACTGCATAAAAATGTTCAGTTGATGTGTTCTCAGCAGAATGGAATGTTTGATTCAAAATGAGGTAAAGTGTGGAAATGTAGCTGTATATCAAAACTTAGGGTGTTGTATGAATAGTTCAGAGTAACAGGGACACAGGCTGTGGAAACACATGTTGATGATCTTTTACATGTTACATGTTTTTTTGCCTGTGGTAAATCACAAAATAAACACCAATCGATTGACTTGTAAGCTGGTGGACGCCAGCATGTTGCAGACAAGTATCTTAAATCCACAACTAACTGTGTGGTTAAATCTATAAGAGGTCCGCGAGGAAAGCGAGGTTATTACTTATTCTGGGTGAAGCAACCCTTTAAATGGATTCAGGCTCAGTGAGAATAACCAGACCTAAGTGTCTGTTGCCCTCAGCTCAGAGACCCCTCGCTGTTAACCTGCTGGTATGGGGTGAAAGCCCTGCAGAGCCGTGTCCTCTGTCTCCCCTGCTGTCTGTCTCTCTCTCAGCTCTCCTACTGTCTTAATAGGCAGAACAGCATGTCCTGCTTTAATCATCATGCTGTATTACACATAATCAGGTGGGCTAATTAGGTCATAATTAAGATTACTCATGCATTCATTAGCAAATATTTATTCGTCAACATGTAGTCCAATAGGATCCATATCTGTGGCCACAATGTCCTGAATACCTGAGTGATCTGAAGCAATGCAGTACGTCCTGCCCGTTGAAAGTCGTCTCAGTTGCTTGCTAACAATCCAAGGGCTGTGATACTTCTAAAGATGTTTATTTTAGCATCATCTCCTTGCAATCACCCTTACCCTGAAGCATCCAGTGAGGGTCAGGCTACATTCACACCTGTTCATACATGTTCATTTTGGTGTTTTCAGGCAAGCAGTCTCTGTCCATATGCTTGTTTTGGCTCAGTTTTAATCTCCCATGCGAACGTGCCTGAGAGCATATCTCATGTACACTGGGCATGTGTGTGCCAGTGTGCACAAGAAGCATTTGGTTGTCCATGGCTGGATTAATTGCCCCGAAGCAGTTAATTGTAAAATGCAGAATGTAACTGCACAACACGGTCACTATCATTTGTAATTGATTATCTGTGTTGCGTCCAGCAATGGCAGACAAAAATTGAGTACTACCACTAAGCATAACTTCTATTGATATGTCTGGTGTCCACGCTGCTCAGAGTTTGAAAGCAATTTATAAGAGAAGAAGTTTGAAAACACTGTTGGCATCACAACTTCCTCAGAAAGCTTTAGTATGGATGGCCAGAAACGGCATTTGGAAACACAGGAGCACCAGAGCTCCAGTATCGAGTTCCCACCGTCGGACATTCTCAAGCCGTGAGGAGTCTCAGCTGTCAATCAGCAGCAATGAGGACACTGCTGGGAACCCTAATCCCCTGTTTAAAATAATGTAAATGAATGCTAAATCTTAGTTAAATCAACGACACCATGGGGTTAGGATGCTGCAGGGAGACGTGACCGCTGACGTGTGTGCTGGCAGGAAAGCAGCAGCTGAGTATGAGGGAGACGTGTCAGGTTTTCATGGAAACGGCTGGCTGTTACTCATCAGCTTGTGGCCTCACAGCAGCTGAATGAAGCAGCTGATGCCAATCAGCTAAGACAAGCCCGCCTGCTCAGCCTGAACTAACACAATGCTCCGCCGGTTCTAAAACGGCAACACTGGCAACCTATCACAGAAGACATCTTATTTTTGTGTCTCTTTCACGGAGTAAAACAGGCAGAAGCATTATGACTGTTGGTGAACTGGCCACAATCAATATTTTTTAGAATATCAGTAGATTGCCAGACTACTTGCATGTGAAAGGGATCACTTGTTGAGGAGAATCTATTGAGAATTATCACCCAACACTGCAAGCGCCATCATCTCGACAGAGAAACCATGCATCTTTTTGATGGTGGAGACCAAAGAGCTTAAAGGACACAAGTGTAAAGATTGGACATTTTACATTTATGAACTGGTCTGAAACCCAACACCCACTGAATAACAATGTTGTTGTGTATCAGCCTGATTCTCATCAGGCTGATACACAACAACATTTTTGGTATTTCAACAAGTATACCTGCAGCTTTACAATTAAACAAATATTGGAATTATAGAGTCAAAAGAGTTTTCAATAACTGAACTTTTTAGAGATACAGGACAAGGAAACCCATGCGTGATATTTTGTCCCAGAAGATTTGACTTCTTCTTCCGCCAAAAAATATGACCATGCATATTCATTTTGCAACAATACCTCACATTCAAATGCTAATCCTTGCAAGCTGTCCGGTGCAGTGACAGATCTGAAGTGTTGGCCAATACTGGAACAAGTGTGGGCCTCGCTTCAGGGAGACGGAGAGAAACTAAACCAGGAAATCCATTTCTCATAATTATGAATGAAAATTAATGTCCATAATTCACTGACCAGAGCTGTGCAACACAGGGAAAAGGTTGGGGAAGGTTCTTCAGAGATGTCGATTGGAAGTATTGATCAGTGGATCCAATACATCTCGCACCTACTCTGTCTTGTACAAGGTGCAATTCATAAGGTTGACAATACAATCTAGGCTTTAAGAAAAGGGGACAAGGTGTAGTCACTTGCGCTGTTCAATTTGTTTGTAGCAGGAGAAAGAAATCTTTCAAACGGTTCACATTAAGAATTCAGCTCTACCTGAGTCCCCTCTGAGCTGCAGCCATGATCCGATTAATCACATTTTGTGTTACTTTTTTAAAATCTCATCTTGTTACATAATCGAAGCGCTTGTGAGCGTGCAGAGCGACCACCGGCCCCACATGTTTATTCATGCGAGCTCTGAGCCACGCCGAGCGGACCATCCATCAGCGCGCTCCGGATAGGGGAGCTACCTTCTTCATCTTGTTTTCTTTTTCCTCATGCTGCTCCGCACCTCCTCCCTCCGCCAGAGAGCGGAGCGCGTCGACCGGTGGCGGAACGCGTTAGCCGCGACGGAGCCTCGCGGAGAAAACGAATGTCATCCCTGGTCCGGTCGTCTCCCGTCATGGATCATCAAGAGGAGTTCGTTGTTATCACTTCCACCGTCAGGTTTAATGATGGAACAACAGGCGGACGAGTGTGATTGGTAGTTAAGACACATCATGCCATGACCACCTGCTGGTTGGTAATTGTTACAACACGGCAAAGGGATATAATCAACCAATGTGGTGTGTGCTGTGTGCATGAATTCATTTACACACATACACACACTGTAATGGGCCAGTGTGGTTTAAATTCTCTTTGAGACGGTGGATGCCCCCTGCTGTTTCCCATATTACTGTGCACACATCAAACAGGTAGTTTTGAGAAGAAAAGGGACATGATGACAAGAACGTGCCTCACTATTCAACTCATCTTGGCGCTGGGCTTTTTATTCAAATCGAAAATGGTCTCCTCCACCTTTCTTCTTTTTTTCCTCTGTGTTGCTCTGCCACGGTTTTCTCTAGTGTGTGCTCTTTCCTCACAATATCAAATCCTCCCTCCTTCTCTTTGTAACTCTTGCATCGTTTTTCCTCACCCGTCTTGCAGAAAAAAACATCCCCCCATAAATGTTCAAACCATCCAATTTTTGTGTGTGTGTGTGTCCAGCTATGTCTTTGCTTTTATTGTAAAACACCGCCCCTCTTTTTCATGTCACCGGGAGCTTGTCGCAGTATGCCACCGCATCATCGCTGACCATCCAGGCAATGTCAGCGTGAGTCATGGATGTCAGGGGACACACTGAGCTCCTCCAACCCGCCACCTGACCTGCATGTGCAGGGACATGCCTGCATCCGTGTACGTGCAAATGGGTTTCTTCAAATTCCTTGCAAGCAGCGAAAAAGCAACACGCCCTCCCTCTGGTGTTGATTTGTGTTATGCGTGCAAGTGCATCCATGTGTGCAGTGGATTTACTGAATTGGAGATTTGTATGGCCATGCCTGTGCTCTGGTCTATTGGTATGGATAGCGTAGCGCGATCTCGGGCATGATCGGTGTTCGCTGCCTTCCAGCCGGCCCCTCCCCTTCCCATAATTCCAGCGGTGCCTCCAAAGCCCCTGTAACCTCTCTCCTGCACACCCATCTGTCAGTCATGCTCATTGCAGCGTAACAACATAGGAACACTTGGTTCAGTGTTAATTGAACCTTCACAGTTTACATTGGCATAAACCAACATCCCTTATCTGTTATTCCTGAGGTAACCCATTATTAATCACGGCTCACAGTGCAGAGAATATCGACTGGAGGTGGTTATACTTCCAAATGTGTTGGCTTAAAATTGACATGCACGCTTTAGTTTGAAACTTAAAATATTAAAATGTGCCCTGTCTCCACATTCTGATGATTCAGTGGAATGAGCTCTGCTTCAAGAGTTGTGATAGACTTTCCCGCCGTGAAAGATCATGCTTATTTAAGTGCTTGGTGTAAGTCTCATATTGTATTATCATACGAATAACAGCACCATGGCTTTAAAGGGCTTTTTGTTCTTTCAGGTGCAGAACAAAATGTTCATGGTTCAGTTAAGCTTGTTCCCTTGGGGTTAACTACATGTACCTGTGCGCATGATGGCTGCATTGCCTATTCTGCGTCCCTTTGGAGCTTTGGTTGTGTGTCTTTGGAAATTAACGAAATTAAGATCCAATATGCACTTTACCAGCAGGGGCAGGAAGTGGAGGCGGATGGCAAGCTGCTCTGCTGAACTGATTGGCTCACTGTGCGTGTTTGTTGTGGTGTTTCATCAGCGGGCACTTGAAAGTCTTTTCCCATCACATGTTCAACACTCGGGAAACAGAGTCTGACTTTTTTTGGGGAACTTTTCTAACACCAATAATAAAAAAAGCCCACCCACTTGACTCAGCAGTTAGCCAGCTGTGCGGAGGTGATAAAATATTCAATATCTGAATCTTGGTCTCTGCTACTTCACTGTTTGGGTGTGTGACCATGTGCGATGCCTTTTAGGAGAGACAACCCAAATTCAGCTATTATCACTGTGACTCGTTGCGTTTAGAGACGTGGTTGTTTCTCCAAAGGAAGCTACGGCAACTGACAGACAGCTCAGCTTTTGTGAGTGACAGTTCTGACATTAACACCCAGGATGCCGTTAAACACATCAAATCAATCTTATCCATTTTAAGCATATAACAAAGAATCACGAACAGAGACTGTTTGGAAGCTCTGTGTCAGTGATAGTTTCAGAACATTTTCAATTTGATCGTATTTTAATAGCCCATGATCACAATATACATCATCTTAAGGCAACTGAGATGGAAGGCATTACAACTGAAAGAGAAACCAAGCAATTATAACAATGGGCAGCACCTTGGTGCTAATAATAATAGTTAATCAGTTCAGCCCATGGAGCCTCGTGTTCTCCTGTGTAGCTTGTCCTCATAACATTACTCCTGACATTTTATTTTGACCCATATCAAATATTAAATAATTTAAACTTAGCATCTTTTGTAAATTGAGTCTTTACTTGATGGATAATATTCCCTTCATCAAACTCTTCAAGATGAGAGATTCACACCCAGGAGACCCGGATTACCAATGAAATTTGTTGATGTACGAACAGTTTGGGTGTAAAGATGAGGGATGAGCTTTATTCATATAAAGCAGAGCTATTGCACAAACTTGCATCATGTGTGTTGCCACACGAGCCTGAAAATGAATGTGAAACACGGAAATCATAATGGATCACACTGATTGTTCTGTGACAGCGGTGTTTTTCTTGGAACATCTCTCCGCTGCACTCCGTGCTCTCGAAACGAAATGACGGTACTACGGTGCAATCCTGGTGACAAAATGTCATGTCAGTAATTTCCCCCAGCTGCTTATCTGCTCCGGAGCCAGGATGGACTCTTGGACAGTATTTCCTGATCTGTCTCTCTCTCAGTCAATGCTCCGAGAGAAGGTTAAGTTCTCCTCTCACAAACCGCCATTTCCCACCTTGCGGGAGAGACTTGGATAGAGATCAGACGACAATCAATTAACCGTCTGTGTCATTACAGGATTAGCTCTACCTACGCAGTGGTCACATACATTTGGAAGCTTGCCCAGTAATGGGCAGGCAATAGAACAAGTGACTGCATGTCCCCTGGGGAAGATTAGCGCTCCGTGTACAAGACTGTGGAGAAACAAATGGCGTGCAACAGGAATAGTGTCAGACCTCATGGGTTGTTGGATGACTCACACACATGACAGCACTGGAAAATTAAAAAGACTAAAAATGATGATCTTCATAAGCGTTTCATTAAATAAGATGTGATCCATGAGATGAGAATCAAACTCTGTCTAATTATCACTGGCAGAGTTGATGAATATATTTGCCTTATTGTCTTAAGCCAGTGCAGCATGAGGATGCAAGTATGTGTTGGTCACTAGCTCTAATTAAAATATCTTTTTTAACTGTTTGACGAATTGCAGTGAAATGTTGTGTTGTCAGAGAATGGATCTGAATGGCCACGATCATGACAGATGTGGTTTTGAGTGAACTGTTGTTCACAAACATCAGCCACCACGGAACGCTCGCCAACGACTCACTTATCCATTATGTTAATATCTGGTTCTTCTAATCGATAGTAAATAGTGTACAGCACCCGTCCTGGGAGAGGGATCCTTCACGTGTGGCTCTCTGACGTTTCTACCTTGTTTCCCATGCTCATGGATTCTTTGTAGGTTTTCTGTTAAGCCCGTAAAAAAAGAAATGTGATCGATCGTTAATAATGAGATGGGTAAGAAAAATGTTGGATCCCAAAGATTCACCTTGCAAATGGTTTCTTTTCTTTTTTACTTCTATAATCTCATAATGACTTGATTTCATTTAGTAAAGTTTTTCTTCAACATTGGGACATCATCAAATAACGACTTTAGTCTTGTGACATTTTTCTCAAATGTTGCCTTTGATCTCATAGTGTAACAGCTTGTCTCATACAATGCTAACGAGCGTTAATGTTTGCATGCTAACAGGGTAACCTAATCTGTTAAGCACTGAAAACATTACAGCTGCTAAACATCTGCAAGTTTGAATGATCGGACTCTCACAGCTGCTTAGTCTCTATCTTACTAAACAAATTCTCCTTGCATGCAAATGCACGAATGAACACACACACACACCATTCATAACACGAGCTATACATGTTTAAGTATAGTTTGCAGAAATGGGTGTTTATGCTTCTCCATCTGTGAGTTTGCATACGTCTCATTCCTGCCAGTAGTTACTCATTATCCCGCCTGCTGGTCTTGGAGTTTGATTGATTGTTCATAAAACATGCATGACCCTCGTGAATTACTGTGAGAGAACATCCAATAAATTGTTTTAGATGGCTTATTACAATAATGTTACTGGCCTGGCATATTAAATTATTTACAATTCCGTAAATCGCAGTGGTGATTGGAAAATCACCCATTGAAGGCATCACGGTGACATTTCTTCACGTCCTACAGCATGACCGCCTCTGTCACAGCTTGCTTTAATCACAGGGACGTCTTCCATCAATCATGTTCTAATTGGGTCTTTAATAAAATCAAGACAGAATCTGAGGAGAGGAGGAATCTGCAGTGTTGGGAGATGATTTTAATGAATATTATGTTAACAGTGATTCAGATTACTGTATTAAAACTACACAGCTTCCTCATCATCTTTCAACCAAAATGCAGGAATACATGTGAAATGTAACATGCAATGCAAATACAAAGTCAGTCAGTTCTGGGATTTATTTTCATCAATTCAAATGAATTTACTGCCTTGATTCCTCATAGAGCCTCTAAATACCTGTCTGCGCTGACAATCTAAGTTTGTACTGAGTTCAAATTTTGATGCAAACACAGCATTGGTCAGTGCAAAGAGACATCCAGAGTAGCCCATGCGTTTTAAGTTGTGACCCCCTTTCATTCTCCCTGAGTCCCATGGGTGACGGGAGGAGAGTAGGAGGTGGATGGGGGCAGCGGAGGAGGAAAGCAGAGTTCAACATGCTGCCTCCAACCTTTGGGCCCCTAAGGGACGCGAGTCAAACTTGGAATACAGAGTAAAGCTGAAGGACAGTGTGAGGTGGGCAGCGGAGCAGCCACTGGGAATACCCGCACCTGACCAGAGTGGCCGCTCAGGGGGCAGGATCTTCATGCTGGTTCCTCATCTAATATCAAAGTGATGGCTAACAGGCATTTTTTTCCGCTAAACCAGATTTGTGTACTGCATTAGTGTTTTGATAACTGAGGATTTGTTATGCGGATGAAATACTGTGAATAAACACAGTGTTGTGCATTGGAGGCTGTTTTTCTAAGGGTTGTCAGCTTTGAAGATCCACAGAACCACTGAGGGTTTTTTTTCCACATTCTGTCCAGCATAGTTCTTGAAATCAAATTATTTCTATGACCAAAGGCACAGGGTCAAGTATCACTTTACAGTCGGGTTCCAACATCAGATTTATTTGAACCACATTTTCATTTGATTTGAACTAATTTATTCACATTAGGATTCAAGAGTTGCAGTGAATGTGGCTCCTGCGAGCACAGACATGAAAAGAGGCATAGATGAAGGGAGCGGCGCCATGGAGAGAGTTGTGTACATTCACCACCTACCTGCACCCACTGCGTTTGATCCGAACCCCGCGTCTTTGAAGTATGTATGCCTTTGTGCTGGGCCAAATAGGGGTGTGTGTGAAAAAACCTTGCATGCAAGTGATGTCATCATTTACACTCTCACACACACACACATTTGCACAGATTCACCTTCATGTGCACGTACATAAACACACTCACTCCCACACAGATGGAAACTAAATGGGAAAATGTTCTTATCACCTTCAGGTATTTGCTTTCAAAATTGTACCTTGGACGTATTTCTGTTCCCACTCAAACTATCTAAAGACACAATGGAAATGTTCATTTTTATCAGATTGCACTTTTCAAGATGGGGAAATGTAGAAAGGACTTAATATATACAGGTCAGGTACAAACACGGTTTTGATTTTATTTCTTCTTCTGGAAACAAGTGCTGGGGATGAATGATCTCAGTGCACCTTTCATTGATTTTTAAATTTGGCAAAATCCAACATATTTTGGAAAAAATGCATATGGAGAGTGAGGGATAACAGATAATAGACCCATTTCAGATATTTAAAATGTTTTGCTGTTAATCAAGTGTTTAAAACCACGACTTTCAACCAGGAGCAAAAATTATTTTTATTACATATTAACGTCACATGTATTGTGACAGTTATCAATATTTGCTGACAGCTGATGAACATGTTTATCTTTAATAGCGTTTTGGAGAATTGCACTTGATATTTGATCAACAGGAGAATATTAATTATATTTTAATCGGCTCCTCTTGGAGTTACGCAGCATTTTAGCATCTTTAGCTTTCTTTTTGTGTGCTCAGCTCAGATAAACTAGAGACTAGCTTGTAAACGCTTTTTAAAAACAGGTGCCTTTGTATGTTGTTCTTGCAAAACTGTGAAATGTGGACTCTTGTTTGCACAATGAGGAGACGCTGGCACACTTGGGTTGGGTGGTTTAATTTGTTTTTCACACAAGTTACAGTTACTAAACAACGTGAGCGGACAAAGCAACCTCTGCCACGACTGCCCATCTGTGCCTGTAGCCTTCTGCGTTTCTACTGGTGGATGTTGGCAGGCCTACAGACACATTCAGCGGGAAAGCTTTTAGCAGCGGCTGTGAACGACAGAGGCAGCCCAGAAATCTGCCAGGACTGAGCGGAACCAGAGGGAGCTGCTCTCTGCCGCAGGCTCAGCTAGCGGCAGCCGGCGGAGGCGGCTATGTCATGACTATAGAACTAAACTTCAACAGGGTTATATAGGATTCTTTTTAAAAATGTATTGCGATGGATCACCAGTTTGTCACGCTTCTCCTGTTTCCATGAGATGATGCGAAGCTGTTCATCGTAGATCAACAGTTATCGTTGCTGCCTCTCATTGGGGGAGACGTATTCTCAGACGGCATTGTGGTTACGTTGCATTGCTGCCTCGTGAATGGAAGGAGTCGAGCCTTTTCAGACAGATAGAGACATCAGTCAGTCAAACCATGTCGGGCATGTCTGGCACTTAACACTACACGTGAAGTTAACATTTCCAGTACGGTCGGCAGACTGGGACTGTACACTTCCAACATTTCCATTTCAATGCAGAGACACTGTTTCACAGATAAAACGTTGAGAGGAAAGAAACACTAAATCTTTGCAGCAATAGCTTGGACAAAACATGAATTTGATTTAAAAGACTGTGTATTGGTAACGGTGTTTTCCAGCAGCTTTACGTTCACATAAGAAAAAGACTTTCATGAAGTTTTTTTTCTTAACTGATACTTTGACTGATCCTTGCTATAAATGACGAAAATACAAATAGACTTGGTGGGTTATAAAGAAGTGAAAAAGATTTAGTAGATTTTATTCTCCATTATATTCCTGTCTGCGACCAGCTGTTACCGAATAAATCAAGCTCAATACAAATCACCAAATCAAAATTTTCCAAATAAGATGTTATTTGTTCTGCTGGTGAAAGTTTCACTGACAAAGAGTTACTGACAAAAAGATATATAAAAGAACATAATTACATTTTTAACTTCTTTTTAACTTGACATGGGGGGGAGAAGGAGGAAGAGAACAACAACAACTGGCAAATAAGTTCAGACAGTCCCTGGTTTTGATCTCTTCGGATCTAAGGCCCAGATCAGTCGGAATGTTTAGAAATGTGTTGTGCATGCTTGATTACTTGCGTAAACACAGACGTGTTTTATGGAACCGAATGCCAGAGCATTTCCACTGGTAAAAAAAACTGCAGTTTAATCATAGCCCCCCTCAGAGGAACGCTTCCTGTTGTGCAGCTAACTGTCAGATGACAGAGTACAGAGGGAAAAACAACAAGGGGAGAAGCTGAGCTATGAAGACGAACAGGAAACAAGAGGAGTGGAGGAGCTGTCAGTCACACTCCAGCTTCTCGGGGTTTAATATCTCTTTCTCATGCACACATCTAAACCTCCTCATCTGCTGTCAGCCAACGCCAGCAAGACGTCACTTCAACTCTGGATTCCCAGCTCATGACGGAAGAACTGAAGGTCAAATCACTAACAGTGGGCTCAGTTTAATGGGGCCGAACATAAACCCTTGATAGACTTAGAATACACAGAGCCGATTCCTTTCAAGGGATTGATCACGTTTATCAGTGTCTGCTGCACATCCTGCAGACCCCCTCCCCCCTCCCGCATACTTTATTCTTTATGTATAATATAGGGAAAGATAACCTTTATGAAAATATACTCCTGGCCGACACTGCCGTATAAATAGGCCGTGGAGGTGAGATATGTCAGAAGTGCTGCACTGCACATTTTTCCAACCCTTTCTTCTCAACATGTTTTCACTTCAGCAAATTGTGTTTAATCAAGCAATCAAACGGCACATATCTATAATCACAATTTGCCTTCTAGGTCTTAACCCCCAGTGGCAGGGAAAAAGACAGAATAACAACCCTCATAGCTGGAGAAAATAAATACATCAGACTTACATGAGGACTCTCAGGCTTAATGGCCGGAACAGAACACTTCAACCAAAGAAAAAAAAAACAATAATAATGCCTTTCTTTGTATCGCACATTTCAATAGGTAGCAAAGTGCTTCTCAGCACACACTCAAATAAATAAAGATTCAAATAATCAAAGTCACTGACATTATAGAAAAAAACACTAAAGTAAATGCAGAGGTCTCTCAAGGTTTCAAGTATTTATACAAAGGAAATTGTCTGACAGAGATGAGGAGAGCAGTAATGGCATATTGCAATGACAGAGGTATTAGCAGGAAGAGTAGGATATGTGGACAGGAATATTAAGCCGCCTCCTCGACGCTGCCGCGGCTGAGATCCTGGATCTGATGGGATAAAGCACAAGGACTTGGGGCAGGAAGTTTGTATTGATGAGACATTAATGTGATGAGGAGACAGAGGAGGAAAGAGAATCTCCATGTGACACGTGTCCCCTGAAATCTCCGGACTAAAAAGATCGATTTTGGGAACGGAGGTCCTGAGCAGCAGGTGAAATGGCCAGCGGGTGGTTTTCAGTTCAAACAAAGAAGAATCAACATGTACGTCAAGTGCTGGATTTTTTTTAACATTCAAACATGCTCACGAATACAGTCATTAATTGCTTGAGTGGCTGTGAGTGGACACTGAATTGTGTTAGTGGATAATGGAGGGAAAACATCACAAATGGCGGTGTTGAACTTGGCGAAGATAAAGTATGTTTTCTCTTAACACTTTGTAAATGCGCGGGCAGTTGAGTTCATTGAAAGTGTGTCCTCATTATGTTGATAAAAGATGACTCATGCATGAACTTAGTTTGTAAGAAACAGGAGACATTGTTGAGACCTGAAAAAAAAAGCAGGAGACAAAGTCAGACGAGGTGAGAGACGCGAACACTTAGACGATCACAAAGGATTTATACTTTCTCCCTGGGATACACTTATTTAAGAGAAGGAAATGAAGGTAAGCAGCAAAGTTATCACCCAAACGGTCCTTCGAACACATTCATCACGTTTATAATACTAAGACAGCAGGTTTTTCAGTGAAATGAAGGCTCATCACTTCCTTTATTGTGGGCTTTCAGTTTTACCTGTGGTGTAGATAATCTGCCTGAACGGCTGACTTGTTTACAACCTGTACTGTGTTTCTGAGCATCTTACTTGAGTGAGTACTATGTAATCACGCGTAACAAAACACAGCACCCGAGCTGCGATAAATCAGACCTCTGCTTTAAAAGATGGTAGAAAGATGTATTGTTCCATTAAAAACTGGAATGGCACTCAGTGCAGCGCATACACCTCTGCCAAGGCCCAATAGTCTCCTCATGAAACCACATTTAAATTCACTGCATTTTTAGTTGGATCTGCACCAACTTGCAAATATCAGTCCCTTAAAACCACCTGGTTATTTTTCATCAAGATCCATGAATTATTCTCTCAGAAATGAAGGACAAACTATGAAAAAGACTCTCAACTGGTATCCTGTGAGGACAAAAAGTTCTTGGATCTGGATCCGCATTAAAATCTAACTGGTTCTTCCTCTTCATCCTTCCGCGTTTCGTGGCAACCCTTCCTGCAGCATTTGCTTCATCCTGCTAACAAACACAGATGAAACCATAACCTCCTTGTCTCAGGCACTGATCCATGTCCTTGCTCCTGTCTCATCCCATTATGTGGTTTTCCTCAGTCTCCACTCTGACCATCAAGCACAGCGGCAGCAGCAGCAGAGATCAATTCATACTTTCTGCACCAGCAGCAGTTTCATTTCTGCCCAGCTGCTCTTTCACTTTGATCAAATAATCCAAACTGTTCCACAAGACTATTACATAATAATCATAATCAGGATCCTACACATCAGCCAGGTTTCATTGCGCTGGCCATTTATTAACTCACAAACGATGCATTGATCGTTGATTTGGGTCCATTATGACCGATGACAGAATGAAACTAGTAATGGATTTTTGATTTAGACTAGAAGCTCGCTGAGGACAAGCAGCATCTGACATGACAGGGATATATCTGTTTTCATCTGGGCCAGAGTCTGTGTGTGTGTGTCCCCTGCTTTTGATTTTGAGTGGGTGAGTGAGTGTGTTTGTGAGTAAGGTCACACTTTGTGAGATATCAGAAAAGCAATATTCCTTCAAGTTCAGCGCTATGTGTTGAAGAGAAGAAGACCACAGCAGGAAGAAATGGATTGTGGGATGTGGCACTGATAGTCATCTGTTTGCTCGGTCTACGTGTATTGCTGTTGGCGTGAGTGTGGGGATGTGCACGTGCGGGTGTGTATGCTTCAAATGTGTGTTGGGCCATAGTGCGGCAGCAGCATCTGAACCACTTGTGATGTGAGTGTGTTTTGCTTGTAAAACTGATGGCTTGTAAGGTATGACGATGAAACGTGGCCTTGTTATAATTATGTTCAAATAAGACAAGAAATAAAACGAGATATTATAGAAATGACGTTTTCTTAAAGTTTGACATTACCTTGTTAGATACTGGTGAATGATGAACACACACAGAGGAAGGATAAATATTCTGCAAAACGGTGGATGACAGTGAGTTAATGAAACGCTAGACTGTGCTGCGATAATGTTGGTGGCCGATTCCATCAGAGATGCGATCACATCACCCAATCAATGCAGTGATGCTATGAACACCACAAATGCAAATGATCACAAAACTTGGCAGAGGGAAGAATTCGGGGCAGAAACGACTTGGCTCTGTCACAGACTTCATCAGCAGTGATCGCTCAAACAATTACAGCGTCTTCTTCACAATCTCGTTAAATTTGTTTTCGCTGGATGTTCTCACCTTGCAGCACCGATGCAGCAGGCGTCCCCCTGTTGTAGGTGTGGTTTAATTGTTTGAACACACACCGCATCAGAACACCAAGGCACCATTATTAACAGAGAGACGTTCCACGGCAGATTTTTTATCATTTTATCTTTGACTTTGGAATTGAGGACTTTGTGGCCTATGCTGCAGTCGGCCACCAGAGGGTGATCAAGATGTTTGGCTTCACTTTATTCGAGTCGTCATGTTTTCCTACTTAGAGGACTATTAAATATAAAGTGAAATAAATATTTAGTTATCATTGTAGTTTTAATATTTTCTTAATTTGCCTTCATTATCACAAGTGTATGTATTTGTATGAACTCTAAGTGCATGAAACAAAACCCCAGCAGTATTTGAGAGTGGTACCGAGGAGGTGGTTTCTGTATTTTACTACAGCTGCATAGCCGGAAAATCCCAGAACCTCTCGAGGACAGTTATGGTGACAGAGATGAAGACATGCATGATAACGAAGAGAGTTAACTCCCACAGGGGAGGACCCTGTCCTCGAGTGAGTTTCCTCCCTGAGCCCAATTTACAGTTATGCATTTTTAGCAAGTTCCAGTGAACATATATTAAAAAAGGTGATTCTACTGAACCATCTCGCAGAACAGTTTCACTGGGTATGCATTTTAAATGCCTGCTCCTACAAAGACACGCTAATGAATAGTTTCTTTTTGTCGTGTCATTTAATTTTGGTAAGCTCCATTTTTTAATATGCAGAACTCCTACTATAAACACGAGACCCTGATGTCATCTGAGGACATCCATCTCACCAATGTTCCGTCCAGCAACGATGGTGTTGCAGCATGCAGCTTAATTGGGACACTTCAGGCTGGGACGGGGATGGCCTCAGCTGATGGCTCCATGCAGCAGCAAAGAGAGAAAACGTGACAATGAGCATGTAGCTGTACTCCAGAAGTATGACTAATGTTCTATATATGTCCCTCAGCTTAAATTATAATACTGTGTCCTGCCTGTTGGGCTCTAGAAACCAGCTAACCCACCTTCCCTCGCATATACCGAGCCACTGAGATGTCTCTTCCTACAGCCTGTTAAGAACAACTGACAGCTGTTTAGTAGGAGGCCACAACCCCAAAACTATCCAGTATATGGGCACGAGTACAGTAACATTGCATTCAAAGTTCATTTAAATGCAGAGCTACAGCACTTTGCTTTGTGCGCTGCACTCTCCTCTCTCACACTCAGACACATTTATCTGCTGCTCTGTGTTCTCCCAATCGTCTTGGCTTGCTGTTAAAATGGGTTTACGCTCGTCATCTAATTGAACTAACAGTAAAGACTCTTCCTCTGTCCAGTTGGGGTTTTATGGTTCTTTAACTCGCTCCCATTGCTCGTTTGCTGGTTAATGGAAGATTTATACACCAACCAACTTTGCTACTTTTGTTGTCTGGCCAGAAATTGGTCAAAGGAATGTAAAACACATTAAGCATTAAAGTTACCAGCATGGTAAGTGAGCAAATACATAAAAAGACTCTCAGTATGTGTAGAGGGCACTTAACAAGTAGGTAATGAGTTTTCATTTGTAAGAGTACTTTTAACATTCTATTATGTTGGCAAAACAAACAGCCCGACTGTTTGGAAAGGGCTGTTGACTTTGCCTGTGTTGAGATTGGTTTCAGATTTCTTTCTGAAACGGCAAAAGTAACCTGAAAGCAGAACCTGAAAGCAACTTGTGTCGCAGCATCTAGCATCACTGCACTTCCTGGGGCCCTTTACAGTCTGAAGATGAGAGGTTCCCAAGATATGCCTTCCTCATTCAGACAGATCAGTCAACTCCTCTCTCCATTCTGTTCCATTTATCATTGCAATATTTAACCTTATCTCAATCCCACTTTGCGGAGGAATGTGCCACATCTTGCAAACCGTTCCAACACCCCTCTGTCTCAAAAGAAAAGTTGCTGCCTTGCTGAGAATCTTAAACCAATCCTCAGCTCGAAATTCTTGCCAGAAATTTTTAGGCTAATCGGAGCTTTCAGAGGTTGTTCTCTGAATGTTTGTGAATACGACCCCTGGTGTTCTGCCATTGTTCATTTCCCTGATGCTGTAATTTCCCCCAGGGTTATTGGCTGTTGTATTTTTCTTTTGTTTGCCAACTACTTCAATATGACTGGAGAATACACCCGAGTTTAGAGCAGTATGATCTAAAGGAGGTATTGATACACTTGGTCATAGATCTGAAGGAAATATTGCAACCTAGATTTGTGTTTGGAGTGAAGGGCAACAGGCGACTTTGATGCAACATTAATTCTGTTTGACTTTAGTATGATTTGCTTCTCCATGGAGGGACGATCGGGCTGGGAGTCAGTGCAGAATTTCCACTGGGCTAGATTTGTTTAAGCTAATAAATGACTCAGTCTCCAGTGGGAGTTTCAACAGCTGACAGAATCAAACCTGAGGTTGAATAATAATAATAAAGTTGAACAGTCTTAAATGAGTAATAGTGAACATAACGGGAGTGCATGAACTAGGACTTTGTCCGTGGAATGAGTTAGCTCATTCCATGATGTTAGTGCCATTTTTTTCAACTGCGGTAACCTTAGGAATTTGAGAAAGAATAAAGTAATGTGTATCTAGGTTATAGATGGTAAAGCACAGTCATACATTTGGAATAATCAAAATTAGGGGGATTCTAACTGGGGTCCCACCCACGGCCACCTGAACCTTGTGAGACCAGACATAGTCAACTGAGCAGCTTTTGAATCCTACCAAATAAAATCACAGGGAACATTTATAGAATTTACCAGATATGTTTGAGAAATACCAAAGCAACGACACTTCATCAAGTATCGGAAACATGATATTTATATGGAAAGTGTGACCGATGTGCGAACCTCCCACACCCCCATTCGCAATATACCACAGAACAAGCTCAGCACCACAGGTCTGATTAGTCAGTCTGCTAAAATGTCTAAATCTAGTCACCGTTGTGAGGATGTGAGCAGCAGGTGTCCTTCACAGTCACACTGCTGATGAACCATGCAGAGTCAGAATTATCTTAACCCAACATAGTCTGCAGCAAAATGTTCACATACATGTTTAACCATACGTTCATTATAAATAAATGCACCTTGTGTGTGAATGATGGATCTTAATGATGGACTGTGATTAAAACAAGACTTCTGAAAATGGATTAAAAAGGGTGTTTGTGTTTTTCCTCATTCCTGTGATGTCGAACCTTCCTGGGCCTTATGAGACTAATTGGGATGTGAGTGGACAACAAAGACAGTTTGATTGATTAGACGGAGGAGGGCTGGACATTGATTTTGATCGTTCAGATTCCAAGTCTGATTCTGCTCATCAATACAAGTTCTTAACGATTACGATTTGTGACAACAGCTCACATATTTAAAAAAACCCTCTATGAAGTCACGTCTTAGCTGCAATGAGTTAGAGCCGTTGACATTGACACACATGCACTATACCCTGGGAAATAGATTCTGTCTTGTGCCTTGTGACACCAAGTTCTGTGGAAATCCCTTCTGTGGTGTTTGTGTAATTCTGCTAACAGTCAAACCAACCAACCCATAAACTAAGAAACAAACAGATAGAGCGGGAAGCATAACCTCCTTGGCCGAGCTGTTGACTTACAGTTTACATGCAGCTGCAGCCCGTGTGGGCGGCGACATGAGAAGTTAGAAGGCCTGCGGGGTGGTGAAAACATCCATTAAAGGCTTCTAAAACTGTGAATGTAACACCACATCCTTGCCTCCCAAACTTATTCTCATCCTCACCCTCTGCACCCTCCTCATCCTCACAGCTGTTCCCGGACTGCATTGTGACATAACTGACTTTTTCCACCGCCATCCCGTTTTGACACCGGACAACACACGTGGCATTTAGATCAAACAAATGACTGAGCAGTTGAAATGTCATTCATGCAGCTTTGCAGGCAGAAACCTCCGTTTGATCTGGTCCCAGACAGTGGCACTGTTGTCCATGGTTTGCTTGATGCGTTGGATGCAATGCAGCTGTTACCTCCAGAAAATTCCTCCTATCGTCTCTTTAAAATCAAGAAACAAATGTACATATGCACGCCTCCTGTTTGTAGCCTCAGACAATAACCTGAAACAGCTCGGATGCGTTTTTTCCTTATTGCTTATCAAGGCTGAATACAAATAAAGAATCTGCCTCTTCAACGGTAAAAAAGCATCTCAAGCTCTTGGTGAATTAAAGGGATCTGAATGCATGTGATGTTATTTGTAGGAGAGATGCGTAGAAAAGTTTGGACGTGTAGAAAACGCTTCATCAGATTGATGAAGTCCCCTGACTTCCTGAAATCTTCATCAGTCAGCCAAAGAAGTCTGTGAGGGAAAGAAAATACGTTTTCAGAGTTTAACACATTGTCTTTTTTTCCCCTCTTTAAACAACAAACTGTGCAAACTGACAAGGGAGTTTAGCTGCTCATCTTTATCCTTGAATTGATTTTACGTTAAATCATGTTCCGCTTTCTGTTGTGTCAGCTACGTTGGTCTTTCTCAGTGTTTTTAATCCGCGCATATTATTAATGCCCATAGTAATCTTCATTTCTGCATTTTTTTTGCCTTGCAAACAAACATAGTGTTTGTGTGTGTATCCATTTGCTTTCTCAGCCATTGATCCAAGCAGCTGCGCCAGTTCTCACAACAAGGAGCGAGCACTGAGGCAGCTCTGACGCAAACAAGACATTTACAAACGAGAGGAAGTCAATATGACATACAACTTTTATACGTATGCATGTGTAGTTACACAGTGAGAGATCAATGTCATGCTGTTATATGAATGTTTATGCACCAAAAACAACTTCCAACATGACATCAGGCTCTGACATTAATTACCAGGTATCTGTGCAAAACTATGGATCTGATTAACCACAACCCCAGATACAGATATGATGTTAGCAGAGGCCAAACAAACAATGTTTGCGGACATTGTGCTGTAAATTACCCAAGACCTTGAGACTTCTGACTCACTGTCACACTGAACCCTTTGATTTGTCCATCCACAACCCACTGTTTTGAACCCCCTCCCCATGATGTAATGGTATAAAAAGTTAACTGAATATTGACCATCATTCAGAATAGAACTGTCTTGTTGTCTCTGGTCTGTCCACACAGTGAATAAAATGAATGTGAACCAGCCACAGACCAACCTGAAGGGATGTTATTCTTCCACACCCTGCACAAGGACGAAATGAAAGGAATTCAGTTATTCTTGCATAAGCCTTCTGCTCTTTTGAGGACAGAGGACACAATAGATATACATAACTGTATGCTTCTTCTTCTTTCTAAGGTGCTTCAAATCTGCCTAGAAAAGGATTGGTACCTGTTCAAATCCAACACAACAAGTTCTCAAGGCCCAACTTAACTTTTCCCAGTTATTCATATAAGGTTCCTGTAGGACACTGGCCCCACAATTCCCTCTTATCAGTTTATTGATCATTTCTGCAGCAGTAGTGGAAGTGGTGCATGTCAGTGTCAGTGTCAATGCAGAGATGGCATATGGCCGTAAGGCGAAAGCTATTCCGGCTTTGTAAAGGTTATTCTAGATAGCTCCTCTTTAATGCTGCCTGTTGACTGGTCCAACTGGATTCAGTTGCTGTTGAGCTGTTTCTCTTTTTGTGCATCCTGTCTCAACAGAGCACACATTCAATGCTGCTAAAGCTGTGAAACCTTGGGATGACGGCCCAGGGATGTTGGGTAGGCTTTGGCACCGGTGTTCTTTGAGCTCTGTCTAATTTCAGTGGTTTTTGGAAAATACCACTTCCAATGACTCAGTGGCTGAGCTACGAGACAAATTCTGACAGCGAACTTCCTTCAATCCCTGTGGTAATCCAACAGATCTCAGCATATTCAATGCTAAAGTAACGTTTGCCTTTTCTAACTGATCAGTTCTAGATGTCAGCTTGGCTTTATGGACTCTCATTGCTGTCGGTGAGTCCTTTCCTGTTTTCACCGCAGGAGGTGTGGCTTGCTTAACTTTTCCCAACATCTATGGAGGAACTATTTCGAAACATAGTTGTAAAAGTGAAGTCTAGTTTGACTTGGTTGGCCTTTGTATAATTAAACAGTAAAATAAATCAAGTGGGTTTAAGTGTGACTTTCCTGTTTTGGACCCACCACAGCTAAGGCTTTTTGCAGCACTTCTTCTACATGTGCTAAGTGCCACAGATATTTAATAGCAGCTGTGACAGCTGTTTTATGATAACACGAGTTTTTAATCATTGTTAGCAAAAGAATAAGTAGAATTTTAAGTCTGCAGCAGTTGCTTGAAAGGGTCAAAATCTGATATTTCCATGTTTCGAACTTGTATAACTGCAAACATTCTCTCTTAAATACAAAGCAGTCACCTAACTATTATGGTGCTAGAGGTGTTTCCAGGCAGTCGGGTGCACTGAGATGCTCCTCTCTCGCTTTTCGGGTCTGACTGTGCCGTCCTTACCGCCAAATCCCCATTATGGACAAAACATTGGCAGATTGAGAGGCCTTCAAAGAGTGGGACATCTACAAAGCCACAGTTTGAGCCTCAGAAGCTGCTACAAACAGGGACACTCATGGCCACAAGCCACAATGGGCCTTTTGACTGGATGGGAATGTGTGATAGGGATGAGGTCAGTCACTCTGATCAGAATAAGAGGTTTAATGTTGAATGAAGGTGGACCCTTCAGAATTAGTATTCACTGGAGAAGAGCAAAGGCAAACTAAATAAACATAAGCAAGTGATTCTAGAACACTGATGATTGATGAAACTGGGTCATTTGCATAGTGGCACTCTGAATTACTATTTTCCTCTGAGGAATAAGAAGATCAAAATACGTTTGTCGCACTTGCCTCTGGCAGTGTCGAGAGCTGAACGTTAAGAATGAACTCGTCATCAGAATGAAAAGCAGCGTTTATCCTCTCTGTTTGATGGTTTCAACTCTGTTTCACCTCTGACCACACCCTGTCAGAAGGAGACACACTGACAATGTACAATCCTGCAGAAAATAGCTGGAGTGGAGATATTACTAGAGTTTCAGCGCAGATGAGCTTTTACTGTCACTTCAAACCTAACATTTCAGAGTCCTGTGCTCCTGTGTCGAGACATGTTGTTTTTATCCAAACACGGACCAAAGTAGTGTTCTTTTGCCTGTTCACCAAGAATTGAAGTTATGCTAATAAAGCCCAGCATGTCGTCGACATCGCTTTGTCCATCTAGTGCATATGGGATTGCACCAGAAACACTTTGTGACATGCTGTGAGTATGATTGCATTCATACTCTGATCTTTTAGGAAGCAATGGAGGCGGAAACAAAATTGAATCTTTTTCAGTCTTGTTTACTCAATCTCATGCTGCTACAGCAGAAATGTTACAAATACGGATTCATTTAATAGCGACGGATGACTTACGGTAGTAGGAAGAGGGATTCTGGATGCATGTATGTCAATTGTAACATTAGATAGGAGGTTTCATTTTTTTTACAACTGTGTGTTCCTTGTATTAAAACCTAATGTCGTTTACAGTAGGATGGACGACATGTTTTATCGGGTGTGCTACATTGACCTTGGTGTAAGGTCATCAAGTCATTTTGTCTCTTGGCTGCTCCATCTGCAACGTTGCAGTCTGCAGAGAGTTGATTATTTTTTTTTTTTTTGTTTTTTTTTTTAATTGTTTGATGATTGATTGCTGATTAATTAGACATACACGGACCTATCTTTGTGAAGTCATTAGAGACAGGCCCAGTGATGATATACTCTCAGGCTATCATCATTATCTCGCTGTCATGGATCTGCCTTTTTTTAATTGTCACCCATCTTTCTTCTTTCTCTGCACTTCCACAGTGGATTTGCTGGACAAGGACAAGCAGCCCCAACAAACATTTTGAGGGATCAGGATAGATTATTCAGTTTAAGATTAATATAAAAAAATATATTGGCATACCAGTCATATGTGAGTATGATAGGATGCTTTCATCTCATTGTACCGTTACAATGGCAGCCAGGCTGTACAAAATTTTGAGTTTAGTAGTGCAAGTCATCTTTTTCTGGCTCAGAATCACATGAGGACGAATCAAAGACACCCCCCCAAAGTTTCTGTTTGAAAGAAGTACTGACGGTATGGGGTTCAGGGAGAAGCGCAACAAGGAGGGATTGTATTTTTTGGCATTATTTTCAATCAAAGTTATATTGACCCTGGGAGAATTTCAATAAAGAACTGCTGGTTATGAGTGAAGCTGTAGCAGGCCTCAGAGACTCTAAAGAGTTGCGTATAAAGTAGATTTATCACAGCATCTTTCTGGTTCCCACAAGTTTTCACTTGCCTCTGAGAAACCATTTTCCTAAAAATAGAAACTTAATTAAGCCTATCATTAAGGCTTTAATTTAACCATACAGAACACTTAAATGAATTACACTGCGTTCATTTGGCAGATGCCTTGGTCCAAAGCAATAAGCACACAACCTACAGGAAAACGAGGATTTACTCCAATAAATCATGTATAACAAATCCATCTTGTTAAAAATGAATTGACAGGGTGATTTAAAACAAGAGTTTTAGTGTGAATAGATGTGAATGTGAAAGCTCAGTCTTTGGTGCAGAACTGCAGCCGAATCATAATTGCAGGGTTATAACTGGAGGCAATAATAATATGATTTGGGCAGGTGATTTGATAAGTGCAAAATCACCACAGTTACCATTCCCCCTTGCCAGCAGGTGTCAATTCCAAAATTCTGTCACATGGAAGGGTGTGGGGAGTTTCACCTCGCACCCCCACACCCCTCCACAGTAAGAAACCAAATAAACAAAGCATGTAGAGGTTTTCCTCAGGATGCCTGCCACTGTGTGTGTGTGTGTGTGTGTGTGTGTTTGTGCACGCACTTTTGGCGCTGAGTGCAGCATTTCTGGAGGATCAGGAGCTTTTCTTTTTCCTTTTACCAGGGACTGTCCCTCTTGTTCAGTGATGCGCACGAGTACACAGCAGCTCCAGACAGTCTTCCCACACTACTTATCACTGGTCACAGATCATCATCTCCTGCTACCCGGATATTTTAGTCAGTGTGCAGATCATAAAACTCATTACAGGAGGGCTGTTTAAAATATCAACTTTAGTGGCTTAATTAATAGGTGAGAATGGGAAGACGTAAGTAAAAGTATTTTTTTTATCTCAGTCAACAGAAACCGTGGACAGTCAAACAGGGTGCAGCATGTCCCGCCTCAGAGGAGCAGCTGATATACAACTCCTTTATTTGATGTTACTGCTGCAGTTCCCTTCTTGTGAAAAAGTGAAATATATTTCTGCTGAATCATTTTGCACTTGGGGTTGTGATATAAGCTACACTGCACCCTGTTGTAGAGGCATGTGGATGCTGGAAGAATGACTGCCTGCGTCTTTGTATCTCACATTTGCAAAATCAATATTTTAATTCAATTTTGAAAACGTACCTGTCACCTAAAGCCCTTAGTGTCCTTTTGTCTACGTGTGTCTATGCAGGCATTTGTGTGTCTATGAAATACGTCACATGCATGTGTGTATTCAGGATGAATTTGTGCCGTCCAGAGACTCCATGTATTGAAATTCAACATGACTAAGTATTATTTTTTAAAAAGAGTCTGCAGGCCTATCTATAATGTCACTACAGGTTTTATTGTGGGGAACCCCACCTAAATGTTTGCCTTCTCTGCAATTCCAGTAAACTACAATTTGACATTCATATTTCAAAACCTTGAAAAATCCATCCTTTGCTTTTTGTTTTGCTGCTGAGGAGGCACGCAGTGCATCAGGGAGCGGAACCGTGAACCATTCTGTTTACAGAAGGCATTCCTGTTTACTTCCTTCTAATGCATGTTTGTGAAATATGACAGGGATGGGCGTGCGTGAGCGTGCTTGTGTATGTGCGTGTTTCTGTGTGTTATAACTGAGGGGAAGCAAGATGAACATGCTTTATGGCTGTAGTAAAATTCTCCATGGTCCGTCTGCTAGGGAAGAGCCAAGGGCAGAATGTTTATGGCTCCCAAACATTATAAACTACCTCTGTGCATTTACCTCAAGCTGCCGTGTTTGGCCAGCCATGTCCCTCCGCCGCAGAACAGGCGTCGCAGTGGCGTGTCTCTTCATGAATAATAAACTATACCTCTGTTTCACTATCATTAAATGTATCTTTACTATTTCCAGCCTCACCTCGTCTGTGGGTAAAGTCAGGAGCACTGAGGTGTGATTTCATGCAGTGAATATCAACCAGCTCTCTGTCTACACAGCCATATTGGTTGCATGCATGCGTATCCCCGCTGTTATTACTGTTTATGCAAAGCAAACAGAAAAGGCTGTCAACGCCTTTGAGCCGAATCTTGCCGGAGTGAAAATTCTCAAATGACAGGTGAAAAAATACAGGTACCATTATACATATCATAAGACGTCAGTACAAACTAGCAAGGCATTGATTATCAGGGACAGTGATTCAATAATTCAACATCCCTGCAGTTAAGAATGATGATAAATAATAAACTGTGCTGCAAATCACAGAAAAGCCACATCACACTCAACGGTCCTGACTCCTGCCATCCTCCTAAAATCGGTAAAGACTTTGCGGATGTTTTAATGGACTTTAATGGTGGAATTTCTCTTGGAGATGATGAACTGCCCTACTTTAAACATTAGTTATAAGATGCTCACAAACGGATACTTTCTTTGCACTTGCATCTCTCTTGTGGGGGTTGGGCTGAGAGAGGATGACAGAAATGACGTTCGATTTTTGAGCATTTTGGTGAAAACGAGACAACACCCCCTCCTCATCGCTCTTCAGATCGCCCACTGCCATTAACTGTCTCCACTGGCAAGCACTTTCCCTTCAGGCCCATTCAGAGCCTCCCAGAATATGATATTCAGTCCAGCTATTTACCTACATCAGCACATTATTGATAAGACATACCAGATGACACCCTCGAGCTAAAACCTGTTGTGCCAGGTGAAAACAGGCCGCAAAAGGCTATCTCCACATGTACACCCAGCAGCCAGAACAGACAAAAAATGCCCCAAATCACATTTACTATCTGTAGTCATGAATTATAGTGAGCTCCCATATGTTTCCCAAATTAAAAGCATGTTATATTTCTAATGGGCTGCAGCAGGCGGAGTGAGCAGCACCAGCTCCTGGTAAAAGGACCTTCCTTCTTTCTGTGCAGAGTACATCATGCACGCCCAAATCCTGGTGCACAGAGGCCCTCCATCTGAATCTTAACACCATTTTACACTCAGACTGAAAGCCGCTGTCAAGGGATACAAGATTTATTTGCCTGTAATTGCCTAATTTTGCCTTTCCTGCCGCCTCAGAGGGAGCCACAGCCCACCGATAGACAGGCTAACCTTGCCTGCTGAGGAACAGTCCAAGGATATAATACTGTCAGCTTCACATGGTACCCACTGGTGATTTATCATCACTGCCTTCCTCTCTCTCTCTTCCACCCGCACTTCTCCCCACCTTCTGCCTGAGCAAACACTTAGTGAGTTGTTATGGCTCCGCTCATTGAAGGTAAACTCTGCTGAATGTTTGCCTTGCAACGCACAGGAGGGATCTGTTGATAGAGGCAACTTAGAAGTGAGACATGAGGGCAGATGTTGGAACGACTGCAGCACACCCTGGATGGGTTGTTTGTCAGGATCAATAGCCCGGTTTGAACAAGCAAGCGAAGGAAGTGTCTTTCCCATTGAACTATATCCAGTCTGGCATAACAAAGGTTCAGTGATTATGAGAGTTTTCTGCTGAGAGCGGCAGCTCAGGAAAAAAAAACATGACAGTCTATTTTATTTCCAGTACCTTTTTCATTTCATGAAATCTTCTCCTCTGCGTGCGCATTTGGAAAAAGTACCAGCGGTTCAGTCAGACATCCATATGCCTGGTTTTAAACAAGACTCTGCCGTTGTCCTACTTTAAATCATTCGATGAAGAATTCAATGCATTTCCCGGGAGCCTATAATGACATTTGTACCTAGGACATGTAGGAATAACACATCGACCAGACAGTAGACGGCAACGCGATCACATAGCGATGATGTATAAGCTGGGGTACATGATGCGTAAAGCCTATAGCCTATTTTCCACAGTGCATGTGGCAGAGTATGCTCAATTTTACTGCTTATCTCCAGCCCCTCACTGGCTGCAGCTGGGATAAGACGCCACTTGCTCTGTGTACCGCTTCGGCAGTTTTAAGACACTCCGAGACTTGTGGCTTGAGTGCAGAATTATTGCCAACAATTCAGTTTTGTATCCAGACTGCAAATAGAATTTTGTTTTAGCTAGTGAGACAAAAATATGCTCGATATTCCCTCTCATCTTGTAGAGTGCAAAAATATAAAATATTTAATTTGCATTGTTGGCGCAGACATTCTTCTTTTTTAGACTGGGACTAAAAAAGATGGTGTTTAAATTTGATTGGAATTGGCACTGTTGAAGAAATGTATTCAGAGTCTCACTTTGAAATGTCTTTGTTTGTAATGTTCACTTTCTGGACTTTTAGTTATATGGGTTTGTTTTGCGTGGTCTTGTGATCACATGGAAAACTCAATGTTTATCCTCCAGTTTGTGACTTTTAGCATATTTACGTTTATTTAAGTGCAGAAATTAATTCCGCTAAACAAATAAGCTGCACGACAAACTGTGATGGGAAGCCATGGTGGGAGCACAGTCATTAGTCACCAGATAATGTATAGCATGCTGGTTATTATCAGAGAATAAATCCTGACAGGCTGAATTTGAATCGGATTTCCCAACAATAAACACCTGGTCCTCCTGTCATATTATCCACAGTGAAACATATTTACAAAACAGATTAATCTTTCAAACCCAGACATCGTTTTTCAACGCCTGTTTTCTACGTAGGTAAAGCAGCCTCAGGTAAAAGCATTCTTCAAGGCCGGGAGTAAAGCTCCTGACGCCAGGGCCTTTCTCACATTATACACTTTAATTAAAGGGCAGCCTGTGACATTAATGATGCCTCTGTTGTGTCCCAGTGAACAGAACCTGTGAGCCAACATGTGAAATTACCAGGTGCCTGGAACTGCTCCACCCAAAATGGCTTCAGTAATTATTAATGTTTTTAATCACAGCAGCTGATGGTCACATCACGCTGTCTGCTCTGAGCGTTTCAGACTGATAGCGCGTGTGTCGCTGGACAGTGACTTTTAAGGCCTCCTCACGCTCGTGGCATCTCCATAGGAGTTTGAACACATCACGTCTGATTAGCTGTCTTCTCAGGACAACATTTCCCTTGTGAAACCCTGTCTCCTAGTGCATATGTTTCCATTTAAACTGCAACAGCAGAACGGTGGATAACACCAATCAGAATACGCTGATTATTTGGCGAATCGTAAATCCCTTCATATGAAACAATCAAACATACATGGTTTCCAACAAAATAGACGATAATCCTTTGTTGACACCACTGCATTATCATACTATGGCTTTGTTCAGGTATTGATAAGATAGTGTTAAAAATAGCAAAAGGTGGCAACATTTGCTACGGTAAAAGTTTACAGCGCGTGCTATTCAGGTTTCCTGCAGACAATCGAATTTGTTTCTGCAGATTGTATTTGGAGGACAGAGTCTCCATGCAGTTTCTTGACATCTGAGATCAGATCAGATTTTTGTGTCTCCAGACGTCACCAGCCTATCTGCGTTGGTGCCTGTGTAGGCGTGGACACGCCAGTGACGCCACTCACTAATGTGGAAGGATGGGAAGTGGGAAGAACAACCTCCTATTGACGTAGGTATTGATGTTCATTGCTGTGGTGGCGCTGTGGACGTCACTCTGTTGTGCTGGTGCTGGCTCTGCAGCATTGATTCTGTTGACTGTTGACAGGCTGTGACTCTGGGGTGAGGGCGGCTGTCCTCTAACCTAACCAGAGTTCATCCACACGCCAAAGTGTCCTTGGGCAAGAACCGTAATGTGCTACCTATGGATATATGTGGATGTAAAATAGGCCTCTAGAATGACCAGCACCCACCTTCCTGTGACTATAGGCTCTGTCAATAGATGTAGCCTCCTTCATTAAAATGGGAGGGGGGGGGGGGTCTCATCTACTGGCTCATGATTATCTGCTTTAGAAATGACTATAATCAGTTATAATGAATCAGATTATTCACTAATGGTTGTGGTAAAGCTGCACGGTACTTTCACGTTCACAGCCTGTGGGTGTGGACCCACATTTGAGCTCGACTGTCATTCAATCGAGAACGTGAGAGGTGAACATGTATTTCCACGTAACTACAGAATGAGCAACAGGATAAACCTTCCACTCCATCAAGTCATTTCAGTCTCGATGGTTGTTGAGTATTCCACCTTTATTATGTGTCTTTCTTTCATTTTCTTCTCCACTTGTGTGCTGCTTTACACAAACATTAATAATATATATTCGCACGTTATCAGGTTCAAGCACCGCCACCTGTTCTGCCGCGCCGCAGACTGCCTGCTGCAAAGTCACCTCATGTGATTCGCGGCTAACGGTAGGTCAGCCAACTTTAACCAGAACAGAGGTCTAATTAGCCAGAATATCTAAAAAACAAATCTGTGTTCGTCTGCAGGGACTACAGTCCAATCTGTATTCACAATATGTCTATTAAACGCCTCAGTTGTTTTTTGTCTTGTATATTGTTGATACGTAGCCACAGTAATGTGCCCATCACGCCCTCAGTCCAGTGTTGAGAGGTACGGCATGTGAAGCTCTCCACATGGATATCAAGCCCATCCAGTGGGGGCTGCGGATATGGAACACTTTGTCCTGTGAAACAATGCTCCCCTTGACCTTTAATAATAAACTTTGGCGTCATAAATAACTGCTGATGGAGGTGAGAAATCAAGCTCTGTCAAGTGTTGACACTTTTCCTTTATGGGAGGGTCCCGGTTCCCTGAGCTGCCACCTCGGCGTGACCTCTCAATTTACCATCACATTGATAATGGCGTCATTCATCAGTTTGAAATTGGCTGGGTTAATTTTTTTCTCCCTCACAGAACTAAATGGGAAGATTATCCTGGCAAATTACGACTGATGAATGACCTATTATGAAAATCAAGCATCAAGTGCAATGATCGTGGGCTGCTCTGAGCTGACCTGCCTGCATTAGCCTTAAAACAGTAATATCAGCTTCAAAGTAATGTTAGTACTTTTACGGTGCGTATGTTACGATAATTTAAAATGATCTTTTACATTTTTTTCTTGTTTCATCATCTCATTTTATAAAATGTGTCTGCTGGGTTTCTTGACATTCAAGATTGAGTTTAAGTTATTGGAGTTATTGGAAACTCAAGTGAGTCCAGTTGACCTGTTTTTAGAACTTGGACATAGAGAAGCAGTGCTATCAAATGATGTGTTCCGTTACATGAAGCATGAGCTTGATTCTCAACAGAGGTCACTAATGGACGAACTGCAGTCTGCATCCAGACCTGGGCCTAAAACCAAAAACATGCAACCGGCTGTTCATAAAGCAAAATGCTTGAGAGGAGGTTAACCGAAATAAGACATTTACATTTTTTTCTCTACAACGAAGAACTTTTTAAATATGCATGTTTTTAGAAAAACGTCCTCATGTTTTATTTGACTGACAAAAATAAGGAGAAGTGACAACAGACAATAAATATGAAATGGTCTGCATTATACCTCAGCTGATTTGATAGTCAAGTGATGAGCACACTCAGACACGGCTCAGTCTGACCTAAATAACAAACTCTTTGGCAGAACATAGCACGGGAGGAATACCAGGTTTTCATTAAATCTTAGAAAAGCACTGTAACAGGAATATTGAACGTGCTGGCAAGGCAATAGTTCCCAGTTCCTAGAGTCCAGAGGTAATAAACCACCATCCACAGATCCAGGTCCAGAGTCTGACAGGTTGACTGACCGACGGTCTGAGGTGTGTGAGCCGGCTGAGAGATGCAGGAACAGAGAGCAGGGAGATGATCCTGGTGGACATGAGCTTAAACAAGACAGACAGGGAAGGTTGGGGGAATTCTCATGGAGCAGTGTGGAGGAAGTTTAAAGAACATTCTCCTAGATTCTGCTTTCAGTGAAATCTTTTTGGAAGAAAGCCCAACGCTGACCCACTGCAGGTATCTGCCATCAGAGGAAGGGAAGCAAACAACCCTGGCCCCTCAGTCTCAGACTCTCCATCAGAGGAAGCTGACGCTGGACTGAGGGCACAGCGGTGTCACCTTCCTGAGACGGAAATAACGGCAGCTGGTTGTCCAGGGAGACCTGGGAAGGGGACAAACGTGGCAGCGCTGACAGGGGAGTTATGTATGTGCTCAATTCATGGCAGACTGTGACTCTAATCCAGATTGCTTTTCTCAGTCTGTCAATTTGTCTGTAGCTGAAAACCTGACAACAGACCAAAGCGCACAACCACCGTACTGCTTGTTATGGTTGTTCACACGGCTCGGAACCAAATGCACGAGACTGAAGACAGACTTGACAGCATGGAGTTTATTCGACTCTCAGAAGCAAAAACAAAACTGAAAAGGCTCCACTCGTTTGCTAGCTAACTAAAGAGAAAACAACTAACAAGGCAATGCTAGCTAGCTACTCACAGAAAACTGGAACAAGAGCACCAGGAGCTCGTAACATGGCTCGGTCATGACATGAAAGACACGCTGGTAACAGACCACCAGGTGCAGACAATCAACAGTCAAGGAGGCCGCAAACAAAGACAGACACAGTGCACACAGGAAAAACGTGAAACCCTTACCAAAATAAAACAGGAAGTAACAAAACCCTAACAAACATTGGCGTGACTAACACCGCTGATGGCGGTGGGTGACACAACTGTACAGAGCTACTGGAATGTTATTACGGTTACTAATGCATCACTGGATAGTAACAGTTATAGTTACTAATGTCCTATTATTTTTACAACTTTCTTTTACAATGATTTCTGTTTATACCACCTAACTACAATCATCAATTTTGCTAATGTTGTAAAATGTTAGCAGATTAATCAACTCTTTTAATCATTGACTGCTGTACAGGTGATGAATTAAATGCATTTCTAAGGTTCACTGTTTGGTTTAGAGCAGAGCAGATGAGACGCCTACAGGACTGCGGTTTCGTAACTATGGTGATGAGACTTTCATGTGTGCGTCTCCTTGAATCCTCAGCATCCCTCCTCATCGCAGCTCTGTAAAAATGATTTAGGAGCAATTCTGCACCAAAGACTAAAGCACTTTTTTTCCAAGAAACACTAAAGTTCATAATTTTATTCAAATGTTCGTGCTTTATTTTTACTTTCAGCAGAAGGAGAGGTTTAAATGTTACTTCAGAATTACAAACTAACTTCCACAACCTTTGGTGGTACATCATTTAAAAATGACATAGTATTTGAAAACTCATGGGGTTATTGACTCAAACATATGTCAGAGACAATTTTCGAAAACAAGCGGAGAAGTTCCTGCCTCTTTGAAAGTGCTCGTTTCACAGCTTCACTTTAGTTTCTCCGGTCTTCCTTTTAAAGATGTTGTAAGTTCACCTGCTTAAAACTCAGAAAACAAAATGGCCAGACAATCTCAGATCAAATACAAGCTGTCAGCCGTCACCACCCACTGGCTGACTCTAAACTGTCCGACCTGTCTGGTCTCTTTGTATTTGTCTGATTCCTCTCTCACTCTTCCTGTCAACACAGAAGAGTCTGGTATCAAAGAATACATCGTGTGTGATTATGATCTACAAACTGTAAGATAATCCAAACAGCAGGAGGGGTCTGCACCAACAATAATAACAAAGATTTTCAGTGAGTTTAGATTAAATTGTAATAAAATGGTAATGAAACTGAATCAGTGGTCGACTTCAACGTTGCTTCCAAAATTGACTACATCATTGTTAAATATTTTACTGCACATTCCATTTTCTGATCCGCACGTCCATGCGACCTTTCAACTGATCATCTTGAAGCAAGGAACATATGTGCCTGAAATTTGCATGTGCCCATAACCTTGGCCATCAGATTGATTTAATAAAGAGTTTGACATAAACTGACACTTCACTTCAAAATAAATGAATTTATGTTTTTATCTCTAATTATACACAGTGCCTCGTGACCCACTGCTTAAATACTGAGGCAATGACTTTGAATAGTAGCAAGGATTGATAATACTCTCACAGATACTGCTGATTAAACTGCACCTTAAATAGTATTATTGGTTTGTTTTCAGGATTGTGAAGGAAACAAATTACAGAGAGATAACAGAAATAATAAATAAGAGATAATAAAAACACTGAATTTCATCTTGTAATTTAAAACATAAGTGCTCCAGAGTTATGATATAAATAGTAATACTCTTTGTAGCCTTGTTAATAATCGTCACTGTTTGCTTTATGAGTTGTTTTCACAAACAACATGAACGTGTTGGCGTCAAAAAGTGTTAAGTAGATTGGATTGCACCTTAACCTGAGCTCAAGTGTTTCACTTAATCAAATTAGATGAAAGTTCACATTCACGCGTTATTTAAATTCCTCCGTCTAATCTCTGTCGCTGAATTGAGTTAACATATGTTCCCCGTCACACGAGATTTGTTGTCTGCCACACAACACCTCTGAAAAAAGTGACTTGTGCTAGACTCAAGACAATCTATGTAGTTAACACGTCGTCTGTGGGCTCGATGCTTTTTCTCTTCATCGCTGTCTTCTTCATCTGAACTAGTAAAAGATTCCACTGGTATCACCTCCCATGGTCGATTATGAAGGTCTGGCTGTTTGCACCTTCTGTGCGATCATCTGGTATCGGGTGTAAACATCCCTCCTCAGTGCGTCTGCCCTGAAAGCCGGTGGTGCGCCGTCGCTGGAGGAAGAGGCCTGGAGTCAGGAAGTAGACGAGCTTTTGTGTGAATCCATCAGCTGGTCGCACTCCTGTCGGATGGAGCGAGGTGAAGAGCGTGGAGGGAGGTGTTTAAGGCATGATGCATCGCACACCACTGCAGTCATTCTTCTTCTTGTGTATCAGACTGAATCGTGGCATTACATTGAAACGGTTTATTGTTTTAAGGGTTCTATACATTATCTCACCCTTTGTCAGATCATGCAGGAGCCAGAGACACAGACCATCAGTTGAGGAGCTCCTCACGTGTTGAATCACTGACAGCACTGAGGTTTTCTTGATTTTCTTTAAAGAGCAGACAGGAGTGCAGGAGCAAAGACATGTCACTCTAACTTCCTCAACTTACATAAGTTGTCACCGACTGAGGGCGGCAAGATGTGTGGTTCTTCTCATCTCTGAAGCTGATTGGAGCCAGTCCTCCGAACCTGAACGGCCGCCGCACTGATTAGTCTCCCCTCTCTCATTTGACTAATTGTGGACATTTTCTGGACGCCCGTTATTCATCAATCTTCATGGGAGGCAAACACAGTGATCAAAGTAACACAAACTCACTTTAAACTATTTGTAAATGTCCGTTTTCTCCTCCGAGGCAGTTTATCATGTACTTTCATGGACAATTTGTCGCGACTGCATAACTACGTAACACACTCGTACCTACTAATTATCCTTTCAGTGGTAATAAAGGCTTACTTAACCAACCACAGCACTTGCTCCCATTGTTGCATCTCTTATTTGCATGGAGCACGGTCCTCCTCTGGCCTCGGTCCTCCAGAGCCGTCTGTCAGTCCGGACCACTGGTCCTCTGAGTAGTAAAATAAATAATTGAGCCTCTTGGCTGCAGGAACGCTTCTAGCTCAAGGCGAACCCCAGCGTTGTCTGGAAGCATTTATCATAAAAAAGCCAACCACCTATGAGCTATGATCAGTCAAATCCTTCGATGGGTATTACCTCACCCAGAGTGAAATATGACATGCATCTGTTGGACAGGAAGAAAGTGTTGTGTGATTTGCCACAGCGTGTCTCCCCTCGTTCGCCGCGAAGCTCGGCTATTCAAAGTGGTTATAATGACAGCTCAAACAGGGGGCCTTGTCTGGGAATAAAGATAAGGCAGAGCAAGTGTGTGTGTGTGTGTGTGTGTGTGTCAGTGTGAGAGACTGCGTTGGGGCATGAGGAGGGGTTACAAGGGAGTAAGCCGAGGAGGAGAGACAGATGACAGAGGGGAGAGAAAGCAACGGCGAGACAGAGGGAGAGATAGAGAGAGGGAAATATCGGGATGACGGCCGTTATTACTCACAGCAGAATAATTTAACGTGTGGCACTCATCAAAATTTATCTATTGCCCTTTCTCTCTTTCATTAAACTTTTCCCTCATTGTATGCCCTCCTTGTTTTGGAACTGAGGAAATCAAATTTACTATCAGCAGAGTCACCTCATACAAATAAATACAACTGTTCCTCAAGAAGGTCAAGATGATAAACCAATACGTTAAATTTCTATTAATAAAAAAAAGAGAACCTCCTGCCGAAGCCTTTTTTTTAATGTAAAGAAAAACACTTTCTCAGCAGCTTCGCAGCAAACAGATGCACCGAGGAAGCGCCAGCTGAGTGAGAACGCCGCAAGATTAAAGACGTCACATTTTGTGGGAGAAAACTTTTCTATTTATACCTGCCTGAGCTCGTCCTCTGAATAAACTAAGAAGAAGTACACTATCAAACACGGAGTGGAGCAGGTTTCCCAGTCCACTCGGTAGGTTTATTGCAAAGTGCACCGGGAATACAGCCGAGCTTCACGACTACTTTTTTTTTTAACGTGAGCTCCAGGAGCGCCACGCATGCGTCACAGCACCTGACATTTCACTCCTCTTCCTGCCTCGTGAGCCAATCTTCCCTTTTTTATGTTGTGTTTTACCTCTGGACTTTATCATTTGTTTTGTTTGACAGGTCGAATCCTGTTTTGACGATAAACTGCTCCCTATTTCCCAACTTGTGGCATCTGACTATTCTAATGGGAAAGCTTACAGGCGCTTTGTCACACACATGCACCGGCTGCATGAGATTGGAAAAACACCCCATTTCTCATGCCCTTGGGCCACTTTCTCTGACTTGCATATTTCCACATTCTCGACACTTTATCAGTCGCTTCTCTTTCTACACTATTAATGCATTTATTTGCCAGTATTTTTCATGTCAACATGCTTTTCTATAATACAAGATTTGCTTGTATAAGGAAAGAAAGTTGTGTCTCCAGCCAATGTCTTAAACATGTGGCGATACACACAATGGATCAGGAAAAACACTGGAGGGATGAATATGTAAAGCAATAAATAAATATATAAATAATGATACTGAAATGTTTTAGCATTTGATGAAGTAAAAGTACATCTTTTAAATCACACCCATTAGATCTCCACTCTTAAAGCGCTAAAGTGGCCAGTGCAAACTCCATTATGACACTCTCGTTGCAATCTGGCACCAGATCTATTTATGCACATTGCTAATAAGTTGTGCACCCCCTGGAGCATTGGCACAATCCTGTGTTAATCTATGCAAAACACTGAGGGAAGAGGTGTCTGTGGCACTTTGGCTACATCTCACAGTCAGGGATATGTGCAGAGCCAAATACAGAGAGGAGGAACAAAACAGTTGAGCAACAACTTCTTCATTGTATAAACCTTTAATTTACTAAACAACAAAGATGTTATGCTTTCCTGTTTTTCCGGAGCAGATGTACTCCAAACCAACTGAAATACTTTTTGGTACAGATCAAGTTCTTTACACTTTCTTCAAAATTCTGTGTTTGTTTCTATGTTTGTTTCAAACATCTCCAAGGGAATAATCAGAAAGTAAACAGAAAGTATTTTGATAAAGTGATGAAGCGATGATACAAACACTGCACATCCGGTCACAACCAAATGTCGGACATTCCGTTAACTCTGAGCAGAGATGCAGCAGCCGACGAAACAATCCAATCCAAATCCCAGATCTCTAACATCCTTTGTGGACTTATTCAAAATAATTCACATTACATGAAGAGTGCAGAAGCAGCCCCACTAAGTCCTCCATGATCCCCGTGCTTGTTTTTTGTATTCTCACCTCAAGTGTCTTGACTGGCCCAGGACTTCAGCCCTCAGCAGGCACAGCAACACTGTGGTGCAGAGCTCCTGCTGGCCTCTTGCTGGGAGAAGGCTTTGCAAGGCCTGCTGCTGTTTGTTCAGGCTGGAGGCTGGGGCCGGGACCTATAGGTGGATATTATAATTCATGCAGCTTTGCACACCCAGTCAGGGATAAGCTCACCTCAAGGTCAGAGAGCTGTGAGTGGAATACTCATCGGGAAGTCTGGGCTTATTTTCACATCTCTGCAGATCGTTCTCCATCTCCTTGTAAATGAGGCAAGATTCTGCTGCGTGTGGCAGAGCACTCGCCAAGGATGAAAGCTCGGCCGTGGCTGTTTTAGATGTAGGTTACTGTTTATCCTTTTCATACCAAACATACACAACATGGCCGTGATGCGCCTGGATGAACCACAGTGACTTCTGCTACAGAATGCATCCACTTCTTGCTGAAGGTTGCAGTTGTATCGGGAAGAGATGGAGATTCATTTCACTTTCTGAAGCCGTGCACGTTTCTTAGAATGCAAACGTTATCACGTGCTCAAGTGTGGGAGCCTGGCACGCATGTATATTCAATAGCTATCGCCATGCATACATGACGAGCACACTCTATAAACCCATCACACCCCTGCCCACATACACACACACAGAATAAATCCTTGATGACTAAACACACACACACGAAAAAGAGATCCCAGGGAACGCTGACAAGTGTGTTTACCATAGCCCGAGGAAAAAACAGCAAAACAGAAACAAAACAGAAACAGGCTGCTCTCTAGATATCCATGACAATAACAAATTGATGGAGTTTACTTCTCATATATTATTCATTTTATTTGATGGGGTTGTAGGCAATCTATGGGGGGGCAGTCCTGGAATACAGAAAATCTCAGATGTTTGGAAGGCGCCGCCCCCTCCAAGGCGCACCTGATCTCATCCTATTCAGAACTGTAGCGCCGAGAACTGAACCGCTGGTGTATATGAAATAAGAAGTTGTGGGAAATAAATACGTATTTTCCCCTGATCATATGTACCTGAAAACATTTGAATTCCAAAAAAAACATTTTGGGAGAAAACCGCAACTTGATAAGATTTCTTTTGAGGCTTTATGTGTTTAATATTATTCTACCTGCAGGCTACTGTTCCATAACTGGTTCATTCGGATCCTTTATTCCTGGATAAGAAGCAAAGTCTGCAGCTGAAGAAAAGTTAAATGGCAATATTACTGGAAAAAACACTGGTTTAAAAAACATTTTACATTTGATTCGTGCTTCACTTGCAGTGGCAGGGGGCTGTGCTGCAGAGCGAGCGCAATGTAATTAGGATATGTTTCCTTTAACCAGTTCTACTTATCCTAACAACATGTCCTGGCCATTTTTCAGTAACAGCAGCCAACCTTGTTTGCGAACAGAATCCTGCACATCAGTGATTCAGTCATTGATAGTGTTGCACATAAAACCAAAAGCTGGATATGTTGCGTGTCCTGAGAGTGAAACTGCGACATCGTGGCGATCACAAGGCATCAGATCATGACACGCTGTCGATTTGCCAGAGAAGCAAAGAATCATCGGTCTCCAATAAAGTTTCTTTTTTTCATTCGCTGACGATCCAAGGAGAAATCCAGTTTCTGTTTTCCATGTTGTGTCTGTTTGTCGTCCAGATGATTACGGCCGCCTGAGACAGGCCGGTCATTTTTCAGCAACCTAATTAAAAATTGGATGAACTTGAACCGGCTTGTAAGCGCAGAAGAATAAACCTAAAATGCCTCACAGTTGGGTTTGATCTGTCTCTATCGGCAAGGGAGCAGCACTGACCACTGAACAATGACACTGCCCAGAAACAATTAGTCTATACCTGCCCATAGAATCTGACAGAGAGAGAGGGGACATTACCATGATCCAAACACCTACAGGAGCTGGCTCTATAAACCTGCGTGAGCTTGGTCATAAACAGAAATCACACCTCTGAACTTAGGTTTTGACATTTTTACACAATTTATAAAAATGGGACGAGGGACAAAGGAGAAATAAAGTAAAATACAAGGATTAGAGCATTCAATTAAAATGGAGGCTGACAGGGACGGGAGAGTTCCTCCACAATCAATTAGACGACAGAGCTGCAAAACAAGTCCAGTGGGTTCAATTTTCACTTTTTCCGACTGCCTTTATGTGTGAAGAGGGAGGATGAAGAGATTAACAACTGAAGAGCCTGTTTATTACATCATCCAGGAATAAACCGCACACACGTGTGCTATGAAAACCTAAAAATAAACAAAGAGGAAGTTCTGAAGTTTACAAAGTTTCAGCTTCAAGCATGTTGTGACACACAGTGTGTTTGAGCTCACACAAATTAGACGTGATGACGCTCACGATCATGTCTTGCATCGTGTCAAAATATGACATTGACATGTTAAGATCATTAAAAACTTGATTCTTCCTTCATGCCTCAGCTCTCTCACAAGGAATAACTGGATATTATTTGGACAACCAGTCCTAACCTCAAAGCCGAGCTGAATAAAAACATTCATCAAGAATCATTACAACGCACTGTACCTATTCTTTATACCTGAAGTTTCATAAGTATATGATACAAACAAACAGATATGGCTGTCATTTAGACTTAGTGATGGGAGTGGGAATGAATGTAGGAGTGAAAAAGAGAAAAGAGAAAAGAGAGATCGCATGTTTAGGTAGACTGGAGCCCTCCGTTGTACGTGCACTGTTCACACATTGATTTCTCCACTATGAACAAATGAACCGTCTGATCCAGCTCTGCACTGTACACCTACAGAACTTCACACCTGCTAAAGTCGCACCGTCGCAGCAATTAGTGGGACCGGTGTGACAGTCACAACAGGTAACGCTGGAATAAAGCAGCGACTGACATCATTAATTCAGCTCCTTTTGTTTATTAATGTATGATTTAAACTGGTATAATATTCAAGAGGTTACCACTTCTCTCTCTCTTTTTTTTTTGTTTTGGCTCCATTTGTTTCACACTTGCTGACGGATCTGATGTGTGAGCATCCAGGAGACACAGTGGGGGTTCAATTCTAATTAGAATTCCTTTGGTTGATGTGATATTCAATAACCACTGTGGGCCAGGATCATCTGAAACCATACATTATTTAACAGTAACACTTGCGTAAGATATATAGGTCCTCAAGCTCTGGGAGCTGCATACCCTGCTGCAAATGTTGGCGTATTCTTTAAGGTAAAACTCATTTAAAATAATTTTAATACACCAATGCTGTAAATAGACTTTTGCACAAGTTGTTCTTTACTGATTAAATACAGCAAACAACTCGTCTTTTTCTAACACTAGTAAATACAGCAGACTGAGCAACTGACATAGATCAATGTGACAATAATCTGTCTTCAATAATAGCGTGCAGCTCCTCAAATGTGTGATTACATAGACCTAAGCTGTATGAACATAACGTCCTGTGAGCTCAGATCTTCATCCGATTCAGATGTTGCTGCTGCTGTTCAGCCGAGATACAGACTGAAGGACAGACTGACCCCTAGGGGACAGGATGTCTCCTGCAGAGGTTTGCTCTGCTGAACGGACGCTCAGCCAGTCTTTCTCTCTCTCCCCCTCATTGTCGGTATTGTGACCCACTCGCAGCAAAGACATTCCCCAGAAGCCCCACGCACAAGCTGTGCAGAAAACTCACATTAGAAATGCTTAAACAATGTGTGCCAGCTGAGATTTGCGTAAAAGGCAAAACAACTTTAATTGTGTCCATGGTTTGATTTTACAAGAGCTCCCACTCCCGCTGTCGGAATCCAGAGGAAACAATCACAAATACACCGGTTGCCTCTTTGTTTCCACTCATTTGTGCCTTTGCTGCACTTGTATCATTAACAAGCTCGGAATTTTCCAGCTGCACTTTGCACTTCTGCAGAGCCTGTGTCGAAATTCTATTCTAATTTAAACACAGAGATAACTACAAAGAGTATGCAGAGGAATCTTCTGTTCTCGGCCCTAATGATGACTTTATATCAAGCAGTGATACAGGCAGGAAGGCGGCATCCCATCTGTGTGCCTCTGACTGCAGAGTGGATCTTTTCAGCAGGGAACTCTCCACTTATTCTGGAGTTATAGGTGCGGCTGCAGGAATATAAAACACGTAGTGTATTGCTCTGGGATAAGACGACCTCAAATCCTCTCATCTGATCTTGGTTCTTCACTCTAATCCTTTTGAACAAATGTAAATCAAACACAATTGCTAATGTCGCTTGAATTTTGCTCAATACATTTTCCTATTTCGTAAAAGAAGAACTAATAAACCCAAGGACAGAAAACCCTGTCTGACTTCATACATTCCAAATGGGCCACATTTGACGTAATGACGTCAGGTGTGAGTAATTTGTGTAAATACACATCTTTTTTTCTTTCGGCGGATCACAAGGTCAACTACAGATCTACCGGCGGGGAAATGGAGGCAAACGCACGTTGCGTGCTTCTCACCTGCTGAGCGACGGTTGCTAATGAAATCTTACGAGGAAACGAAGCGTGTGATGTGTAAAGAATGGAACGCGGCCGCGGCGTGTGTGAGACAACAGCAGAGCGGCTGAAGGTGTGAGCAGCCTATATATAAACATTCACTCACCAAAGCTCTTCATCAAAGCTGTCATATTTATACAGTTCAAGGAGTTACTTGTAATTCCCACAGACTAACAGTTTTACACTTTGCCTAAAAAGCGAGAAATAGAAACTAATGTTCTTCAGGACGTTAAGATGAATTTACAACCATTAAGTGCAAAACTGTGTGATTTTCTTGAATAGTTTGTGTCTTATTTGTTCTGTTGTCGTCGATTTCAGCCGTGGCCCCGCAGACCCAGCGTGGAGAGGCCGGCCCAGGAGACACTGCTCTCTTCATACAAGCTATTTAACACATAATACGCAATCTGCTTTTTACACAGTGCTGAGCTGACAGCCTGACACAGGCTTGCAGCGTCTGGCGTCACACTTGCTCTCTTGGAGCCACCAGACGATAACCTTAATCCAGTGAGTATAATTCATTAAAGGCATAGGCTTGGCACCTGTCAGCACCAGGTCAATACAGGTTCTATTGAATGTGGCACTTGAGGAGACACTTCCTCAGTGGTCGACATGGAGGCTGTGTCAGTGGACCTCCAGCGGGCCTGAGGTATCATGTCAGTCTTGTGAAAATACTTATTAAGTCAATGATGGATAAGAAGTGTGCGGTGTGGTGTTTGTTGAGAGAAAAAAAAGAAAAGAAAGGTTTGTAACAGGATCCAGGTGCCGTTCGTCTGACAGCTTGACATCCAAGCACCAAATTGTACTGAGCTACAGTTGTTGTGTGTGTTGTTTGTGTTTCACAGCACACACACATGCGGCAAAATCAGAGCGTTACCACAAAACACTGACAACAGAGTAAAAGTTGGCTTGTGACAGTCGCTGGCCAATAATATCATTATATTCACCTAAAAGAATGTGATGTGTCCATGTCATTTAAACCTCTAAATCATCCTGACTTAGTATAAAATATACACATATAAAATAGAATTACAACATATAGAAACCAAACACTATGATGTGAACCCCCCCCTTCCTGTCCGGCCACTTGGTCTCTTCCTGGAACCTTTATGACGGAGCTTTGGCCCCGGGGGAATCTTGAGGCCGCGCACCCTGGAGCAGAGACAGCAGCGGGCAGGTGAGCGTCAAACACAAACAACTTCGCTTTTATCACTGTTGCACCAACAACTTGCACTCTCACCAGTCGCACCACAGATATTCTCCACCACTTCTGCGCTACGTGCTTAACTTTTGGCGGAGCTTAACTCTCCTCTCCTCCCGCAGGCGCAGCTGAGCTCGCGCTCCCGCACCTGCCCGACGACACGCAGTCCACCGCGGTCGGAAGGTTTCATAACATATTCCATATTCAGTCATTTCAACATGTTGTTTGACGGCGTAGTTTGTCCCAAATATTAACATGCAGAGCTGCTGCCAGGCGGTCAGTTCACTTTGGCGTCACTACGTGGTCACTCTCGCGTCGTCCATCTTCACTCTCAGTCTATGAATCTCACTAACGTCTCAATGCGTCGTAGTGTGAGCCACGCCCATCCAGGCGTCCTCAGCTGTCCACCACAGAGACCGGTGTTCTCCTTGCTCGCGTGCTGCTTGTTGTCTCATTATCGTTCAATTTAAAACCCCTGTCTTGTTTGTCACCGCTGTTGTTTTAGATCTGTTGCCTTGACATTAATTTCACACGGACTATCTTTACCTGGATGTTTTATCCATCCATATTAGACTCCTGCTATTAATTTACAAAATTGTGCTCAGCAATTCTGACAAGGACTACTAGGTTTGATAATTAAATAACAGTGAAGGTAAGGCGATGGGATGCTATATCTGCTGACAATCTTCTCACAAATAAACTGTGTGAACATGAACATTGCTTTCTCCAGCATATTCAAACCGAACACGCCAGTCAGACACCGCACTTCCCACGTGTAGTGATTAGGATACGGCCATGAAAAAGAAGCAGTTTATTGTCTTGCTTGGTGTGTGGTAAAGAAGAAACAATGTGCCTCTGTGGCATACAGATGAGACGCCCCGACACACATGCATGAGGAATCACAGACGTGCAGGGGGAGACATGCTCCGAATCAGTGACAGTATGAGAAAGTGCTATTTAATATGCAGTGTATAGAATTATGGGTAATATGCTGGCTAATTTTGTGTGTGTGCGTGCGTGCGTGCGCGCATGCGCTCACTCGCATATTAACAAACCTCTGCCTCCCTCCCCATACATCTCCCCTATCTCTCTCTGTAAATTGCGTGGAGCTTGTCAGAGGGGATGCTGGGATTAGGGAGGCTTTACAATCAAGCCTGACAAAGGTAATTCCACTAATTAGCATTCACTAAGAGACGGTGAGAAGATGGCCACGATCAGAGACTTTCACACTGATGACTGAATGCGTCAACACAGCAATTACAGTTTCCCTGCAGTTGTTTAAAACGTGTTCCGTTTGACGGAAGATCTTCAAACCCACGGTCGCCGAGTGGAGAGAAACTTTTTTGAAAACCTGATGATTCTCGTTAGAGCAAAACAACGGCTTACAATTCACATTCGGTCAAATTTACGCGGCGAAATTGTGAACTTTCACTGATATTTTCATCATTATGCACATTACTGCCGATGGCTAATTTAAAGAGATTGTAAAATCTTTGCAAAGCAGCAGAGTAATCAAATTGAATTTCATATTTAACCAAATGAGGTGAGCCATTAGTCTTCATTACAGCCCCATTTTCGTCACATTAACTGAGAACAATGGCAGGAATGAATAAAACTCAATTTTTGCAGGTTTGTCTGGTGACACATATTTTCGTTCCGGGGCGGCGGAGCCTGATAGATGAAGGAGAAAAAGTTCCCGAATGTGCATCTGCAGAAAGCATGAATGAAGAACAGGGAGCTGTGAGTCGCACAGTTGCAGAACGTGAGCCGCCTCCTAACTTCTCCATCCACCAGCTCAGTGTTTGACGCATTGATGGTGAAATTACATCAAGCTAATTGTATGGCCCGAACCCTCATTTGTTAATACTGTGTTTAGAGGTGTGATCCAATGACGCCACTTTGATTTTCAAGGCCACATTTCCCGGGCCATTTATGTTGATTTGTTGCACGAGGGCTGCAATTAACGGACGCCCTTCATTGGCAGGTTGACTTACGTCCACTTAACAGCGCTGCTCTTCTGTCGACCCACTGTAGCTTTAGATTTGTCAAAGCAGGGGCAGGGAGGGGGGAAGGAGACGAGGGAGCGAGACCTGTGAATTAAGGGAGTATCCATCAATATCCAGAGGAGCGGCCTCGCCCTGAGCTGCACGGCCACCTTCTCTCCGCTGAACTCTGTTAGCACAGCACGCCGTTGTTCGCCAGCTGGGCAGCCCGGTGTTTTTCTGACCATGACTGGAAATGGCACCTTTCAGCTTTTACACTGAAGAGCAAGGTTCTTGCTTGCGTTGTGGGTAATGTCAGGATTCTAAATCTATTGCTTTTTATTTAGCCATTCATTTTTTTTTTTGAAAGGCAGGATTTGTGGGGAAACATGTAGGGAGGCACATTTAGGGGAGAGAAAAGCCCAGACCGCGCCAGTTCGATCAATACGTACTTATGAGGACGTGACGTCGATGTAAATGTCTGTGCCTATGTAAATACCTCTGTATTGCTGTTTAACATTTCCCTTACTAATGCAACCCTGGAAGCCTCGTCAGCCCCTGTTGGGCAGTCTGCTGAGGTCAGCATCACCAACACGATAGGCGCCGCTGCCCGTCTTCTTCTGGGGCACAGCATTACCATATAAACTTTGTTAATGACCTTGTCATTTACACAACTTAATTACCAGAGCTGTGTCCCCTGAACATCTTCCCATATGAATTATACATCAGGAAGGTGGTGTCAGACGAGGGTTTAGTAAAGGTACTGTTTGCCACCTCAATGCTTCAGTAAGCAAAATAAATAGCCAATTGGGAGCAACAATTTTTGGAAGGTACGGCATCCGATTTATAATGGATTCGAAAAGCAGCCTGGGATAATGTGAGGCTGCTGTAGTTGCATTATTGTCTTGGCAGGTTGGCCAAAACAGCGCTGGTAATTATTACAAGTCATGCATTTTATCATCACTGACGCTGATCTCCTGGCATCAGTCGGCTTCAGGAGTGCGATGACAGACACAGCCGGCCTTTATTTTTGAACTTGGACTTATTTCACAATCAATCCATTCAAAGTAGAACAGGATACACCCTAAGTGCACCTAGGACATGCACATGAAGTTAGAGAACAAGAGCTCTAAACTGCCTGATTGTCTTAATGGCTAACAAGAGAACTGCAGCAATAAGAATGGCAATTGAGAGTGTAAGGCCTCTTCTCCTTATGAAGCCACATTTAAATCCTGGTTGCTACAGAAAGTGAGACCACAAAATGTCACTTAAGTGGTTCTTGGGTGGTTCTGCAAAAAGACAAAGCGAAACAAAATGCATGAACAGCACGAGCTAACAGGTAATTCATATACATACAGTATAACAGCTGAGGCTTTGTTGTAGCCCCAAAGGTGAAAACAAAGGCTATATGATCAGGAGAGGAATGTTTTTTTTTTGATGATATTTTCGTGTCTGAAAATGTTTCAGGCAGAGTCTTTTTTTTTTTTTTCTGTACACCATCAAAGGAGGGTCCTGGCTGTGATGTCCGGCTCTGCTTCAAATAGAAAACACGTCAGATTCAAGTTGATGTTGAAAGTCGGTGGCGACAGTGCACCTGTGGACTGGATGCCAATCAAACCAACGACAACAGCATCAAGTTGATGTCGTAAATATGGCTGCTCAAAACCAGTTTAGAATTCATGTCACAACGCGCAATTAAAAATGAGAGTAAAACGAGAACATTTCAAAAGCAGCCCGAGCGTTCACTTTAATGTAACAATGGTCACGTATCAATGAAGCATTCGAGCTCAGTGTAACGTGCAGTTAATGGCTGTGAGTGCTGTCACAGTCTGAAACCCAAGGTCTCAGGTTTTGTTTGAATTATGGAGTGACCTGATTTAGTGGTAATGAGGAGAAAAAGCTGGAGCCAATATGTTCTTTTAATGAGCTAAAACTAAACAGTAATCCCCCGGAAAGAATTAAAAGGATTCGTGTTTTATTTAGTAACCACAAGGGCGGCCGATATGCAGCAGCGACGCTCGCTATCGCCACGCTCGCACATGCACACGCGCTACAGAGAAATACAATGAACGGCGCTAATATTTTATTTTTCTATTGGATTCACTCACACCTGCAGGGACGTTGTGAATTTTTCATCAATCGCGTTTGCGATTCACGTAAACGCTCCGACGCCTCTGCTCCGCACCTCTTCACACATTTGATGTCTGCATATTAAATTTTACACTAATGAAGGGTGCTTCCATTCTTTTTATATTGCCTTTGCAAAACTGCTGTGTTTCTGCCTTTGACTCTGCCCTTAATTATCCAGGAGCCACCTACACTTTTCACGGGGACGCCATTTTCTAAATGGAGGATGTTTCGAAGACAAACTTTCTCCACTCGCCGGCCGCTCGCTGGGCCCAGCTCATCACATAGGATCTGTGGACAATGGCAGAATCTGCTGCAGACATCTCACACGTGTCTCTGAGCTTTGAAGCTGCAACGGCTGAGCTGACGTGATCAACAATGCAGCAATGGTTTTTGTGCATTCCTGGGTTCAGTCTAACCTAGAGCTCTGAACGGAGCGTGGCAATGATCCTCCGACTGAGGAGATGTGATATGCATGCTCTGCTGTCGACTGACTCGCTGTCATGTCAGGTTTGAGGCAGGCATGAACGTCAATCCAAAATGTCGTGTCAATCAGATAATGGATGAGATATTTAATTTCGATGTAATGTCCTGTCCTGTGTCCCTATCTTGCTCAGCTCTCTAGCTCCGGCCTGATCAGGTGCTCCTGACCAGTGGATGGCGCTTCTCGAGGTTCAGAGGGGAGGCACACAGTGGGAGCTTAACATTGTCTTGTTTGATGATGATAAATCCCATGGTTCTGCTGTTGTCGAGGCTTTCAGATCAAAATCAGCAGTCAGTGTTCAGAGAGTTTGCAATTTGATCGTCTCACGGGGCCACGTAATGGAGCGTAACACAGTCAATTGATTCTGTGGCTCAACAACGGTGCCTATGCCTCGACCACTGGTGAAATCAAACCGGATTTCTCAAGGCTGCTGATGAGTTTACGGTCACATTTCAGAGCAGGGTCTGCTGGGAACATATCCTGGATTCAGAAATGTAAGGGAATTTAAAGCAGCCCGAGATAATTTTACTGTTCACCTGTGGCTTAGAATAGAAAGAGGACCATGTGCATAGACCTTATGGGTGAAAAGGGCATTCCTCTCTAAAGGGTCAGGGCTGCTGGATAGATCCCATAGTCCTGCTGATAGCTCTCCAGGAAGGTATCTGTCTGGGCCTGTGTTGCGTTGCTGTTTCGCCGCCAGCAGCGTTAATTCACTTCAGAAGAACCAGGTAGAGATTACAGCTTTGTATTCCTTGACAATGTCACGCCAGCCTGCGCCATCCAGATAATTATGAGTCGAGAGCCGCGGCCTCAGAGTGAGAAAGCTCTCTGAGCTCATCTCATTCTTCTGAATGGGCCTCTGTCAGACTCTGACAATGACTGACCTTGTGCTTGGAAAATCACACTGAATTAAGCATGCAACAGATATCACTTATACACCCCGGCTGCATTCCTCTTGAGGGGCCTGGAGTCATCTTTCAAAAATGAATCAACTCAACTGCCTAAATTGCATCCCCCTCCTGCCACACAACAGAGACAAGCTTTTTTTCTTTTTTTTTGCACTGTCCTTTGGCTGTGTCTTTTAGAGTCTAAAATGAATGTGATTGTCTTCATTGTGGATAATTGTTGCTAAATTGTGACACTTATTATTGAATAGAGGCCAGTCTTCACTCTGAGCTTAGAAAACAGAAATATCATTTAATATGCGTCAGATGTCTGTTTTTTCTTTGTAGTTTAAGTTCTGTCAAGTGTGAATTGGGGAAGAACAACAAAACAGAAACAGTGCACTTGTTGAATATCAATAAGTCACAGAGATAAATGCCTGCCAGCAGGTCTCTCAATTCTCTGACCTTTCTGTCAAACTTCATTGTGGGAGTAATCAGCCTTTACTGTTTCTCCGGAGAGTTGTCCTGGTGAAAAGGAATAAACCACAGATCATACTACACAATGTTATCCCTTAGAACCATTTTCTATAAATGGAAAAGGCATTAGCATGATACCACGGGGTACTTTGGAAAATTTATTTGGATGAATTGACATGAATCTTGCAATTCCTGAACGTCACGTTAATCTCTGTAGCCGCCTGTCACCTGTTAAATTCACTTTACTCAAACTGACAGCACACAGTGTGTTTTCTTGCCCAGACACAAAGAAAAAACAACAACACAAAAAACCTAATTTTTCCTTCCAGTTGCTCGCAACGCACCGTCGCAGTGTTGGGCCTCGGTGTATTGTTGGTTAATTGAAGTTGCTGACTGAAACCTGTGTGTCTGGTTTTTCTTGAGAGAGCGAGTTAAAGTGCAAATTGAGATATTATTACTGCTCAATTGAAAACGCAGTGGAAGCTGTGGTTATTCATTTGTTTGGGTTTTGAGAGTGATATTTTTGAAGGTGGCTCAGTTAGTGAAGAAATGACTTTGGGCACTGGCACATTTGAGAGCGAGTGTTACTTAATTCTTCTGTTGCTTTTGTTTAGTTTTTTTGAATGCGACTTGATGTGAATTCTGTATCATTACAAACTTTAATAGGTGAGTACAACCTAATCTCTTAAATTATATCGTTATTAACGTTCATTTATGTCCATTTTTGATCAAATAAAACGAAATTAAAACATTTGATCATTGCAGCTTGTTGCTGTTGCCCCCCAAAAAACTCCAGGACATAGTGGCATAAAAAGAGCTTTAGCAACAACAGAGCAACAATCAGAAGAGCTCAGAGTGATAAATTATTATTATTATTACTATGTTCAGCTGTCCATCCAAATTTGTCATTTTCAACAGTGACATGCAAAATGTAACTTGACCAGTCCGTTTTTACATGCCACTCAAATCCAGTGCGCCATGATTCAGTCAAGGCTGTCAGCGATCTTCCTCCATCCATTCATTCTTCGTCCATATGTTATTTTTAAGATGCAACATGATGAAATTGGCATTCAGATGAAATGCAGTGAACAACCACAAGATTATCTGCAGGAAATTGGTGAAGGAAATGCGTTATGAGTTATGACAAATTTCCTCCGAAAATCAGATTTGAATTTATTATAGACACAGTGTCGCTGCTAATTTGCCTGCAAGGTGCCATTAAACAAATGCAGTAGGAGAGGCTGAGATGAGATGCACTCCATTAAAAGCGCACCAGTCAAACCTCACCACGGATGATCATGTGCTCCAATTCTACTGATTTTAATTTGTAAAATCCAACCCTCCGTCTGTCTTTGTTTCGTCTTTGTCTCATATTCAAAGCTTGTCACTTTCATTTCATCACACAGCGCCCCAAACTTTTCTTTTGTTTGGCTGTTTACTGTAACACAGAAAGGTTGGCGTGCCCCAACGCGCCTGATCACGCCTCGTTTTCAAAGCAGCCACGTCATACGTCAGATGGAACCTATGACATGATTTCAGGGTGTGAGATGCGGCCTCCGTCATCTTGAAATTCAGAACTATTTGAAATGTGACATCCCCTGTTCAATACAGGCCCTCGTAGTCAGTGAGATATTTATGTCTGTCTCATTGATTTCAAGGTAACAATCTCAGAATGTACGTGGCCACTTGAGAGCCAATGATCTCATCGCATATCACGTATCCAGACTCAACAGGCAAGTGGCTCACATATTTCACTCATATTTCTCACTTATTTCCTGTCATCTCTGCATCCATCCCACTCACTCCCAGAACCTGCCGTCTGCCATGGCAATGCACATCTCTGCCTGCAGCACGTCTCATGTATGATAATCCAGGATTCAGTAGTTAAGCATCCTCGCACAGATTGAACAGAAGATTCTGCCGCGCGCTGTGGGATTTTTGGCAAACGCGACGCTCCACACACTTTGTGCTCTGATCTAATTTTACCTGCTTTCGGCAGGAAAAGCTCATCCAGCTCCGTTATTGCCATCACTGGCACCACCCCCACAGCTCTCGTGTTTTCGAGAGACAGAAACCTGGTGAAAATTTGCCGCGTTACAGCCCCTTTAATTGAAATTAGATTTGTAGAATTTCACAAAATGACAAGATGCAATAAATCTCTCTCAGTACGCAGTTCAAAGTAAAAGTCTATTTACACCGGGGGAAAAAACAATATTTAAAGTGTGTCTTCATGGTTATTTTCACCCATTGCTGTTTAACCTAAAGAGTTCACGTACATGGGCTGAGTATGGCGTTTCCTTTGATAACAGGAGCATTGCTTTTCTGTCTCTTCATAAAACCTGAAATATCAAAATGTACTTTATGTGTGTGTTGAGCAAAGTGTGACTGCATGAATGATCTTACCTGTCACATGATAAAATGTGCTGTCTAATTTTAGTAGAAATAATGATTGCACTACATCCATAAAAGGGTTGATAGCTTCTACGACATCCACCTCCCACTGTCTATTCTGAGCCTGGGACACTTATGAGGCTGAGGCAGTTCACACACTCGGTGTAAAACACTTTTAATGATTATCCAAAATAGTAACAACTATTAAACTCAAGGGGAAAGGGGATTAAAAGGCCGCCGCTGGGAAGGAGTCATCTTTTTGCTCCCTGCTCGGGGTTTTTACAGGCAGGTGGTGTCCTGTCAGAGCGCCGCTTATATGTCTGGGGCATTAAAATTCAGCATCAATAAACGTGCACACAAGTCTTTTTAGCTTGTTATCAAAGTCAATTATTGGGTTCAGGATGTCAGCCTGCTTTATGTAAACAAAGATATTCGATGCAATTGAGCACTGAGGGGATTTCATAAAGCCAGAACAAAGGCCAGGCAGTTCTCCACTGAATGAAAAATGGCATTGCTTTGTGTTTGTCCCTGGGCTTGTGTACCAATAACTTCAAAACATGAGAGATATGGTAAATATAGCCGCCCACCAAACGACAGAGGGAAGACCACAAAAAAAAAAAAAAAAGAAGCCCGGAGCAAACGTGCTGTGTGATGTTTTATTCATTCATTAAAGTCATCAGCAGCTTAGTGTTGGACACAAACAAAATAAACAAGATCAAACATCAAACTTTTCATTTTGTGTTGGTAGATTTCACTAAATGTTAGTTCGGCATCTCAAGTTCCTGTGGTGGATTCTGTGCGGTGAATGACAGATTCCTGTCTTTCTTGCTTTAAAAGCCTCAGTCACCCCTGGCAAATCTGCAGGCGCGAGCCGCTGCAGCCGTGAACACTGACTTGCTGGAATCACACCCTACTGTGGCTGCAAATATTACTGCGGGTTTCTAACCCCCCAGTGCTGCAGCTCCTTGCTGCTCAGGCTTTGATATTTTACATAAACAACAGAGAATTAAAAAAAAAAAAACTGTTGGTGGCGGGTAGGTGCTCAGATTAGCTTTAGTGGAGGTGATTAGGGGAGTTAAACTTAAGAATACAATACGCAGCCAGTGGAACATTTTAAAACCTCTCGTTTGCTCTAATAGATGTTTCGATCAGTACGAGCCCCACGGAGCAACACACACACACACAAGCAGCATATTGTTTTCAACTTTTGAGAGTGTGTGTGTGTGTGTGTGTGTGGAGACACCCACTGTCGCTGGCATCACCTCTCAGGGTGTTTTGAGGACTGTGGCAGGTGTTTATTTCTGTTTGTCTGTCGATAGATTTTGTCAACATGAGTCACAACCGTGCTCGGTGCAATCACAAGCCTCCACAGGGGTGTGGCTGAGCTCCAGATGGAGGCTCAGTGACATGTGTAGTTTAACCTGGGTATTCATAATACAGTGATAACTAATCGGCACTCATCGGGGTACAATGTCAAGATTCAGTCAAAGAGTTTCTGTTATTTTTTACAACTTGAACTGATGAATAATTAGTTGTGTTCCTGAGTAAAACCCAAGGAGGCCGTCTAATCTGCCGGAGCCTGATTCTCAGACTGGCGATAAAGAAACATCCCTAATCACAAATTACCCCTGGAACTCGATGCCTTCAGGTTTATTCATGCTTGACTGTCAAAAAGTGGACAGAGCCTCTTGCCCACACTTTGAATTTATTTCATTGGTATCTGTGCTGGTCTTCTGAAACCTCTCAGAGTCATCGTGTAGACAACGGTTTGAGTAATTCAGCCAAAGGGCATGAGGGAGAAATTTCAATATTTTTTGTGGGGGCAAGTGGGTAAGAGACTAGAAGCATCGTACTTTGCCTGCACACATGGTCCAGGACTTTCTTTAGAGGCGCATTAACATAACGGCCTCCACTGACAACCACGTGGATGTTAAAGGACACTTGGCAGTCAATACGTTCTGGACACACACAGGACTGAGATGCTGTTTCTCTCTGATCCCCAATGTCAGCAAATCAGTAGACTGACCATGTAAGTACACAGTAAACAGAACGATGCAATACAATAGGTACTATAAATACTTAGGACACAGTATGAGTGTGATCGGACACACACTTAGGACACAGTGGATATGCTGAGATTAGTGCTAAAATGGATTGAGAATAAGAAGAATACATGGGGAGTAATGTAAGTAATGTGGGCAGAGACATCCGTCTCTCCATCATGTTTTCCTCTTCCGTGCCATGTTTGAATGTTTTTTTGACCCGAATTTCCCTTAAATTAGAATTAACCCTTTAAAACTTGTGTTTGTATCCAAGCCAACTCCACAGGGGACCTTTTAATTGAATCTTGGCGATACATCAAAGCTGACGTGGCACGTTGCATAAACCGAGCCTGGTAGATAAACTGCGGCAGTGGCAGTGAACAGTGGCCCCTTGACATTATCCGTGAGGACCAGTAAAGAATTTATTATTCAAGCCCGATGAGCAGCAGCGCTGTGGTGCTTTGCTTTCTGTAGAGTGCGGCACTCATGCAAGTTTTAAAATCAGTGGGAACAATTGGGCTGGGCGTCGTGTGTGAGCGGAGAGGTAAAGTGAATAAGATTAACTTCATGTTATGGATGCAATGTCCCTAGTAATAACATCAATAGGAGGAAATCACATGAGGAAATTGGTGCTTTATTGCTGTGCATCTAAATGGAAAGAAGGGAGAGAGATGATTATATATTGTACTGTACATTTTTATAAATACAGTCATATTCTAAAGATTCCCATAAAAATATGCAGGGGGTTTCATCAACATTAATATTCACCTTTATGCCCTACTTGTCTGTTGGCGTGAGGCAGAAGAAGAAGAGAGCTTTTGGGTACGTAGGTTAATTTAGTTTCCTTCCAAAATGTGAGCGCCTTAGCCTTTAACATTTAATACAAAGGTAGGTTTTTTTCCAGGAAGCCAAAAGGGTGTGTGGAGGGTAATAAATCCCCAGCTCGACTCCCCAGAGCTCTACAGAGATTTCAACACATGCTAAAAACCCGGGCCCTGGGCGATATTGAGATCGAAGTAACGGGAATACTGCTCACCTGAATAATGCACAAGGTTAAAAGGTCATGGTGGAATTTCCATTTCTATAAAATTTAAGAGAGAGAGGCAGGGTGGGGACGAGGTCCACAGCAATTACTTCCATTTACAACACTTCGGAACCATGCTAATTACTTGATGTATTAATAACTGCCCTGGCTGCTGCAGCTCAAGGCCTTCACTTCGGTTCCGTCTTTAAAAATCCAACCTAATAAAAATTTGATGTATTACTCTTCTCTCCACCTGTGGGAGCCATGGTGTTTCAGACTTGAAAGTCTGTCTGACCAGTAGCTGGGAAGACATTTCCCTATCTGACCAAAACGCTTTCTGCACTCAGTGAACTGAGTTAAGCTCTGTCCAGATGTTTTTGGAGGAATCTTTCAATTGCATGATAAACAGAACATTTCAAGAGCTTCAAATGATGAATCATTTATGATTGAGCCTCCAGTCACATCATGTGCATGATGCAAGCCCAATCTAAACTGCAGACGTGCAGAATAAACGCCCTATGTTCATTGTGTTACTCGGGCTATGCTTCTGGGAAGTCACATCCCTTTGGGACATTTAGTATAGTCTATAACTGAGCTTCACATGCATTTTAATTCAAATAATCTAAGTGATAACAGTCCCCCTCCTCTGTGCTCGAGTTTCTGTTGGCTGCTCGGCTGCGTCGGCCAGGGACATGGAAGACACCACACAAGGGACACGTTCTACACGAGCTTTCAGGCTTTGAAGGACAACAATATGTGTCACACGTGTCTATGGTAGAAGGACGCTTCCAATTCAGTATATACTACACACGCGGGCTCTTTCCAGGGTTCTTCTCGGCTGTTACGTTAGATGCAGCGCCAGGAAATGTGCTGTTGTGTGAAGACGGTGAATCATTTCAGTGCCATCTTTGCCTTGGGTTCCTTGCTCCGCAAACATGGGGATCTGTTATATTTACTTTGCGCTGAGATGAAAAGTCCAAGGATGATCTGCCGATGAATGATATTAATTATTCAAACAATGTAATCTCTCGCAAACTTTCTCCCTCATTTAGCCTCCGCTGCTGTTTTTCAGTGCACTTGGACACAAATCCGACATTTTCTCAAGTTTATTATGTTATTAGGGCATGCAGACTGACCTTGATGTTTCCTTGGAACATTTAACCAACCCCAAGGTGGCTATTATAGTGATGAATATTCAGCACTGCTGACAGCACCATGGCTTATTTATTTACCCAGTGAGAGGTAGCTCGCTACCTCGCCATGACCTCACGCTGTGTCTTCCTCCCTCATTTGTCAATTTGCTCCTCCTTTCGGTGGCCGTGCAGCTCCCAACAAAATGAGGGGAGAGAACGCAACATGAACGCAACCGAGCTGGGTAGTTGGAACTTACACAAACCCCCCCCCAAGAACAAACAAAGAGGCTGATGCAGCAACCTTCTCACACACACCTTAATCTTGTTAAGTTGCCCATGCTCGCCAGTCTGTGGTGTTGGAAGTTTCAGGTCCTCCTGTCTGGATTTTCCTGCATGAAGGAAAAAAAACAACTTAAAAATAGAAGACTGCTTAGATACAAGCCTTCCTCATGAGAGTCTGGGTGTGAGCCACAAAGCTGAACTGGGATGTTGTGAGGTAATACTATTAAAAAGGTATGATCTACTCATTATTGTAACTGCAGCACATCCTCTGAATATCAAAAGGCTGTCTTCAAAGACACAGACACATCAGCGCACAGACTGGAAGAGCGAAATAGACTCAAACCATTGACCTCCAAAGCCTCAGCTATCCCAGTCAAACTGTACGACACACTCCAGTCTCTCAACAGCAACTTCAAACATAATGATCCAGTGATTAATTTCATACTTGTTCGTTAACTCGGAACACCACCGCGGCAACTTCACAACCACATTTCCAGCAGAAGAAAATGTCTGCCAACAACATCGCTTTGTTTCTATCCCATGCAGAATTCACAGTACTGGCATCCTGTCAAAGGATATGATAAATATGTGACACATCTTTAGAAAGTGAAACATGCTTTATTGTTTCTCTTCTGTCCTCTGATGGTGTGCTACATTTTTTGATTTCTTGACCAAGTCTGCCATAACTTAATGAAGCAGAGAAGCTCCTTGTTGGTGTGTCTGGCTCCTTTTTCACGCTTTGATGCTGTTTACTTTTCCCTCTTTATCTATTTTCCAACAGTTATAAGATTCTATAATCATCTGAGGGTGCCCGTTGATGAAGAGTCATGTAAAGGCTTAATTCCTGACAAATAAACTTACACATGTTCTTATAGAAAAATCCAGTTAAAAAAAAAATAACAAGAAAATGTTGTTAATTATGTGGCACATTTGAAAAAAAAAACCCTTTCACCAAATGAATGAATTCAGAAAGTGAGACAGACAGATGAACATCATGGTTCATTGCCGAATCAACACTTAATATTCTTTCACTTGAGCTTTATTGGTTTTTTGTTGTTGTTATATTCTTTCCTTTAAAATAGTGTACAAATATTTGCAGGTGTGTTACTTGGTGGATCACATTGTTTCTTCATTTAGTACTTACTTCTAGTAATTACATTAAAAATTCCAAAAAGAGTCAATAGTTACGCTTGATTAGTGTCACAGTACCAACTCTCCAAAAGTTGAATCATGATTTTGTGGTTTGGATCCATATCGACACTTTCAGAGAGTTCAAATCAACTCTGAGCAAAATTGGTTATGCTGCTGTTGCTGTGTAGGAGGTGAATTCAGTTGAAATTCAAATAGGTCAAGCAAAGGTCCAGAGCATCATATCGAAGCTGCAGTACTGTACAAGAACAGTGTACAAAAACAAACAGTGCACAAGGACAGACAATCATAATGCAGAATAAAAGTGAGCTGAATGTCGCACCTGCCCGAATAACACTATTAACTCATTTTATTTCACTCAATTTCACGTGATGACCTCCAGCAGTTTCATCACATCATAACATCTGAACAATTACTTTTCTTTAATTCCTCTATTCCTTGTTTTTTTCCTGTTGCTCTCACTCACCAGATCCAGTGAGAATGCTCATTGTGATTCACAGATTTGGAGTGTCTACATGTGAGAGGATTTATTATGCATCCAATTATTTTGAGAGTTTCCTGGACCACCAAGAGGGTGTCCCACAGTTCAAAGTAAAAATGCTCTTTCAAAATGCAACAGCAAAAGAATGAAAATTAGAGAGCACAATGAGGTACTGGGGCACCATGTGAAATATAAGGCTGAAATACCACAAAAACATCGACTGCCCCACGCTTCAGTTATTCAAATGTCAGCCTGGAATCACTTACTTTACCAGGACTTTCAAAACTTTATTTTTTAATTTCACCGATGAAAAACTGAGAATTGATACCTTTCCCAAAGGGCTTGAAGCTGTCGCACGTATGAGCGCTGCGCTACAGAAACATAAAAAGGTCAAACTGCAGATTCTCAATATAAAATTGTGTCCAATCGAGCGATCCAATGGGGAAACACCAAAAAGAGCGAAGCCCCCGTGCTGTAAACTCCTGTTGTTGATACCGTAGCGTTAGCCCACTGACTGATGGCCAACATTTAGTTCAATAGGTAGAATAAAACCTCACATCATGGAAATGAAGACTACTTTTAAAACTATTTCCTTATACTCGCAGACAGGTGAAATTCTTTGTCTTGGTGCTCTGAGACGATAAAGGCTTGCACTTGTTTCTTTTAACTCCTCCTTCAGAACCACTTCAGACGCACTCTTCATCTCAGATACAGATTTCTTTCACTTAACTCGTCTGCTGCGCCCATATGCAGCTTATTTTGGCCACTGACCTGTTAAATTTGCGGAGCTTTTTCATCACTCACAATGGAGACCTCGGCCCCTTTCTGCACGTCAGAGACAGCGCTTAATCTAAATGCTGGTCGGAAATGTTGGAGTTGGGAGTGCACGTTCACATGAAAGAGAGAAAGATCTGAAGGATGCCATAAGCTGGGCTCCAGGGCCTGAGCAGAGAGACCCTGAAGACATGCTGGGAATATTAGAGAATGATTGATACACACAGCCAGGGAGTGGAGGAGAGCAAAGGAATATTGAGAAGTTTTTATCTGTCTCAGTTCCTTTGAAATATGGTTTACAATCCTTCGCTCATCCCCTCCTCCGTTAAGACCCTATAGATTATAACACAGGACGGCCGAATGTATCCCTTAATTCTCATGAAAAGCCACATGAAATGCACACACACACACACACACACACACACACACACTTCCAGCTCTGTACTCTGAGCCTCATAGTCCAACTCTTTCATGTACTTTCTCCCTCTACGCCTCTGTCTTTGCACAACAGTATATATAGCCACCATTCACAGAAACTTTCAAATGTATTTTTCATTCTATCAAACTACACAATGACAGATCAGACAGAAATCCTGGCGTTTTTATTTATTCCTTGGAATGTTTGCGCTTGTCGCAACAACGCTGATGGACAGAGCCTGCATGGTGTCACTGTCTCACTTCACTTTAATTGGCTGTTTAGAAGAACCTGGTTATTGAATTCTGCAGTGGGACATCAATAGCAATGTCCAGAGGAGGATCTCAGAGGATGTTTAGGCCAAAAACCTGGTTAATGATGCGGTTTCATGGCTAATTTGAATGTCACCACAGGAGCAGCATGGAGGCATTTTCTGGTCTCCCTCTGTTTATTTTCGAAGAAGTATTCGCCATTTACTTGAAATGTGTTGGATGTAGCTGGAATTCCATTTACCACCGGAACTCCTGAAGTCACTTAAACACTTCACCCACCCCTCCATCGGAGCACAGATAAGGGAGTGAATATTATTTTCGGGTCGAGTATCCCTTTAATGTCTGTTTCGGTGGATTGTGCTGTTTGTACAATCCTGGCCGCACACCAGCTGACGCTCACAGAGGGTAACGCATTAAGAACAGATTTGTACCGGCCCTGGCAGCCTGTTTGACTGACCTCTGTAACCTTGAGCCGATCTGGTCTCGCTGAGGTACTCATTCATGATCAATAAGCAATCAGGGAACTTGTCTCTGCGCGCTTTGACCACTGAAAGTGTTTACGAAGCAAGCAATCACTTTTACAAATTACGGTTTTATTTGCTGTCATGTAACCTTACATTCTCCCGTATCAAGCTATCAGGCTGCCGGTGTAATTTCCATTTGCTAATGCAGTAATTGACCTTACGGCGCATTATGCGCCTTCACCGGGCCGAGGGAGGTGCGCCGTGTTCATGATATGGCTCGAACACGCGCCGCAGATGTTTTCCAGCATGTGGGTTCAGAGCAGCGGAACAGCACTTAAATCCGGTCTTTCACGGACATGCTGTATTTCTGCCATGTCAGCTGCGGACTCTCAGAGGACGCTAAGGCCTGTCAGGCGATCTTATAATGATGAACCCCACCGTGGATATCTTAATATTTGGCGTTCACTCTGCGGCACATGACATTCTGCTCTAACGTTGCCAACGCAGCGCAGGATTTGCAGTTGGCGGAATCAGAAAGTGTTGAAACCAGACACAAAATGTCATGTTGCTTGAATAGAGACCTAATAAGGGGATTCAGAGTTCTCCTCCGCTTCTGGGCGATAGATATTTGTTATGAGTTCTATTATTGCCTTCAACTGATTTCTCAACAAAAACGTATTAAAATGTCTGATGATCTGACTTGACACCTTTATAAGATTTTATTTTTTTGCATTTCCAGTGCAAAGACATGTTATTATGTCATGATATTTTTTGCTGTGTGGAGCGACATTAGATACCTAATATTTCAAATAAAATAACATGTAAATCAGATGTTAACATTTGAATAAGGTGTTTTTAAGGAATTGGCCTTTTAATGTCTTATTAAAATAAATCCAGTCAAGTATTTTACAAAAATATGCAGGGGAAGTCGTCCCAAAGCAAAGCAGACAACTCACGCTGAACCTATTTAAATACTAACTAGACACAACACAGACAGTTCCTTGTTAAGTCTGTCCATTGATTCTTCTATTCAAGTTTAAACTCAGAGCCGGTCGTGATCAATACTTCCTTATTTTAACTGTTTGGAACCTGGACGTCTTTATGGCGAGAACACTTGAGCACAAATTACCTCTGACTCACATGACACATAAACAGATTTAATTTCTTCTGTTGAAGTGGCTGACTTTATTCTGTTTAATGTTTCTGAGCTTGAACTTTCTTCTCAATCATAATGACCTAAATATTCAGTTTCTTCTTGGAGTATACGCAAACACACACACACACACACATATATATATATATATATATATAATAGAGCATGCTGATTCTTCCACATGTTCCAATATCTGTGCTTTACTTTTTCTCCACGTTCAGTAATTTTCTCGAGTTATTTGTGGTTCATTGCTGCAAGTGACTACATCGCTCTAAAGGGAGTGGAAGTTTCTTTTTCATAGCAAACAGTCACAGGGGTTCCACAAAACTAGATGAAGAGACAACGCTGTCCCACCACTTCAGAATCTGTCACCATTAGATAACAAATTGAAGGATGTAGTTCAGATTTTTCGCTATATATTTTCTCAATTGGCGTGACCCCCTTCTGATTTTTTGATAACAGTTCAGTGTGACTTGCTCCATTTATCAGAAACTCTTTACCAAGCTGAAGAAACTCAATAAATTATTCTGTAAGATTGTGGCAGCATTTGAATTGCAGCTCTTTCTTCTCGCTCCCCTTCAGACTCTCGCTCTCACAGCTGAGATTTC